>CM047886.1:5457272-5795152 GCA_026212405.1 Petrea volubilis | reverse complement strand
CCGCCCCGCCAACCGCCGCCAGAACCCAGCCACTGCCGGCCTCACCCCACCACCGCCACCCTCCCCCACCCCCCGCCACCCTTCCCCCGTCCCCTTCCCCCTCTTACCCGACGCCGCCCCTCCCCCACCCCCCCCCTCCCCACCTCCCCAGCCACACCACCCACCCCCACCCCACCAACCACCTCGTCCCCGCCCCCCTTCCCCAGCCCACACCACCCCCACCCCTACCCTCCGCCCACGCCACCCTCCCCGCCCCCCACCTGACGGCTGACGCCTCCCCTCCCCAGCCCCCTGCCCCCACGACCGTTTTCTCCAAAATTTACTTGTAAGTTTTAATAATTTTTTTATCATTTCGGCAAAAAAAATATTTATTATTTGTAGTAGTTTTTTTATTTTATTTGCGATTTTATAAAGTGGATGTGTAAATTGGATTTCATAAGTTAGATTTTATATAGTTGGATGTGTAAAGTTGGATTTTTATAAAGTTGGATGTTTTATGTGATATATGTTTGATTATTTGGTAATATTTGTAAATTGGATGTTTGATTATTTTGTAATATTTTGAATTTGATATTTGTTGTAGGTAACTGATCCCTTATCCATCACTTGAGTTTACTACGAGGACAAAGGTAAGTACGCCTAACCTTGAGCTAATTATGTCCTGACGACCTTATAAAATAAAGCGCAGCAATCATACATTGCGGGGATACATTTATCTGCACGTATATTTTTGCCCGTTTCTTTTACAAAAAACTTCGATTTGAGTGCTCTTTCGGTGTATTGTATAGTAAACGTAATTAGTTGTCAGATAGAACTGTTGATAGGTTGTAATCCATAGCAGATTATGTCATTCCGCTTTCTCAATAATGATTTTCAATTGTTGCTTTCATGAATTTTAAATTGAAATGCTTTTTTTCACTTATTCTAATAAAAGGAATATAATATTTCTGCCGAAAAATGCCTAATAACAGTGACGAGGGTTAAAATTTGTCAAAATTAATATAGTACGCAAACTTGTTATTCCTTTTAGTGTGGAAATAGTTTAATGAGATGATTAGGCAAGGAGAAGATGTTAAACAGAAGTGGAAACGCTGAAAATCAAGAAAAGAGAAAAGAACCAAATTAAGCAAGACAGGAGTGAATGAATTAACGGGTATTTGTGTATACCGACATCTTCTAGGGGGCAAATGCTAGCTTTTGTGGTTTAGCGGGGGATAAATGGTACTAAAATGATAGTTAAGGGGTGCGAATTTATTTAACCCCAAGTGTAATTATCCATAATTAATGCAGAGGTTCCTTCAATACCTCCGAGCATTACTATGTTTGACGTTAATTACAAGCATTATTTCTCGGTAACCGATCAATATTTGAGTCCTGAGAGCTATAAGATCCACGAATACTGCAACCTAAAAAGTACCCTTAGATTGTGTTTCAGCTAAAGGTTCTCATCAACGTGCCTACAAAATGGCTCGTATTGGAATAATTTGTCTGTCAATGGTAGCCATGATCGTCTTCGTTTCATCAACAGTTCCAACTGTAGGGCGCCACCTTGAGGAAGACACGCATGCTCCTCCTCGCGGTTTCGAATTCCATAATTGTACCTATCAGATTGGCCGTGGGAAGATGATCTTCCTAGTGCCGAATCCCTTTATCCCCACCGGATCCAATATGGGATATTCTTCCGCATCCGATTTGGCCCCCGCTCCCGCCAAGCTCGTCTGACTGATGCATCGGTCGGGCTCAAGGTGAGATCCAGAGCCGTGGTGCAATCGGGAGATGAACCAAATATCCTTGCGCCACAAACAAACTGAAATCAACAGTGTTTTAGCGTTTCTAGTTATCGCAGCATTTGTTAATCGGCCAAAAATATGTCATTTGTTCTTTCTCGTATGAGTTGAGAACTGTGCGGTGCTTGTAAGAAATTACTACCGCTGTACAGCCATGTCTCATTCCTGCGTATTTGTACCTTTAATAATACATATACGTTTGAAATATGCTCTCGTTGCTGAGACCTTAAAATTCACTAACTTGTTGAAAGGTTCTACACATCCGCTATTAAGTTAAAATTACTACGTCTGCCAAGACCTAACAAGTTATTAAAGAAACCACGAGCAGTACTCAGTCGAAAACTTGTTCCATAATCCTGCAAGCGCACGTACACGAGAGTTGGACAGCAGCGAATATCATAATTATGTTTCTTCCGGCAAAACCCCTTCCCCCCCACCCCCCCTCCCCACCGCAAATCTCACTCCCTGTACTCAACGTTCCCATTAAGAGGAATGCCCGCAGGCTCAACGCTCTGAACTAAAGAACTTTTTTCGCAAGTATTCGAGCTTGATGCCAGGTGATTTGTCCAAAATTAAGCACGGCCCACAAAGGCTACCCCTCATCGGTGTTATCATTCGTGCTGGTCATCCTGGCAACCGCCCGTGGCCCTGTAATCATGGCACATGCACGTAATCGGCCCGGAAATAAATGTGGCAAATCTTTCTTTTTTAACCGGAACTGAAAAGGAATCGACAGAACTTGGACTTTCATCGTTGTCTCGTTTTCTGGGCCTTTCAGAATTGTCGAAAACCTTAGCGTCCATAGTTGCCCGATCGGCCATAGCTTGCCAGAATTCGAGCTGCGATCATTAAGTAAATACGTTGGGGGCTACATAAGTCTAGCAAGTTAGCTTGGACAATCATGAATTTTCAATTTTTAGATTTCCGTTGTCTGCTCCTGTGGCGTAAAAGCTTGGTTTTCAAGAGTGAAGTGATTGGGTGATCTGTTAGTCCCACTGAGGGAAGGAACGAACGAATTAAAAACACAAGTCCTCCGACACAGGTTTGACTAATTCAGCAATTTAACTGTAGAATTAAGGGAAACCATACCTAAACCCTTGTCTTTAGGAACCATGAGGTTTACACAATTCCGTGAACCGCTCATACCGTCAACTTTAATCTTACAATTGGATCCCTTGAGAAATAGATGGCGGGCACGGTCCAAACCTCATGGATATAAGTGTGTCTGCCCAAAATTTTCCGATGGTTAAGTGTGAGGGTAAAATACACTTTACACCCTCGAGTTATGGCCATCGTACTCTCCCCGCTTGTCGGACAATTATACCCTAGACAGTTTATTTATTTTGTCATTCTTAACAATTTTTTTTTATAATTATATATCCTGCGTGTTTTCCACCAAATTCTTCAATTCAAATTTAAATTTTGAATCACCGAACATGTAATAGAGAAATTTAAAGGGAATTAATAGTCAATTGTAATGGAGCTCTTAATTCTTCGTCAATCTGAGTTGAAATGTAACATTAATTTTCTGGCACTTATTAATACACTATTTATTCACATCGCGATGGTGTGAAATCATTAATCACTAGAACTTTTTTGCGGGATTAACTGAGCTAATTATGTCCGACGACCTTATAAAATAAAGCGCAGCAATCATACATCGCGGGGACACATTTATCTGCACGTATATTTTTGCCCGTTTCTTTTAAAAAAACTTCGATTTGAGTGCTCTTTCGGTGGTATTGTATAGTAAACGTAATTAGTTGTCAGACAGAACTGTTGATGGTTGTAATCCATAAGCAGATTATGTCGTTCCGCTTTCTCAATAATGATTTCAATTGTTGCTTTCATGAATTTAAATTGAAATGCTTTTTTTCACTTATTCTAATTAAAAAGGAATATAATATTTCTGCCAAAAAATGCCTAATAACAGTGACGAGGGTTAAAATTTGTCAAAATTAATATTAGTACGCAAACTTGTTATTCCTTTTAGTGTGGAAATAGTTTAATGAGATGATTAGGCAAGGAAGAAGATGTTAAACAGAAGTGAGAAACGCTGAAAATCAAGAAAAGAGAAAAGAACCAAATTAAGCAAGACAGAGATGAATGAATTAACGGGTATTTATGTATACCGACATCTTCTAGGAGGGCAAATGCTAGCTTTTGTAGTTTAGCGGGGATAAATGGTACTAAAATGATAGTTAAGGGGTGCGAATTTATTTAACCCCAAGTGTAATTATCCATAATTAATGCAGAGGTTCCTTCAATACCTCCGAGCATTACTATGTTTGACGTTAATTACAAGCATTATTTCTCTGTAACCGATCAATATTTGAGTCCTGAGAGCTATAAGATCCACGAATACTGCAACCTAAAAATGTACCCTTAGATTGTGTTTCAGCTAAAGGTTTCTCATCAACGTGCCTACAAAATGGCTCGTATTGGAATAATTTGTCTGTCAATGGTAGCCATGATCGTCTTCGTTTCATCAACAGTTCCAACAGCAGGGCGCCACCTTGAGGAAGACACGCATGCTCCTCCTCGCGGTTTCGAATTCCATAGATTGTACCTATCAGATTGGCCGTGGGAAGATGATCTTCCTAGTGCCGAATCCCATTTATCCCCACCGGATCCAATATGGGATATTCTTCCGCATCCGGTTTGGCCCCCGCTCCCGCCAAGCTCGTCTGACTGATGCATCGGTCGGGCTCAATGTGAGATCCAGAGCCATGGTGCAATCGGGAGATGAACCAAATATCCTTGCGCCACAAACAAACTGAAATCAACAGTGTTTTAGCGTTTCTAGTTATCGCAGCATTTGTTAATCGGCCAAAAATGTGTCATTTGTTCTTTCTCGTATGAGTTGAGAACTGTGCGGTGCTTGTAAGAAATTACTACCGCTGTACAGCCATGTCTCATTCCTGCGTATTTGTACCTTTAATAATACATATACGTTTGAAATATGCTCTCGTTGCTGAGACCTTAAAATTCACTAACTTGTTGAAAGGTTCTACACATCCGCTATTAAGTTAAAATTACTACGTCAGCCAAGACCCAACAGGTTATTAAAGAAACCACGAGCAGTACTCAGTCGAAATCTTGTTCCATAATCCTGCAAGAGCACGTACACGAGAGTTGGACAGCAGCGAATATCATAATTATGTTTCTCCCGGCAAACCCCCCCCCCTCCCCCCCCGCAATCTCACTCCATGTACTCAACGTTCCCATTAAGAGGAACCCCCCCTGACTCAACACTCTGAACTAAAGAACTTTTTTCGCAAGTATACGAGCTTGATGCTAGGTGATTTGTCCAAAATTAAGCATGGCCCACAAAGGCTACCCCTCATCGGTGTTATCATTCGTGCTGGTCATCCTGGCAACCGCCCGTGGCCCTGTAATCATGGCACATGCACGTAATCGGCCCGAAATAAATGTGGCAAATCTTTCTTTTTTAACCGGAACTGAAAGGAATCGACAGAACTTGGACTTTCATCGTTGTCTCGTTTTCTAGGCCTTTCAGAATTGTCGAAAACCTTAGCGTCCATAGTTCCCCGATCGGCCATGCTTGCCAGAATTCGAGCTGCGATCATTAAGTAAATACGTTAGGGGCTACATAAGTCTAGCAATTTAGCTTGGACAATCATGAATTTTCAATTTTTAGATTTCCGTTGTCTGCTCCTGTGGCGTAAAAGCTTGATTTTCAAGAGTGAAGTGATTGGGTGATCTGTTAGTCCCACTGAGGGAAGGAACGAACGAATTAAAAACACAAGTCCTCCGACACAGGTTTGACTAATTCAGCAATTTAACTGTAGAATTAAGGGAAACCATACCTAAACCGTTGTCTTTAGGAACCATGAGGTTTACACAATTCCGTGAACCGCTCATACCGTCAACTTTAATCTTACAATTGGATCCCTTGAGAAATAGATGGCGGGCACGGTCCAAACCTCATGGATATAAGTGTGTCTGCCCAAAATTTTCCGATGGTTAAGTGTGAGGGTAAAATACACTTTACACCCTCGAGTTATGGCCATCGTACTCTCCCGCTTGTCGGACAATTATACCCTAGACAGTTTATTTATTTTGTCATTCTTAACAATTATTTTTTATAATTATATATCCTGCGTGTTTTCCACCAAATTCTTCAATTCAAATTTAAATTTTGAATCACCGAACATGTAAATAGAGAAATTTAAAGGGAATTAATAGTCAATTGTAATGGAGCTCTTAATTTTTCGTCAATCTGAGTTGAAATGTAACATTAATTTTGTGGCACTTATTAATACACTATTTATTCACATCGCGATGGTGTGAAATCATTAATCACTAGAACTTTTTTGCGGGATTAACTGAGCTAATTATGTCCGACGACCTTATAAAATAAAGCGCAGCAATCATACATTGCGGGGATACATTTATCTGCACGTATATTTTTGCCCGTTTCTTTTAAAAAAACTTCGATTTGAGTGCTCTTTCGGTGGTATTGTATAGTAAACGTAATTAGTTGTCCGATAGAACTGTTGATGGTTGTAATCCATAAGCAGATTATGTCATTCCGCTTTCTCAATAATGATTTCAATTGTTGCTTTCATGAATTTAAATTGAAATGCTTTTTTTCACTTATTCTAATTAAGAAGGAATATAATATTTCTGCCGAAAAATGCCTAATAACAGTGACGAGGGTTAAAATTTGTCAAAATTAATATTAGTACGCAAACTTGTTATTCCTTTTAGTGTGGAAATAGTTTAATGAGATGATTAGGCAAGGAAGAAGATGTTAAACAGAAGTGAGAAACGCTGAAAATCAAGAAAAGAGAAAAGAACCAAATTAAGCAAGACAGAGATGAATGAATTAACGGGTATTTGTGTATACCGAAATCTTCTAGGGGGGCAAATGCTAGCTTTTGTTGTTTAGCGGGGATAAATGGTACTAAAATGATAGTTAAGGGGTGCGAATTTATTTAACCCCAAGTGTAATTATCCATAATTAATGCAGAGGTTCCTTCAATACCTCCGAGCATTACTATGTTTGACGTTAATTACAAGCATTATTTCTCTGTAACCGATCAATATTTGAGTCCTGAGAGCTATAAGATCCACGAATACTGCAACCTAAAAATGTACCCTTAGATTGTGTTTCAGCTAAAGGTTTCTCATCAACGTGCCTACAAAATGGCTCGTATTGGAATAATTTGTCTGTCAATGGTAGCCATGATCGTCTTCGTTTCATCAACAGTTCCAACTGTAGGGCGCCACCTTGAGGAAGACACGCATGCTCCTCCTCGCGGTTTCGAATTCCATAGATTGTACCTATCAGATTGGCCGTGGGAAGATGATCTTTCTAGTGCCGAATCCCCTTTATCCCCACCAGATCCAATATGGGATATTCTTCAGCATCCGGTTTGGCCCCCGCTCCCGCCAAGCTCGTCTGACTGATGCATCGGTCGGGCTCAAGGTGAGATCCAGAGCCGTGGTGCAATCGGGAGATGAACCAAATATCCTTGCGCCACAAACAAACTGAAATCAACAGTGTTTTAGCGTTTCTAGTTATCGCAGCATTTGTTAATCGGCCAAAAATATGTCATTTGTTCTTTCTTGTATGAGTTGAGAACTGTGCGGTGCTTGTAAGAAATTACTACCGCTGTACAGCCATGTCTCATTCCTGCGTATTTGTACCTTTAATAATACATATACGTTTGAAATATGCTCTCGTTGCTGAGACCTTAAAATTCACTAACTTGTTGAAAGGTTCTACACATCCGCTATTAAGTTAAAATTACTACGTCTGCCAAGACCCAACAAGTTATTAAAGAAACCACGAGCAGTACTCAGTCGAAAACTTGTTCCATAATCCTGCAAGCGCACGTACACGAGAGTTGGACAGCAGCGAATATCATAATTATGTTTCTTCCGGCAAAACCCACCCCCCCCCCCACCGCAATCTCACTCCCTGTACTCAACGTTCCCATTAAGAGGAACGCCCGCAGGCTCAACGCTCTGAACTAAAGAACTTTTTTCGCAAGTATTCGAGCTTAATGCCAGGTGATTTGTCCAAAATTAAGCACGGCCCACAAAGGCTACCCCTCATCGGTGTTATCATTCGTGCTGGTCATCCTGGCAACCGCCCGTGGCCCTGTAATCATGGCACATGCACGTAATCGGCCGGAAATAAATGTGGCAAATCTTTCTTTTTTAACCGGAACTGAAAGGAATCGACAGAACTTGGACTTTCATCGTTGTCTCGTTTTCTGGGCCTTTCAGAATTGTCGAAAACCTTAGCGTCCATAGTTGCCCGATCGGCCATGCTTGCCAGAATTCGAGCTGCGATCATTAAGTAAATACGTTGGGGGCTACATAAGTCTAGCAAGTTAGCTTGGACAATCATGAATTTTCAATTTTTAGATTTCCGTTGTCTGCTCCTGTGGCGTAAAAGCTTGGTTTTCAAGAGTGAAGTGATTGGGTGATCTGTTAGTCCCACTGAGGGAAGGAACGAACGAATTAAAAACACAAGTCCTCCGACACAGGTTTGACTAATTCAGCAATTTAACTGTAGAATTAAGGGAAACCATACCTAAACCCTTGTCTTTAGGAACCATGAGGTTTACACAATTCCGTGAACCGCTCATACCGTCAACTTTAATCTTAAAATTGGATTCCTTGAGAAATAGATGGCGGGCACGGTCCAAACCTCAAGGATATAAGTGTGTCTGCCCAAAATTTTCCGATGGTTAAGTGTGAGGGTAAAATACACTTTACACCCTCGAGTTATGGCCATCGTACTCTCCCGCTTGTCGGACAATTATACCCTAGACAGTTTATTTATTTTGTCATTCTTAACAATTTTTTTTTATAATTATATATCCTGCGTGTTTTCCACCAAATTCTTCAATTCAAATTTAAATTTTGAATCACCGAACATGTAAATAGAGAAATTTAAAGGGAATTAATAGTCAATTGTAATGGAGCTCTTAATTTTTCGTCAATCTGAGTTGAAATGTAACATTAATTTAGTGGCACTTATTAATACACTATTTATTCACATCGCGATGGTGTGAAATCATTAATCACTAGAACTTTTTTGCGGGATTAACTGAGCTAATTATGTCCGACGACCTTATAAAATAAAGCGCAGCAATCATACATTGCGGGGATACATTTATCTGCACGTATATTTTTGCCCGTTTCTTTTAAAAAAACTTCGATTTGAGTGCTCTTTCGGTGGTATTGTATAGTAAACGTAATTGGTTGTCAGACAGAACTGTTGATGGTTGTAATCCATAAGCAGATTATGTCGTTCCGCTTTCTCAATAATGATTTCAATTGTTGCTTTCATGAATTTAAATTGAAATGCTTTTTTTCACTTATTCTAATTAAAAAGGAATATAATATTTCTGCCGAAAAATGCCTAATAACAGTGACGAGGGTTAAAATTTGTCAAAATTAATATTAGTACGCAAACTTGTTATTCCTTTTAGTGTGGAAATAGTTTAATGAGATGATTAGGCAAGGAAGAAGATGTTAAACAGAAGTGAGAAACGCTGAAAATCAAGAAAAGAGAAAAGAACCAAATTAAGCAAGACAGAGATGAATGAATTAACGGGTATTTATGTATACCGACATCTTCTAGGAGGGCAAATGCTAGCTTTTGTAGTTTAGCGGGGATAAATGGTACTAAAATGATAGTTAAGGGGTGCGAATTTATTTAACCCCAAGTGTAATTATCCATAATTAATGCAGAGGTTCCTTCAATACCTCCGAGCATTACTATGTTTGACGTTAATTACAAGCATTATTTCTCTGTAACCGATCAATATTTGAGTCCTGAAACCTATAAGATCCACGAATACTGCAACCTAAAAATGTACCCTTAGATTGTGTTTCAGCTAAAGGTTTCTCATCAACGTGCCTACAAAATGGCTCGTATTGGAATAATTTGTCTGTCAATGGTAGCCATGATCGTCTTCATTTCATCAACAGTTCCAACAGCAGGGCGCCACCTTGAGGAAGACACGCATGCTCCTCCTCGCGGTTTCGAATTCCATAGATTGTACCTATCAGATTGGCCGTGGGAAGATGATCTTTCTAGTGCCGAATCCCCTTTATCCCCACCCGATCCAATATGGGATATTCTTCCGCATCCGGTTTGGCCCCCGCTCCCGCCAAGCTCGTCTGACTGATGCATCGGTCGGGCTCAAGGTGAGATCCAGAGCCGGGGTGCAATCGGGAGATGAACCAAATATCCTTGCGCCACAAACAAACTGAAATCAACAGTGTTTTAGCGTTTCTAGTTATCGCAGCATTTGCTAATCGGCCAAAAATATGTCATTTGTTCTTTCTCGTATGAGTTGAGAACTGTGCGGTGCTTGTAAGAAATTACTACCGCTGTACAGCCATGTCTCATTCCTGCGTATTTGTACCTTTAATAATACATATACGTTTGAAATATGCTCTCGTTGCTAAGACCTTAAAATTCACTAACTTGTTGAAAGGTTCTACACATCCGCTATTAAGTTAAAATTACTACGTCTGCCAAGACCCAACAAGTTATTAAAGAAACCACGAGCAGTACTCAGTCGAAAACTTGTTCCATAATCCTGCAAGAGCACGTACACGAGAGTTGGACAGCAGCGAATATCATAATTATGTTTCTTCGGGCAAACCCCCCCCCGCAATCTCACTCCATGTACTCAACGTTCCCATTAAGAGGAACGCCCGCAGGCTCAACGCTCTGAACTAAAGAACTTTTTTCGCAAGTATACGAGCTTGATGCCAGGTGATTTGTCCAAAATTAAGCACGGCCCACAAAGGCTACCCCTCATCGGTGTTATCATTCGTGCTGGTCATCCTGGCAACCGCCCGTGGCCCTGTAATCATGGCACATGCACGTAATCGGCCGGAAATAAATGTGGTAAATCTTTCTTTTTTAACCGGAACTGAAAGGAATCGACAGAACTTGGACTTTCATCGTTGTCTCGTTTTCTGGGCCTTTCAGAATTGTCGAAAACCTTAGCGTCCATAGTTGCCCGATCGGCCATGCTTGCCAGAATTCGAGCTGCGATCATTAAGTAAATACGTTGGGGGCTACATAAGTCTAGCAAGTTAGCTTGGATAATCATGAATTTTCAATTTTTAGATTTCCGTTGTCTGTTCCTATGATGTAAAAGCTTGATTTTCAAGAGTGAAGTGATTGGGTGATCTGTTAGTCCCACTGAGGGAAGGAACGAACGAATTAAAAACACAAGTCCTCCGACACAGGTTTGACTAATTCAGCAATTTAACTGTAGAATTAAGGGAAACCATACCTAAACCCTTGTCTTTAGGAACCATGAGGTTTACACAATTCCGTGAACCGCTCATACCGTCAACTTTAATCTTACAATTGGATCCCTTGAGAAATAGATGGCGGGCACGGTCCAAACCTCATGGATATAAGTGTGTCTGCCCAAAATTTTCCGATGGTTAAGTGTGAGGGTAAAATACACTTTACACCCTCGAGTTATGGCAATCGTACTCTCCCGCTTGTCGGACAATTATACCCTAGACACTTTATTTATTTTGTCATTCTTAACAATTTTTTTTTATAATTATATATCCTGCGTGTTTTCCACCTAATTTTTCAATTCAAATTTAAATTTTGAATCACCGAACATGTAAATAGAGAAATTTAAAGGGAATTAATAGTCAATTGTAATGGAGCTCTTAATTTTTCGTCAATCTGAGTTGAAATGTAACATTAATTTTGTGTCACTTATTAATACACTATTTATTCACATCGTGATGGTGTGAAATCATTAATCACTAGAACTTTTTTGCGGGATTAACTGAGCTAATTATGTCCGACGACCTTATAAAATAAAGCGCAGCAATCATACATTGTGGGGATACATTTATCTGCACGTATATTTTTGCCCGTTTCTTTTAAAAAAACTTCGATTTGAGTGCTCTTTCGTTGGTATTGTATAGTAAACGTAATTAGTTGTCAGACAGAACTATTGATGGTTGTAATCCATAAGCAGATTATGTCGTTCCGCTTTCTCAATAATGATTTCAATTGTTGCTTTCATGAATTTAAATTGAAATGCTTTTTTTCACTTATTCTAATTAAAAAGGAACATAATATTTCTGCCGAAAAATGCCTAATAACAGTGACGAGGGTTAAAATTTGTCAAAATTAATATTAGTACGTAAACTTGTTATTCCTTTTAGTGTGGAAATAATTTAATGAGATGATTAGGTAAGGAAGAAGATGTTAAACAGAAGTGAGAAACGCTGAAAATCAAGAAAAGAGAAAAGAACCAAATTAAGCAAGACAGAGATGAATGAATTAACGGGTATTTATGTATACCGACATCTTCTAGGAGGGCAAATGCTAGCTTTTGTAGTTTAGCGGGGATAAATGGTACTAAAATAATAGTTAAGGGTTGCGAATTTATTTAACCCCAAGTGTAATTATCCAAAATTAATGCAGAGGTTCCTTCAATACATCCGAGCATTACTATGTTTGACGTTAATTACAAGCATTATTTCTCTGTAACCGATCAATATTTGAGTCCTGAGAGCTATAAGATCCACGAATACTGCAACCTAAAAATTTACCCTTAGATTGTGTTTCAGCTAAAGGTTTCTCATCAACGTGCCTACAAAATGGCTCGTATTGGAATAATTTGTCTGTCAATGGTAGCCATGATCGTCTTCGTTTCATCAACAGTTCCAACAGCAGGGCGCCACCTTGAGGAAGACACGCAGGCTCCTCCTCGCGGTTTCGAATTCCATAGATTGTACCTATCAGATTGGCCGTGGGAAGATGATCTTCCTAGTGCCGAATCCCCTTTATCCCCACCCGATCCAATATGGGATATTCTTCCGCATCCGGTTTGGCCCCCGCTCCCGCCAAGCTCGTCAGACTGATGCATCGGTCGGGCTCAAGGTGAGATCCAGAGCCGTGGTGCAATCGGGAGATGAACCAAATATCCTTGCGCCACAAACAAACTGAAATCAACAGTGTTTTAGCGTTTCTAGTTATCGCAGCATTTGTTAATCGGCCAAAAATGTGTCATTTGTTCTTTCTCGTATGAGTTGAGAACTGTGCGGTGCTTGTAAGAAATTACTACCGCTGTACAGCCATGTCTCATTCCTGCGTATTTGTACCTTTAATAATACATATACGTTTGAAATATGTACTCGTTGCTGAGACCTTAAAATTCACTAACTTGTTGAAAGGTTCTACACATCCGCTATTAAGTTAAAATTACTGCGTCTGCCAAGACCCAAAAAGTTATTAAAGAAACCACGAGCACTACTCAGTCGAAAACTTGTTCCATAATCCTGCAGGAGCACGTACACGAGAGTTGGACAGCAGCGAATATCATAATTATGTTTCTTCCGGCAAACCCCCCCCCCCCCCCCGCAATCTCACTCCATGTACTCAACGTTCCCATTAAGAGGAACGCCCGCAGGCTCAACGCTCTGAACTAAAGAACTTTTTTCGCAAGTATACGAGCTTGATGCCAGGTGATTTGTCCAAAATTAAGCACGGCCCACAAAGGCTACCCCTCATCGGTGTTATCATTCGTGCTGGTCATCCTGGCAACCGCCCGTGGCCCTGTAATCATGGCACATGCACGTAATCGGCCGGAAATAAATGTGGCAAATCTTTCTTTTTTAACCGGAACTGAAAGGAATCGACTGAACTTGGACTTTCATCGTTGTCTCGTTTTCTGGGCCTTTCAGAATTGTCGAAAATCTTAGCGTCCATAGTTGCCCGATCGGCCATGCTTGCCAGAATTCGAGCTGCGATCATTAAGTAAATACGTTGGGGGCTACATAAGTCTAGCAAGTTAGCTTGGACAATCATGAATTTTCAATTTTTAGATTTCCGTTGTCTGCTCCTGTGGCGTAAAAGCTTGGTTTTCAAGAGTGAAGTGATTGGGTGATCTGTTAGTCCCACTGAGGGAAGGAACGAACGAATTAAAAACACAAGTCCTCCGACACAGGTTTGACTAATTCAGCAATTTAACTGTAGAATTAAGGGAAACCATACCTAAACCCTTGTCATTAGGAACCATGAGGTTTACACAATTCCGTGAACCGCTCATACCGTCAACTTTAATCTTACAATTGGATCCCTTGAGAAATAGATGGCGGGCACGGTCCAAACCTCATGGATATAAGTGTGTCTGCCCAAAATTTTCCGATGGTTAAGTGTGAGGGTAAAATACACTTTACACCCTCGAGTTATGGCCATCTTACTCTCCCGCTTGTCGGACAATTATACCCTAGACAGTTTATTTATTTTGTCATTCTTAACAATTTTTTTTTTTTATAATTATATATCCTGCGTGTTTTCCACCAAATTCTTCAATTCAAATTTAAATTTTGAATCACCGAACATGTAAATAGAGAAATTTAAAGGGAATTAATAGTCAATTGTAATGGAGCTCTTAATTTTTCGTCAATCTGAGTTGAAATGTAACATTAATTTTGTGGCACTTATTAATACACTATTTATTCACATCGCGATGGTGTGAAATCATTAATCACTAGAACTTTTTTGCGGGATTAACTGAGCTAATTATGTCCGACGACCTTATAAAATAAAGCGCAGCAATCATACATTGCGGGGATACATTTATCTGCACGTATATTTTTGCCCGTTTCTTTTTAAAAAACTTCGATTTGAGTGCTCTTTCGGTGTTATTGTATAGTAAACGTAATTAGTTGTCAGATAGAACTGTTGATGGTTGTAATCCATAAGCAGATTAAGTCGTTCCGCTTTCTCAATAATGATTTCAATTGTTGCTTTCATGAATTTAAATTGAAATGCTTTTTTTCACTTATTCTAATTAAAAAGAATATAATATTTCTGCCAAAAAAGGCCTAATAACAGTGACGAGGGTTAAAATTTGTCAAAATTAATATTAGTACGCAAACTTGTTATTCCTTTTAGTGTGGAAATAATTTAATGAGATGATTAGGCAAGGAAGAAAATGTTAAACAGAAGTGAGAAACGCTGAAAATCAAGAAAAGAGAAAAGAACCAAATTAAGCAAGACAGAGATGAATGAATTAACGGGTATTTATGTATACCGACATCTTCTAGGAGGGCAAATGCTAGCTTTTGTAGTTTAGCGGGGATAAATGGTACTAAAATGATAGTTAAGGGGTGCGAATTTATTTAACCCCATTTAGATAAATTTTCTGACGATTTGCTAATATATGTGTGGATTTTAATATGTTTGATATGTTATTTATTCATATATTCAAATTATGCGATTAGTATAATATTTTAAAAATGTTTATTATAATTGTGTTTATAATAACGAAAAAAAATATAATTAATTTGAAGATTTTTGAAAAAATATAAATTTAGGGTTGGAAAATAATTTTTTTTAAAAATAGTTTTTATTTTCGGCGGAATTTCGACGAAATTTCAGCCGAAAAATTTAATTTTTTTTTAAAAATATTTTTTTATTTTCGGTGGAATTTCGACGAAATTTCCGCAGAAAAATTTTAAATTTTTTTAAAAAATATATTTTTATTTTCTGCGGAATTTCGATGAAATTTCCACCGAAAAATTTAATTTTTTTAAAAAATATTTTTTTCTTTTCAACGGAATTTCGACGAAATTTCTGCCAAAAAATTTAATTTTTTTTAAAAAATATTTAATTATTTCTGCCGAAAATTCCGCCGAAAAATCACTACCTACGAAGGTTTGTTCGGGAGATTGAATCCGCCGAAATTCGTTTTTTCCACCAAAAATCCGCCGATAATCCGACGAAATTTCGCCGAAAAAGCCGTGTTTTCTTGTAGCGGTAGGAGAGAGAGGGTGGGGGGGGGGATGAGAATATATATATATATATATCTATATATATCTTACACATTTTTTATTCATAATCTTTTATTTATAGAAGGGCATAATGGGTAATTTAATAAAAATTAACGCCATTTAATGTATATTGATAGATAGGGCAAGTGTACTGAATTTTTCGTAACATATGGCGTTTTTAGGCTATATTCCGATTACAAGGTATATTTTGCTATTTTTCGATAACACAGGGGGTTGTTATGGAATTTGTCATTTTATTTTTCACATAAGGAATAAATATTTTTATTGGTTACTTGATTTTAAAATTTTATATTATTTAATTATCATTCGGGCTAAATTCTCTTGTCGAGTTTTAGATTATTATCAAATTTGGTCTCAGTAATAATTAATATGAATCCTGTATAATTCAGGTTGGATTTAGATTTTAATTATAAGAGTTAATCGAATTCAAATTTGAATTTTCATGAATTGCTCCAAATCTAACTCGCTAACAACTCTAATTTTAAGATAACAAGCTAAAAAAATAAACTTAGATAATCAAATAAAAGCCAACAATAATAATTGAGATGATACAATATTACCTTTACGCCCCCCAAAAAAGGAAAATACAATATTGATTTAGAAACAAAAATCTAATTTCGGAATTAATGATACATTTTTTAAGATAGATAGAACCGAACCCAAAGTATAGATAACAAAAAATGTAAAAAAGGATTAAAAAAATAAGAGAGAGAGAGAGAGAGAGAGAGAGAGAGAGAGAGACTCCGCGGCGGTTATTACGGTTAATTTAAACACAACTCCACGATCTTATAAAATCATCTCATTTCTTCTAAATCGTCCATTCTCGATTTTCTTGAAATCTCCACACCCAAAGAATCACAAACCATAAAAACCCTTGAGAACCCTTGAGCCTTTACTTCAACAGTTAATCTGTGCGCCAATTATCATTCCATTTCTTATTCATATCTTCAGTTTCTTGAATTTTAAAGGAGTCCTTTTTAAGCACGTCTGTTCTCTTTCTCTATCACTCTCTCACACACACACACACTAGTTACTCACACTCTGTTGTTTCACTCCCCATGCAACAATTACTTCGTAAAATCATCCCATTTCCTCACCATCATCCGATTCTCCTTTTTCATATTTCCATCTTCTCCTCATACAAATAATCATAAACCATAAAAAGCCCTTTAGCTTTTCTCCTCATTCAACAATTGATCTCAATTAATCTTGAGAGTATCTGCAAATGGAAGGGTACATTCGGGTGCAGTTTGATGATGGGCCTAACGGGCCTAACGCCGACTACTTCATGTGCAGGAGGTGCCAAACCCATATTGCCTTAAGACAAGACTTCGTCAGCGTCTACTGGGTAAATCGTTCTAGTTTTGTTCAGTGTCTTCCATTTTTCAATCTCTCTCTCTCTCTAGTTCTACTATTTCTGTTATATAATTAATAGGATCATATATATTATGAGTTGTTGTTGATGATGAATTTCTTGAATTGTAATTTCTTGGATTATCAGTTTCCCCCGGTGCTTGGTGCATTTTATGGCGGTCTCTTTAATATAGCGTAAGATTTAGTGTTTTCATCATCCTTAAGAAGTAAGAACTGTAGAAATTTTCGAGTTTATTGAGATGATGATGAGGTAATTAATTCCATCCCTTATTTAATTTTTCTCAGAAATAATGTGCGAGAGGACGAAGTTGTTGGTCACTTGCAACTTAATGAGAACGCTCTAAATCAATTATGGCTGCCTCCTATCTACTGTCTACATTGTGATGCATACTTAGGCTACAGATACGTAAGATAGTTAAAATTTATATTGTGCCTAAAAATTTAATTTGTCCCTCGTTTTTTCTTGTAAATTAGAGGACTACACACAAACGCACCCAAACACACATATGCATATGTATATTTGTGTGGGTGGGTGTGTGTGTGTGTGTTATGTGTATATATGGGCTGCTCTTTGATGAAGCTGCATTTTACATGCAGATTTGGCTTCATCCTCTGGCGCAGCGAAACTTCCGAAATGGAATGGTGATGCTATATATGTAAGTCCTCCATGAAAA
This sequence comes from Petrea volubilis, assembly GCA_026212405.1. Classification (NCBI taxonomy): domain Eukaryota; kingdom Viridiplantae; phylum Streptophyta; class Magnoliopsida; order Lamiales; family Verbenaceae; genus Petrea; species Petrea volubilis. Next base: position 5,777,472 of record CM047886.1, on the reverse strand, counting down.
CTCTTTCTCTCTCTCTCTCTCTCTCTTTATGACTAAATATATATATATATATACATATAGATAGATAGATAGATGGGTATAGAATTATTATTTTGAATTTGTTTTGACGACACTAACTAATTTGAATAACAGGGTCAGGCTGTCGAGGAGTCGTGGCGGCGAGGTGCTCAGTGGAGATGAATTATTGCATAGCATAGTTCAAAATGATATAGAGGACCAACACACATATTCCTTTCTTATTAGAGCAGATGATCCTTCGGCTCAGTAACAACACTATTGTGGTGTACAACTTTTCAAGTGTCCTTCTAAATAGATCAGCTAGAGATATCAAAAAAATTTTGTTGGGGTTATGCTCGTTTTACATTGTTTGAGAGGGTATCCTGATCCTGATCCTCTTGTTATTAGATATCCAGTTGAAATAATCGACTTTGGCAAATAAATTTCGATATATTCTATCTCTAAATTGTTTGAATTTGTATGTTTAAGCAAGTTTGAATAGGGTGTTATAAAATGACAGTTTTGGCTTTCAAAGAGTAAGCCAGATTTAACATATCATGTTTTATTTTGTAATTTTTGGATGAATGTGATTTTGCTATTTCTTTTTTTTTTGGTCGGGAGTGATTTTGCTATTTCTGCTTTGCCGTTGCTATTGCTATTTGTATTTAATATCCTTCTCAATGTGATTTTTATGCATTGCGACACTCTTGACTTTGAACACAATGCAATGAAAGTACAATTAGGTTAACGGGCGGACGGGATCCCCTACCCCAAAACGATGCACCACCTCATGCCCCATACTCTAAATTCATGACACGTGTAAATTTTCAAAATTTACTTATTAGTTGAGATAATAGAAAAAATATAATTAACATAACTAAATAATCTGCCGTTAAGTAAATCTTGAAGGTTTACATATGTCACGAATCTAGAGTACGGGGCATGAGATAGGGCATTGTTTTAGGGTAGGGGATCCCGTCCGGTTATCGGACGGTTTATCTGGATGGTTAAGTTATTAACACTGAATGTTTACTTCGTTTCGTTTTTTTCATTGGTTACAAAAAGAATTAATTAGATCTGTAAATTTGTATTTTTACTATCTTGACCTTGTTCTTCCTCACCTAAAAATCCAACCTAGAGGCAATATCCCATCGAAGTCTTATTCTAATTGCTGGCTCTAGTTGCCGGAATGTTGAAGAACCTTTAATCACACTAGAAGAATCATCACATCCATAATCCTACGCTCAAGCAAAGCCATATAAGCTTACCCTAAGTTGAAGAGAGGCACATTACATATATATAAGCTTAAGGGATAAGGTCAGTATGGTAATTACGTTGTAGATCTCAGAAAAAATGATAAAACGATAAAATGATCCCACAAATTTACGTTTTTAGCCCCTAAAGTATAATTTTGGTCTCACTTTGTTCCCTCGTTCATTTTTCCGGCATATTTTCATCGAAAAAAATAGATATGTGACTCGCACAAGTCATTTTTAAGGACATTTTTGTCAATTCAAGTTTATGAAATAATTTATTTCTTATGTTTGAGCGCGTTTTAGATACTCAAATTCTTGACCTTTTTTTTTTTCTCCTTCCCAATTTGTTGGCTGTTTTCACACCAAATATTGATTTTTACATTTCTTGATTTGTTGCTGATGAGCCACCACAGGAATGAACAATATATACTTCCAACATTTTAAAATTTTAAAATTTAATATTTTTTATTCTTTTTTTAAATTTTTGGAGTAAATTTCAACCGAAATTCTGTCGAAAATTTTAAAATTTAATTTTTTTAGAATTCTGCTGAGAATCGCATTTTTTCTTGTAGTGACTCAGACCAAACCCGCATGGGATTCGGACCTAATTCGGCCCATTTATATTTAGACCTGCCTTAGATCGAGACTCGTTGGGTCAAGACCTACCAAACCCATCGGTCCTGCCCCACTAGCTTTTATCTTTTTGATACATTGTTGGTAAAGTGAGTGAAATACCTATTTGAGTAATAATTAGGGCCTATCAATTAACATAGCGCGAAAAAGGGTAGTATCTATGCCAGATTTCAATTTAGGGATGGTAATGAGCCGGGTTTGATTAGACCCAAACCCAACACGCATGCAACTCGGATTCAGACCAATTATTTTTAGACCTTTCAGAGCCACTAGACACGACGGACCCCTTGTCCAATTTTTTTTAACTTTTAATGTTAATTTTAATCATGTTTATGGATTATTTTATAATTTCATAAAGTAAAAAAAACTTTAAGGTGATGTTAACATGATCAATTAAAATAAATAATGAAACAAGTGAATAATTCAAGATAAAATAAAATTTAGATAGAAGAAAATAAAAAATTCATGACTTAGCTCATAATAAAAATTCTTAATTACTACTAGTCAGAAAAAAATATGTTTAGGGGCATAAAAAGTTCAAAATAAAATAAAAATTCATAATCGACTTTCAACCGGAACAACTTCAAAATAACATAAAGTGAATAATATTAAAATATGTAATAGAATATACAAGATAAAGAAAAAATGGTCAAATATGAAGTAGATTTATATATATGTATATAGCTTTTGTAAAAATTAATTAAAGGGAAAATATAAGCTCCAAAAAATGGAAACCAAGATGGAACTTTCCTCCCCCACAAGTTATTACCTTAAAACAAGGCAGTCTGCTAACCTTAGTCGTGTAGTCAAAATGGTATATACCATATGTGACCAAAAAATAAAGTTATTATATGCTAGAAATATACTTATTTAAGTTATTTGACTTTTTGAAAAACATAAAATAAAATCATCACACAAGCTGATATACAAAGCAATAAGAAATTCTTACGTTAAGTTAAATGTGTTATTTCCACGATCAAGCTCATATAATTTATTATTGAAAATTAATTGGGGTGGGTTAGACCTGGACCCAACCTGCAAGTCTATTTTCTTGGACCCAAATCAGCTCCAAGACCCTATTAAGAAGGGTTCGGTCCACATCTATGTGGGTCGGTTTGGGTTCGGATTTGCCAGACCTGATCCAATTGTCATCTCTAAAATGGATATATAAGTCCTTAATTCTTCTTGTTTAAAATAAATTTTGGTATAATACGATGATCTTTTTAACTCTCCCACTTTTATGTAGCAATCGAATTCCCTTTTGGTTGAAATGTTTGACTGAACAATTAAAGATGGAATTTCTTGTTTTGGAAACAATAGAATATTAAATGACAGTGTTAATTATTTAACTTAAGTGAAATAAGTAATTGTTGGAAAATTATTGTAAAAAATTTTAAAGTTCCAAATAAATCAAGGCTAATGTTTGTCTATTAAGGCTAACACATTTTATGTGTAAATTATGATTAATGTTGTTTCACGATATATCTTTAATTATTCCATCTATTTTTAGTTGAGGATTGATTTACAATGATCATTTGATTATTCATTTATTAGTTAAAAAGGAAATGTGTCGTAGTTTGGATTGTTAATTGGGAATGAATGCATTTTATGGTGCGTTAATGTATGTAGTTTTGTATGTAATCTTGAAATAGAGACAACTAAAGGGTTAGGATTTAATGAGGGTTATTTTCAACACATTCATGGTCATTCTTTTAAAACGTAGTGATTTTTTCGTAATTTCACCTAAATTCAAAAATACAGACCATAGTTCACGTTTTAAAAAATAATTGATGATGGACACTTATTACTTTTTATCTGGTCAATCATTCTTAATCCGATGGACCAACCACAATAGAGTCATGGTAATTAATAAAAATGTATTCTTGCCAAAATTTAATGACGTTGGTCGTAATTTGCCCTAAAATTTATGAATTGAATCCATTTGGAACCCCCTTCCAATACTAAACTATTCATAAGAGTAGAACCATAGCCCCGCTTAAACTAATCAAACCCAGTCTTATAGAATCTATTCTAGAAAGTTTTAGAATAAACTCAACTCAAACTTAATTGTCGATGATTCCTGACTTAAATAGTGAAATTGTGGCCCAAAATTATATGGTCTTGGTTCAATTCCCCACCAATTTGTGTGGGTTTGTATTTCTATTTTAATAATAGTTCTTAATCTATTTCTGAGTAGTTTAATTATTTGTTAATAATTGTAATAGTCGATGGTGAAAAATATTTGATGATGTATGTGATGAAGATTGGGGAGAAAAAACCCACCCCAAAATTAACTGAATAAAATAAGAACCTGGTTTTGTAATTAGTTGTAACCATATTGCCAACACCTGTCAAGATGAACAAGAACGGCCAGGAAAGAAAAATACACCGCCTTTCTTACTTAAAAAGGCCTTCTTCCAACAAATCTTTTCCCACTTTCGATATTTGTCCTTGTGATAAAAGGCAGTTATTACGGTTATTTTGAACACAAGTCCTCCATCTTCTCTACACCCAAAGAATCACATGCCATATAAAAACCTCGAGCCTCTAGTTCAACAATTAATCTCTGCGCCAAATATCATTCCATTTCTCATTCATCTTTTCAGTTTCTAGCTTTTTAAAGAATTCATTCTTAAACACTCTGCTCTCTCTCTCTCTCTCTCTCTCACACACACACACACACACACACGCACGCACGCACTCCCTTCCCATATAGTAGTTATGAACAGTCTGTTCTTCACAAATCATCCCAGTTACTCTGCATCATCCGATTCTCCATTTTCTTGAAATTTAATTCTACTCCACACCCAAAGAATCACAAACCATATAAAACCCTTGAGCTCTTTACTTCAATAGCTAATCTGATCCGCGCAAAAAATCATTTCATTTCCCATTCATTTTTCTTACAGTTTCTTGATTTTTTTAAAGAATTCATCTGATCTAAATACTCTATATTTCCTCATCAGTCTTGAGAATATCTGCAAATGGAGAGGCCAAATCTGATTGTGTTTGATAACGGGCCCAATGCTGACTACTTCAGGTGCCATAGTTGCTCAACCCATATTGCCTTAAGACGAGACCTCCAGTGCTTCTTGCACGTAAAATCTTCGTATCATTTTTTTTTTCAATATTGTCTTCCATTTTCTTTTTTGTTGTACTGTTTTTGTTGTATAATTAGTGGAATTATAAATCATGAGTCGTTCTTGATGATTTCTTGAATTTTCTGGGATTAGCGCTGTTCACACAAAATTTTCGTATCTGTAAAACAAACACGTACAATACAAGAAAAATATGTGACAAATATTTCAAATTTGAAGAAAGGATATAATTAAAAGGAAAATAATTTCCTAGTAGACTAAATCCCCTGATTCTTCTCTCCGAATTTGTTTCCGAGGGCTTGAAGCTTGTTCCCGGATGAGTGATGTGATTCCTCCCTAAATTTGCGGAATGGAAGTCACAATTTACCTTAAAGTCAAAGGTCGGCTTTGAAATCGAAGGCGTTGAAGCACTTGCGCTATGAAGACGAAGTAGAGCCTTTGTGGATGCAGTACGTCGTCGTAGCGGTTGCTTGCAATTTGAAGACTTGAGAATTTTGAGAGCTCGTACGAAGGTTGTGTGCTCGTGAGCTTGTTTCTCCGTGTATTGAAGACTTCTTGACGTCTCTGGCTCTTGAAGACTTCTCTCCTTTTTTCTCTTTTTCTTCTTTTTTTTTTAGCTCCAAATGACCCCTATTTATAGGCGTCTATGCAGGGTCTTTGGATTGCTAGCCATTTATTCGATATTTATCTCTTTAATATAAATTATTTTTTAAAGAGAAAAATACCATTTATGTGTCATTATTTGATTGGTCCATGCGACCAAATGCGCCACTTGTCACCATTTGATTGGTTTTGGACTTTCGGACTGCATGACTTGATTTACTTGGCCGAAACACCTCATATTGACCCTTGGCGACTTCTTATTTGTTGGTAAAATAAATATTAAAATATTAATTAAAATTAACTATTTAATATTGGAATTAAATTTAGGAAATTCCAAATTATAAATAGAAAATTTAATTAATATTTAATATTTTAATTTACCCTTGTAAAATTTTGATTCGACCAAATTTAATCGCCAACAAATGCCCCCTACTTCAAGGCTCGGCGAAAAACGTATCGAATATTTGTGTGAGTGAGGCGGGATTTGAAGTACTTAATTTCCCAAATGTGCTTTCAAGGGAAAATTAAGTATATATATTTTTTTATAAATAAATAATTATGAATTTCCAACTAATCTTTTAATTTGAGTCAATTTGGGTTTCAAATACAAACTTGTAAATGATTAGCCCATGACTTGGCTCACAATTGCAATATTTTCCCTTGCCATGAAGTTTGGCCCAAAGTTGACAATCCAATTGAAGGACTTTCTCTTGGCTATTATAAAATCTGGCCCAAGATCAAATTGAAAGAGACTAATTGCTCCCGGATGAAAAAAAAAAAAAAAAACACCTTTTAATTTGCAGCCTAGTATCCCTTGCCCATGAGATTCGGATTCTTTATTAGCAATCCTAATATCTCCATAATGCTTAGTCAAACCACACACGTATTGGAATTTGATGTAGTACTAGACTTCAACTTTATTGAAGTCATCAAATTTGATTAAGCTGTTAAGCACATTAACAGCTTTGCTGCATGCATGCTTGTTTCTCTAACAAAGTCAAGTGGGATTAGAATTCTTTATTCCACCGCATTGCATGAATTCAAATACTTGATTACCCAAGTTGAACACATCACCAAAACTATTGCATTAATCAAGGATTCCAATTAAAACTCTACCACTGCAGTATATCTGAGTTTTCTCAATTCCCATTCGAATTCTAATTGTATTTACATAAAACACACCAAGTTCAAGAATCCCATTACAACTCCACTTCGGCCCCTTTTTTTTTACTAGACTATCAGACTTCCATGAATTTGACTCCACCATTCCTATTAGACCGAGTTTCACAATTAAAATCAAACTCATCAAACCAAATCTCCGATTTAAAATCGAACTCAAAGTCTCTTGAATTATTCTCTATAAAAGCAACCATCTCGTAGTCAGATCCATCGACACATGAATTCACAGCAACATATTGAAAGAAGTGCATTAAAGAATTGTTCCGGTATTGGGGAAAAAAAGAAAAAAAAATCGTTGTTCCTTGCTCCTGCCCCAACATTCTCAATTGTGTCTGAATGCTTTGTTGCTCTAGTAATAATAACACCATTGTTAATCACTTCAAGCACGTCAGATTATGAAAAGACCAAATTTCTTCCTTTAGGTCCTAGGGTCACTGAAACAGCGGCAGCATGCTTGTTGATCCCAGAAAGTAGAGCATCTCTGCATTTTCGATCAAATTCAATTCTCGTCGGACTTGCTATCACCACCGACACCGTTTTCCTTACATTGATTTTTTTTTTTTTTTTTCACGACGCACGTGAACTTAATCCTTCGAGAAATTTGGAATAATAAATTATTGGTATGCAGGAACATTGGCGAAGGTGGTGGAAACGACATCTTTCTTGGCCCTGACTTAATAGATGGTGTTTGTGCACATCTAGTGCAAAATTTGGCCCAACTTTAGCTACACAATTTATATCAATTTAAGCACCCTTTTTTTTTTTCGGACATCACTCATCACGTGAATTCATCCATCACCTCTCTCTCTCTTTTTGTAGTTTGCAGCTTGCTTGAGTTGTTGTCACAAAGTTTTTTTTATTTTTTATTTTTATTTTTGCATAATCTCTGTTTTCTCCTTGCTCCTCTTAATCGTACGCCGAATTTGTTGGCGAAGATTAAAGAAGTTTCAATCTTGGAGTATCTTTTGTTTTCTTTCTTCCTTTGATTTCTTGAACCTGATGTGTCACTTTAAATGTACAATACATTCCTCATATTCATATTTGTATATATTGTACTCCTGCAGGAACATCGGATATTGCAAGATGTATATTGAGGATCACGTAGAACCTTTTCCCCGTATAGTTATCGGAAGTGACAAAGATGGCCTCAAAGTCAAAAGTACTTCATTGGCGGTCCATAAGCCGGCAATCAGCACTCAACCTACCATGTCTCCATCATTCAGCAAGTCTATGCATCTATCCCAATGGTCAGAAGAGGCGATTAAGGACATAGTAGATCCACTTTTTGGTCCTTCACACCGTTCGAGAGTCCTTATTTTGAAATCCTCGCTTCACGACATCAAAGCTACATGTACAGAGTTTTCACTTCCAAACCATCATCTTAGCGTCGGCGGAGGCTCTTGGAGGATTCCACCATCTAGGTTTGGCGAGGTATCTTTTCACGTCGGTTATTGGGAGTGGACAGAGTATGTGCTAGCCTATCACGAGGATGCCCTTTGCTGTGCCAAGATCCGTGCAGCCGTCCATGCCTCACTCTTCACATACGTCTGTCACAAGCCCATCCTTCAGGCCTTCCTTGAGATGTGGTGCCCTTCTACAAACACTCTGCACACCGCAATCGGAGAGCTGTCTATTTCTTTGTGGGATCTTCGCGGATTGAGCGGTTTACCTATACGTGGGGATTTCTATGACGAGGTCATTCCATCTGCCAAGGAGATGCTTGGCGATGCTACATGCGGTCCTTCTCTACCACGGAGTTGCAAATACTTATTCTTGGCATATCACAAGCTTCCAAAGAATGCCGACGGCGTGCTTATCTCTGACTGGATCAACTTTTGGTTTAGAGGACCTATCAAGCATCAAGAACCTCCTTTGAGATCATCTAGGAAGAGGCGGGCCCCACCTCAGGATACTCACAACCCTTCCGGAGTCGTCGATGCATCTTCCTTGCCTTATATCGAAAAATTCGATGAGCCTTTCACAATGCTGGATATTGAGAGAGATGCCCAAGAAGAGACTTACCTAGCTGCTTTTCTTTCATGCTGGCTTTGCAGTTTCGTTCTACCGCATCATAAAGTGAATCAAATCCGCGCCACCGTCTTTAAAGTTTCTAGCAGAATGGCATGCGGCGATCGCTTTTCTCTTGCCGTGCCCGTACTAGGAAGCATTTACCGCGGCTTGAGGAACATATCTGCTTCAACAAATCCAAGCGAGTCTACAGCCATCTTCCCTATCTATTTTATTTATAGTTGGACTGGACACTATCTTGGCATGCATTTCACTACCGAGATCGATGTAAAAGAGGCTCAGATGGTGCGGTATGCGGGAGAGAATATGGCTAAGTATTTTGACCTTACCGAAGTGCGAGACTTGTTCCATAACATCGATCCTTCCATACTTCAAAATCTTCATTGGTATCAATCAAAACGGTCAACAGTGCTAGACGATGCACGTATATCTGATACTTTTCGAGATATTTTTGTACCCTTGCGATCTAGTTACTTGACCTTTAGGTGTGGAGCCGAACATGTTGTTGAGGCTTACAGTCCACATCGTTTCAGCCGGCAATTTGGCTTTTGTCAACATATCCCCGGTATTCTGAAGAAGGAAATTTTATTGTGTGACTTGAGCAAACTTGTGGAACTTTAGCAATCTTGTACTTTATTAAACACATCCTCGAGGCTTATCACGCCAGGAGACACTTCCTCTCTTCCGTTAGCCACAAAAGAGTACAGCGAGTGGTGGGATGGGTGTTGGAGAGCTTCATTGGCAAAGAGTAGCAGGATCGTTGTCAAGGTTAATTGCAAAGATGCAGGGCCTAGCTCAAGAAAACATAATGGTGGAACTTCAAAGCCGGCAAAGCTAAAGAAAGAACGGAATCTTACTCTAAAAGATCAATCCTCAACTCGAAGGGCTTCAATGAATGGTTCTAGAGACGACCACACGGCATTAATTCCTCATAATCCTACTCCTCCGACGAACGGAAAAGACAAAATCTTGGAGGATAATGATTTTGTAGAGCCGACTAAAACAACTTCCAAGAGGCGATTGGTTCTTCTCAAGGATTCAACCCATGGGCATACTTTGACGGATGCCCCCATTGAGGGAAACGAAGTAATTTCAGCCCTTTCTTGCTCGAATGAGAATTCTGGCAGCCAATGCCAACTTTTGAAGAAACCAAAAGTGTTTGACTTAGACAATATCAATATTACCTCGGACTTCTTTGCAGATATTCCGAGTTCTTCATTGCCTATAGCTGACCTAGCTTTATACGTAAACTTACAAAAATTTACCTATGTCTCCTTCTTCTTCTCCTTCATTTTTTTTTTAACCCTCTTTTTTTTTGTTTATTTATTTATTTTGCAGCTGGCAGAGCTTGAGGAAGGAGCCCTTGGCACTTGTGAAGGAAGCGTTGGCTCGGTGAATGAGGTTAATCCTTTTGATTTGCCTGAAGCAAACACTCCTCGCTCTAATGAAAACAACTTGCAAGCTATCTTCATAAATAAGGAGCGCGATGGACCTAAGAAGCAGATACGGGTGTCACCACCTGCACTTGAGGTAGATAAGGTGTTTAATGAAGCCGATATCCTTAAGAAGCCTAAAAGAACATTCCAGCCACCCTCTTGGCCTAATCCAGCCCCTGCAGTATCTGAATTTTGCCCCCAAGTCATTAAGAGTGAAGCTGAGCGAGTCCTCCTTGAATTTTATTGGAAAAGAATTTGCTAGAAGATCATGAAGACTCCACTTGAGGAACTTCCCCGTATAAGACCTACTGTACACAGCCTAGTCAATCAGATGAAAGACCACATGAATGATGTATCATCATTAGAGAGCCACCTGGATCAATTTTTCGAGAGTGCTTCCAAATATGCCAAAATTAAGCTAGCTTCTACTCAGAGAGAGACCCAGGAGATGCATGAGAAATCCCTTTTACTTGCACAACAATATCTTGATGAATCAGAGGCACAAAAACAAAAAATGGCCAAGGAAGTAGACGACTTGAAGATTCAACTTCTGCAAATTACCAAGCAACAAGAAGAGCTGAAGAAGCAACTCGTGGATCTGGGCAAGATGGAAGAAGCAAAAAGTTCGTCCCTTCGCAAAGCTGAAGAGGACTTATCCGGGATTGAAAAAGATGTAGCTACGCAGCGAGAGACTATCTTGGAGCTCGAGAACACCCCTTGCATGTCCACCAAAGAAGTCGAGGCTTTGAAGAAAATGGAGGCCCTACTTGAAGAGTCTCGCAAGGACTTGCCATCTTTTGACTTGTTTTCGTGAACACTTAGACTTAACTATGCATTTTTTTTTTGTTTTCTTTCATCCTGTAAATAAAATATCCAAAATGCAATAAAAATTGGGTTCTCTTTTATTCTCATCACTGCAATCTATATGCCTCTTTTCCCTTTTTTTTTAGCTCAACATAAGCATTTAATGAGATATTATTGAACTGATGAAATAAATCATTAAATCACTTATAAACTTATCACCTCAGATTGACTAGGATATCATTAAGAACAAACAATATTTATTGAAAATATATGACTGAACTTGGGATAATTACCAAGCTGCCTACGTACCCTATCAAGGAATCAAGTCATCACGTAGTTCAGTGGAAACCAAGATGATTTTTTTCTTAGGGGGGGCCGTACACAGTTTATACTCATGCGGGCCAGGAGTATCCATTGCTTAGCCACCTTGGACTAGGTGGAGTATTTTATATTTAACCACATGGAATACCGTCAGTGGAGTATGTTAGCAGTTTAACCACATGCATTACCATTGGTGAGTACCGTGCACAGTTTATACTCATGCGGGTCAGGAGTGACGCAGTTTAGGCTCGTGCATCAGGAGCAGTATGCCGCTTCAGGGGTAATATCTTTTCAAAAATTTGCCATTGATGGGGCCAATCCGCAACCCGTCTTTATCAACTAGTTTGTAAGCACCACTTGTGTACACTTCTTTGACCACGTGAGGACCATCCCACTTTGACATAAATTTATTTCCCATTCTCTGTGTGATGGTGATGGGTCTTCTTACTGCCAGGACCAAGTCGCCTATTTGAAATGTTCTCGGACGGACCTTTTTGTTGAACGCCCTTGTCATGCGAGCTTGGTAGCATTCAAGGTGTTGTTGTGCCTCAAGCCTTTTCTCATCTAATGCCTCTAACTCCTCAAGTTTGAGACGAGCATTGTCCTCAGCAGTGAGTCCTTCTTGAATGGCTATGCGAAATGAAGGTATTTGACTTTCGAGAGGGAGCACAACCTCAATGCCATACACCAGAGAATAGGGAGTGGCCTGTGTGGCAGTTCGATGTGTTGTCCGGTATGCCCATAAAGCTTCCCCAACTTTCTCATGCCAATCTTTCTTCGATTTCGACATGACTCTCTTCAAAAGATTGCACAGAGTTTTCTTGAACGCTTCAGCCAAGCCATTTGCGGCAGCATTATACATGGAGGAATTGTGCTGCTTGAACCCAAACTGAAGACATAGTTTATCCATCAACTTATTGTAGAAAGGTCTTCCGTTGTCGGTGATGATGTACCGAGGTACTCCATATCTAAAAATTAAATTGCAACGGATGAATTCAACTACAGTTTCTTTCTTCACTTCTTTCAATGGGATTGCCTCAGCCCATTTAGAAAAGTAATCTGTAGCTGCCAATATATAAGCGTGCCCACCAGAAGACTTGGGAGTTATTGGCCCTACCACATCAAGACCCCATGCATCAAACGGCCATGAGGCCACTGTAGGGTGTAGAGGTTCTGGAGGTTGGTGTATGAGGTTAGCATGTATTTGACAAGCCTCACATCTCTTTGCGAAGTCCAAACAATCTTTAACCATCGTAGGCCAATAATAGCCCATCCTTTTAATTCGGAAGTGGAGCTTTGGACCTGATTGATGAGCTCCGCATACTCCAGAATGCGCTTCGGTGATAGCTTCAACTGCTTCTTCATCACCTAAACAACGTTGGTAGTTGCCTTCAAATGATCGTCGGTACAATATATCTTTGTATATGATGAATCGAAACGATCTCCGTCGTATCTCTGTTTTATGGCGCGGGTTCTGAGGCAGCCTTCCGTACTTCAAGTACTCAATCAACGGTGTTCTCCAGTCCTCATCTTCACATACCGTGACTGATGTGGCCATCGATTCTTCGTGATTTGGCTCATCTAACGATGGTAACACCCATTTGTTACATACTGGCACATTTGTTGTTTCCCTTTCTGACAATGCCAAAGTAGTAGCTAGATTGGCTAATGCATCGGCCATTCTATTTTCTTTTCTTGGGATGTGACTTAGGGTAATGTTTTCAAATTTCTTTACCAAACTTGAGGCTTGTTGGAAATAAAGAATGAGATCTTCCTTTTTGACTTCATATTCATTCAAAATCTGATTAATAATCAGTTTTGAATCACCATAGACCTCCAGATCAGTAATTTCCATTTCTACAGCCATTTGGAGCCCAATTATCAACGCTTGGTACTCAACCACATTATTGGAGCACAACTCGCCCAGTACAAATGAATACGTCAAGACTAGCTTTTCTGGGGAGACAAAAACGACCCCTGCTCCAGCTCCATCGACTCTAGCTGCTCCATCAAAAAACATCATCCATGCCGGCAAGATTTCAATAAAGAGAGCGTCTTCGTCAGGAAGAGAGTCGGATAGTTCCCACTCTGCTGGAATTGGATGGTCTGCAAGGAAATTGGCGAGTGCCTGCCCTTTGACGGCCTTTTGTGGTACGTATATGATGTCATATTGGTTAAATATGACAGACCACCTAGCTAGTCTCCCTGAAAGTACCGGTTTTGACATCACAAATTTGACGGGATCAGCACGAGAGATGAGTCGAATGGGATATGCTTCAAAGTAATGTTTTAACTTTTTTATCGCATAAAACAAAGCCAAACATATCTTCTCAATTGGGGAGTATTTCATCTCATTCTCTGTCAACCGGCGGCTCAGGAAATACAAGGCCATTTCTTTTCCTCCATCATTTTCTTGAGCCATCAGAGCACCAATCGAGCTTTCTTGAGCAGCAATATATAATATGAGCGGCTTTCCCGATGTCGGAGCTCCCAAGACTGGTGGGTTCGCCAAGTGCTTCTTTATACTTTCAAAAGCATTTTGGCATCCTTTATCCCATACAAACGGGGCATCTTTTTTCATCAAATAACTGAACGGTTGACATCGTCCAGCAAGATTTGATATGAACCTTCTGATAAATGCGAGATTACCTTGTAAACTTCGTAGTTCCTTAAGATTTCTCGACGCAGGCATTTTTTGAATTGCATCTATCTTGGCCGGATCAACTTCAATCCCACGATGGTGTACTTTAAAACCAAGGAATTTCCCCGAGGTGACGCCAAAAGCGCATTTGAGCGGGTTCATCTTCAAGCCGTATTTTCTTAGCCGATCGAAAACCACCCGGAGATCCGCTAGGTGATCACTTCTTCGTTTTGTTTTGACGACAAGATCATCCACATAACACTCCGCCTTGTCATGAAGTATGTCGTCAAAAATATTTTGCATGGCACGTTGGTAGGTGGCACCTGCATTCTTTAGTCCGAAGGGCATGACTTTATAACAGTAAATGCCCTTTGGGGTGCGAAATGCTGTGCATTCTTCATCTCCTGGCGCCATTCTGATCTGATTATAGCCCGATGATCCATCCATGAAAGACAACGCTTCATATCCCGTGGTAGCATCAACCATAAGCTCGATGATAGGAAGCGGGAAGTCATCCTTTGGGCATGCCTTGTTCAGATCTCGGAAGTCAACGCATATACGTATTTGGCCGTTCTTTTTCTTGACAGGCACTATGCTGGAGATTCAAGTTGGGTATTTGACCTCTCTAATGAACCCAGCATCAATAAGCTTGTTAACCTCGACCTCGATAAGCGGGACTAGTTCCGGACGGAGTATCCATTGTGATTGTTTCACCGGCCTTGCTCCGTGCTTTATCCCAAGGTGATGAACTGCAACCTTCGGGTCTAGTCCGGGCATTTCTTTGTATGTCCAAGCGAAAACGTCTCTATATTCAGCTAAGAGCTCGATATACTTGCCTTTTTCCTCGGAACTTAGAAGTGCGCTGACGAATATAGGTCGTGGCTCTTCTATCGTCCCTAGATTCATTTCTTCCAACTCATCCACAGTTGCTTGTCCACCATCTTCAAGCTGTGGAGGGGCTTCTTGGATGTCATCTTCGGAAACCTCAGAGGCCAAATCCTCATCAATTGAGATGTGGTGGCTTGTTTGCACCTCTTCGGTTATATCCTCATCGTCGGATTGCACACCTGGGTCATAGTCGTTAGAGACTCTACACATCTTGTATGCAACGGTCCATCTCAATGTTCCATTCATGTTTATGACTGGGCATAGTTCCAACTTCCAACCCAAGCTACCTGGTGTCTGTACGAAACCAGCATTGATCAACTTCTTCAACTCCCTTATAGCCTGATGGGGAGTCTTTGCTTTTGGCTCGTCCACAACACTCGCATAACAAGAGTTGACGATGACCTCTACTTCATTACCACCTTGAGCATCTCTATCTGACAGACGAGAATGACCAATGGTACGTTGCGTTACACTCACTGTCCCATTCATAGAAATAAGCAATAATGAGGATTTACTTTCGCGTGTTTGAGACAAATGAATGATTTGATCTTCTTTTTCTGTCTCAGGTATGTGGTCGGCATCCTCATAGCTTTGCTCCACTTGATGCTGCAGCTGCCATTTCCAAGCCGGTCAAAAATCGAAGGACGACTGTTGCCAATCCTGTCATGTATAGATGATTTTTGTTTGGCAAAACCAAGTCTTTTGAACGCAGAAGTACGAGTATTTGGAGTACCTAGACGATCAAATACTGATATGCGTTGACCATCTCTTCTCCTTCCTTTCCTGCTTTCATCTTTTATTGCTGCAATGTGTTGGACATTGGCATACTTATCTTTCTTGAAAACTCGTATCCTTACTGGTTCTTCTGGCGTATATCCCAAACCGGTTCTTGGTTGATCAACACGAAACCCTTGTTTTCTGAGTTTATGTTGTGCCTTGCTGAGTCCATGGATCCTCTCGCCAATCAACTCAGGCTTCAAGCTTCCCAACCTAGATGGGTTTGAGAGATCATAACCAGACTTCTGCAACAGTGTATAAGCGTTAGGATTAAATGTTCCCTGAAGACTTTCTTGTAAACTTCTTATAGAAGAAGAAGATGGCGTCAGGTTTAATCTAGTAATCGGCAAAGTCAGTTCAGACTTCAAAATTTGGCAGTCTATGGGCTCGTTTGCGCTTTCTTTTCCTTTGTCAGTTATTTGAGGGCATGGTGCGAGTTTCCCTTCCCCGTGACTTGATTCCTCTATTTCAGTAGGATGACCCATAGGGATCTTTATAGGCATCACCTCATCTATTGAGTCGAGTTCCATGTATAGTTTTGCATCAGCGAAGTGTGACTCAGCATCTGTAAATGGCTTCACGTCTGCATCTACCTTCGAGATTTCCCCATTTCTTACATACTTGAAGCATTGATGAAGGGTGGATGGCACAACACCATTTTCGTGAATCCATAGACGCCCTAAAAGCAAACGGTAGGAGGTTTTTGCATCAATCACATGAAACAATGTACTCGCCTTTAATTCTCCTATCGTGAGGTCCAGGCGAATCATGCCGATGGCTCGTTGCCCCCCTTGGTTGAACCCCTGGATTGTCAAACGACTTCGAGCTAGTTCTTCAATTGATATTCCCAAGTCTCTCATGGTGGATTTCGACATGATATTCACGACAGAACCTCCATCAACCAGTATGCGATTGACTTTTTGCTCTTGCATAAAACCCGAGACGAAAAGTGGTCGGTTATGGGGCTTTGATCCCAACAATAAATCTTCGTCTGTAAAGGCAACAACAATATTGGTGGCATAGCAAGAAGCATAACTTTCCTCTTTTTCCTCTTTGCAGGATGTAGTGTGTGCTGTTTGGACCTCTGACCAGAGCATTTTCTCAGGAAAGAAGTCGCCCAAAGTGATAGGACGACGTCTCCAGCTTCTCGGTGCTTTCTTCCCTTTAGTTCGTGAAACTTTTGAGTTTCTCCTGGGCCGTGCACCTTTATTCTTGGCTTGGTTCAATTTCTTCGCCGGCACGGGATGAAACTGATCCACATGTTGCTTTTGCCTTCGACGGCGCGTTACAAGGATCCACTCGCCCTCGTTCTCAGTTTCAGAGGCTGAATCTGCATCCTTTTCAACCTTTGTATCCTTGATGAACATGTTTTTGATGAAGTTTGGATCTAAACTTCCAAATTGGATCATGGTTGACGATAGACTCATATCATGCTTGTGTTGGGGTGCACTCTCAGTGTTGGCAATTGTTGTCACACTCGCAATATTTGCATCTGCAGCGTCCTCACTATCAAGGATTATCTTTCCGTCTCTTGCTAGTGCCATGATTTTGTCTTTTATCACGAAACATTTCTCTATCGGATGACTGACGACCCGATGGTACTTGCAGTATTTTGGGTCATTCACCCTTCCACTCTCTTCTGGTCGTTTTGGCTCCGGTAGCTGAATCAGTTTTCTCGCCAGTAGTTCATCAAAAATGTGGGAGACGTCGGAGTCCGGGAACGGGTATTCCTTCTCTTGCCTTTCTTCCAGAGAAGGTCGACGCCTTTCATTCGGTACGTGCTGATTTCCAAACTTCGGTCCATTCTTTTTATCATTACATGGGATTTTGATTGGAGTTGCCCTGACAGCCATCGATTCCTTGGTGGAGGCCTTAAAATGTTTCTCAGTTTTCTTTACATCTTTTCTTTCTTTCTTCTGATCTCCAGCAGGGAAGTTGGCTCCTTGATTGGCGATGCTAAGCTCCATATCATGGGCGCGAGTGGCCAGCTCTTCGAAGTTACGAGGCTTGATTCCCTGGAGAATGTAGAGAAGCCCCCAGTGCATCCCTTGGATACACATCTCCACTGCAGAAATTTCAGAAAGCTTATCCTTGCAATTTAGGCTCAATGCACGCCACCTGTTGATGTAGTCCACCACCGGCTCATCCTTCCATTGCCTTGTATTGGTGAGCTCAATCATGCTTACAGTGCGACGTGTGCTGTAAAAGCGGTTCAGGAATTCCCTCTCCATTTGGTCCCAGCTGTTAACAGACTCAGGCTCAAGATCAACATACCAATCAAAAGCATTTCCTTTCAGCGAACGCACAAACTGCTTTACCAAGTGGTCGCCATAGGTTCCCGCATTGTTGCATGTTTCCACAAAATGCGTGATATGTTGCTTCGGGTTGCCCTTTCCATCGAATTACTGAAACTTCGGAGGTTGGTAGCCTATCGGCATCCTCAGTGAGTCGATGCGTCTGGTGTAGGGCTTCGAGTACATCGGATAATGCTGTGCTGGGGCATCATATCTTGCAATTGCTGCACCGACAGTGTGGCGATAGAGTTGGTTGATTGCTCAAGCCTTGGCATGTGCTCGTATTTTTGATGTGTTTCTTGAGTTTGCCCTTCATTTGTGGCTTGAACTTGAGGATTCTGATACCGGTGACTAGGCTCCCCAACATTTGAACGCTCTAACTTGCCCACAAGTTGAGCAATTTGAAAATCCTTATCCTCAATCGTCCTTTGCAGGTTTGCTATAGCCTGAGCCATCTGAGCCAATTGCTCGTCCACCACGGTTGTCTCGGCGAAGTGGAGTGCTTTGCTAGCAGAAGCCGTCGGGCTCGGAGGGTTGGAACCATGGAAAGACTCAGAGTCGGAGACCTTGGCCTTGGTTGAGGATTGATTGACAGCGTCCTCAGCAAGCTTGTCCATGTCGTCTCTTTTGGTGAAACCAGCATTGTTCTTCTTGGGGGCCATCGAACTTGTTGAAAGAGTGATGTTAGGAGAAAAGAGATGAGGGGTAGGTTTGGGTCCCACCGGGCGTGCCATAAATTTGTTCACACAAAATTTTCGTATCTGTAAAACAAACACGTACAATACAAGAAAAATATGTGACAAATATTTCAAATTTGAAGAAAGGATATAATTAAAAGGAAAATAATTTCCTAGTAGACTAAATCCCCTGATTCTTCTCTCCGAATTTGTTTCCGAGGGCTTGAAGCTTGTTCCCGGATGAGTGATGTGATTCCTCCCTAAATTTGCGGAATGGAAGTCACAATTTACTTTGAAGTCAAAGGTTGGCTTTGAAATCGAAGGCGTTGAAGCACTTGCGCTATGAAGACGAAGTAGAGCCTTTGTGGATGCAGTACGTCGTCGTAGCGGTTGCTTGCAATTTGAAGACTTGAGAATTTTGAGAGCTCGTACGAAGGTTGTGTGCTCGTGAGCTTGTTTCTCCGTGTATTGAAGACTTCTTGACGTCTCTAGCTCTTGAAGACTTCTCTCCTTTTTTCTCTTTTTCTTCTTTTTTTTAGCTCCAAATGACCCCTATTTATAGGCGTCTATGCAGGGTCTTTGGATTGCTAGCCATTTATTCGATATTTATCTCTTTAATATAAATTATTTTTTAAAGAGAAAAATACCATTTATGTGTCATTATTTGATTGGTCCATGCGACCAAATGCGCCACTTGTCACCATTTGATTGGTTTTGGACTTTCGGACTGCAAGACTTGATTTACTTGGCCGAAACACCTCATATTGACACTTGGCGACTTCTTATTTGTTGGTAAAATAAATATTAAAATATTAATTAAAATTAACTATTTAATATTGGAATTAAATTTAGGAAATTCCAAATTATAAATAGAAAATTTAATTAATATTTAATATTTTAATTTACCCTTGTAAAATTTTGATTCGACTGAAATTTAATCGCCAACAAGCGCCATTCTTCTTATATATTATCAGGGTTACCCGCGTTGTGGCGGTCTCTTTAGTACAGCGTAAGATTTAGTGCTGCATTCTTCGTTTTCCTCATCCTCACCATCATCTTAAAAAAAAAAAAATTGTTTATTGAGATGATGAGTTCCATCCCTTATAATTTCTGCAGCGAGAATGTGCGGGCGGACGAAGCTGTTCGTCGCAATATGCTGATTGATGCTGAAATTTCTCGTCTCTACTGTCGGGTTTGTGATGAAACCTTAGGCTTCAAATATGTAAGATACTCAAAATTTAATTTGTACCCATCTTTATTTTACTTAGACCATTTCTTGTTTGCGTACTCGTTGTAAATTAAGTGACCACACACACGTACACGTTTATGTATGTGTGTGTGAATATATATATATATATATATATATATATAATGATTATGCTGCATTTTGCATGCAGATTCAAGTTGGTCCTGCTTGTCATTTTGAAGTTGCTCGTGGGTACGAGGTACCGCATATCCGAAATGGAATGGTGACCCTCTATATGTAAGCCCTCCACGAACCAGAATTATATGTATATTTGTTAGGTGAATTATTATTTTCTTGGTTACAAAATGAAATTAATTAATTGAATAACAGAGATAGACTGTCGAGGAGGCGTGGCGACGAGGTACTAAGCGGAGATGCGTTAGTCATTCACATACTTCAAAATGATCTGGTGTACGAAAGCTTGCGTTGGTGTCCTTTTGGAGGTTTTGAAGCTCTTGTAACTCCTTAAGCAGTGGTGTTAACTAGATGAAAGATTGCTTCAACTGCAGTTATGGATGCCTTTCCTTCTTGAAGCAATTGAGTTTTTGGCTCAGGAACAACATAATGCATGTCGCATAAAACTTTTCAAGTATCGTATACATAGGCTACTAATTAGAGACATTCGATTTGAAAAAAAAAAATGTGTTTTCTCATTCGCATAGACTTGTGTTTGATGAATGTAGATCGATTTGGCTTGTCACATTTCATGAGCTATCGAACATTTTGCTACTTTTTAGTACTGAATTGAACTTTTATTTTCTATATATGTGGTTTAATTTTTCTGGTTCCTTTTATCTTTGGTACATGGACTCTATTGAATGTTGTCTCTTGTTGTTAGATATTTGGTTAGCTTAAATAAGAGCCTCTGGCGAACAAGTTTCAAATATTGGCTTGTATATGGTGTCGCCAAATGACATCAAGAATTACCATTTAATATTGGCTTCCTAAGTATAATAAGCCAAATTTAATATAATAAGAATTACTTTTCTAATTTACCAAACATGCACATCTTCCTCTTTTTCTATTAAAAGTTTGGACTTTCACACCACTAATAAATAATAGAATTTAACGTCGCATTATTTTCTTTTAAATTATTTTTTACGGCTATAATATATTTTTTCTTCTTTTTTATTGTAACATTTGATTTTATTAGTGCCTTTCATCTCGTTCCCCTCTCTCTCTTTTAGATATTTATAATTGCTTCATTTAGATACTTGCTTTTCAAATGTTACTTTTGTTTGTTTAGTTTTATTATTGCACATGATCGAAGAAAATTGTTGTACTTAATACTTCCCTCATTGATAAAGTTTGTTATTGAGCTTTTATTTTTGTTCAATTTTCCTCTCTCTTAGTTCTCTTTCTTTTAACAAATGATTTTATTCAACTTATTTTCGTCCTTTTAATTTTTAAATTTATATTTACTTTTTTTATAATTTTATGTTGCCGATATTCACTAATTTTAATATTTTATAATTTTTTTTAAATTTTTGATCTTATTTTCATATTTTTCTTTCTCTGTTTTGCTCTGAATATTGTACTTTCTTCAATCTATTGTGTATTTTTAAAATTTTGATTGCGTGGTGTAGAAATATTTAGTTAGCTAGGAAGAAACCAATATGAAGTTTCAAAAGTTTAGTTATTTAAATTTTATTTTTCTTTTAAATATATGTTTGTAATGTATTCAATTTTTATTTATTTGATATTAAAGGATCGGTCATTTAGCTTTTATTTGTTATTTATACATAGCTACACTTGGAATTAAAGATATTTATATGTGGTCTGGTTAACATTTATACTTTTAATCTTGGTTAAATTCTATAACAACTCCTTGTGTTTTCGTAAACTAGTTAAAAACCTCCTATGCTTTGAAAATAGGCAAAAGTCCCCTAGTGATTTACTATATGTAGTACAAAACCCTCATTCCGTGAAAACTAATGGAGGGTGAAATGATCGTGCCTTAATGCCCAGAAATGAATGATTTTATCATCTTTTCATATTTAGGATGCAAGTATTTTTACCATTTTACCCCTTCACTTTTGAATTTTAAAATACTATATATTTTTCTATTTAGAATTACAAATAGGCCCATTTAATTTGTTTAAATTATAAAATAAGCTAAATTATAGTATTATTTTTTAAATATATACTTTATTATATTATGAAAACATTATAAAAACATTACTAACTGCTTTAATTTAATTGTTTAACCTTCTTAACAAATTTAAAATATACACATTATTATTTTTTATTTAAAAATATTACATAAACATGATATTGTTAATTTTTATTTTTTGGATAAATAAAATTTTATTAATAATCAAAATTTCATTACTTTTTTAGAAGAAGAATTCAAAATTTTCTTTTTCAAAATTTCAAACTTTTTTTTTTATTTCTTTCTTTTTCTTTTTCTTCTTTCTCCATTTTTTTTCTTGGTGCTGCATCTCCTTCACCACCGTTGGTTCAATACCCCCCAACGCTTAACCTTTTCTCCTTCACCAAACCATAGTGCCCCTCAGATCTGAACAACATCGTCGCCCCGCCACTACTACCTCCGGATTTCAACAACGCCGTGCCCCTGCCTTCGGATCTAAACAACGTTGCTACCCTGCCTTCGAATTTGAACGACGTCACCGCCCCGCCACCGCTGCCTCCGGATTTCAACAATGTCGTACCCCTGCCTTCGGATCTAAACAACGTTGCTACCCTACCTTCGAACTTGAAAAACGTCACCGCCCCGTCACCCCACCTTTGAATCTAAAACATCCCAACATCACCGCCGCCCCGCCTTCGGATTTGAAACATCCCAACATCGCTGTTGCCCTGCCTCCCTCCAAGCCACACTATTGCCACCTCTAGAATTCAAATTTGATAGCCTCTCGCCCTACCCCCAAATCTCATATTTGAGTATAGTGTATATATATATATACACTCTATAATTTATATATGTATATGTGTGTGTGTGTATGTGCTATGTATATACCATATATATAAAAAAAATATATAAAAAATCAATATGAATAGTGAAGAATATTTCTAAAATCCCTAATTTAGAAACCTTACACCTTCTCTATCTTTCTCTCTCTACTTGTGTTTCTTGAAAGGTACAAATTAATGAGATTAAGTGTTTTTGCAAGGTACATTGAAAGAATAAACGGCATAACGGTCTAAATATACAACAATATAACATCTTTAAGTTCTCCATCAAAGAGAGCAAGTGTGCAAACGGATTTAAATCAAAAGGGGTAATGCGCCTACATTTAAATCATAAGGGGTATTTAGCGATTAAAACCTAACACCGGGGACTTTTATGCAATTTTTCCTTTAATCTTTCTCCATTTATTTCAAAATTTGTGGAGATAAGTTATACCAATGTTCAATATCCTTATTAATTTTTAAGGTTACAAAATTAATGGGCATAATTCAATTCCTCAAACATGTACCAGTTGTTGTCCCGTTTGTTGCACTGGGATCAATTTATTATTGGGATAATTGCTTTTTGTGTCCTCTACATTTAGGGTGCTTTCAATTTTGCCCTCTATGTTTCAATTTTATCAATTTTGCCCTCTCCATTTATATTTTTTTTCAATTTTATCCTCTTCGATTATCAATGTTTCGAGCGTTGTCCGATTTTGAATATAACTTCTCGCCGGAAATTTTCATAATGAATAATATTGATAAAACAAAAATTAGGATATTTGCACTTAGTTAACAAACAAATAAAAAAAATAAGAGTTCACATGTGGATTTTAACACACCAAAAATTGTTATTGGGACTTACACTCTCACTTATTAAAGAATAGATGACATGGGCAATTTGTTTTAAAATAGGACTAAATGACTTTTGTTCCTTCAACTAAATTTTATGTCTCATTTATCATCCTAAATTGTCAAATACAATACTTACCCTCCTCAATTAAATAATCAGGCAAAATTGCATTTTATACAATTTTGTTGGCTAAAATTTTCTATATACCTTTTGCATGTTTCATTTTAAATTTAATTAACTCCCAAGTTTTCATTTTTTTCCTCTTAATTTAAAAGAAAAAAATTAATTTAAAGCTCAAGTAAATTGTAATAAACCTAAGTTAATTGAAAAGTTAAGTAAAATTAACTTGATTAATTTATATATGTGTTTTACTATTTTGAATGAAAATAAAAAATACATTGTAATTATAATTTAAATACATTTTTTAATTGGAGTAATTACTAAAAGCAGAAGTACATATCCTAAAAATGCAAATTGGAGGAATTATACACGAGAGAGGAGATTCGCTGTCACCAATGAAGTAAGATTCACTGGTTGCGAGAGCGTGATAGAAACATCGGGGTTTTTTTTTTTTTTTTACTAAAGGGCTTTAGCGCACAAATGGCAAAATAAGATTACTCGATTGAAAAGGGAAAATAACATTTGTAAGGAAAATCCCGACGAGGTGCAGTGACTAGTACTAATATCGAAATTACTTTGAGGTGGTATTCAAGTCCACAAATCCACTGATCACTGAGATTGATGCAGTGCTCAGAGAGCTTAGGCCGAGGGTGGATGAAGATATGAAATGTGCATGTTGGAAGCTGTGCAAGTGCACGCACTTGTACAAGTAATACAAAGTGAGTAGCGTGTCGAATCCCACAGGGATTGTAATTTGGCCCGTGAAAGTGACTCTTGTTGTTTACCTAAATGGATCAAATTGAGTAGTGGTTTTATTTTTTTTAAATAAAACCTAATTTTTTAATAAAAACAACTCACAAATAACAATAATACAAAGCAAGTGCAAGGTGGTTTCATTCACCTATTTCCCTATTCTAATCCAATCCCTAAGTTGAATAGTTTTGTGGTTGTGTGAAGCCTAAGGATAAATATATCCACAATATCTCTCGAGCATTGCGGAATTAATTAATACAATCCCTTCTAAGCCTAAGACTATCCAATTCTCATTCAATTAATCCTAGCTTTTAGAAACTTTTTGTATAAATTTTAATCACTGCCTTAAGGCTCAATTGATATTAAATTCCTTCTCATGTAACTTTAACACCAATTGATTTTGTCTAATTAGAGCTACAATCGTAAATTGTCTCTCGACCTCATCAACGATCCTCAATTCATGAATTAGGGGTGATCAAACCCTAACCAAGCATTAAAGCATTAAACAAGAATCACACAAAAATATACAAAAAAGATTCAAAAACATGGAATTTTCATAGAATAGCAAAAAAGGTGAACTACATCATCGTTGTACTTAACAATTGACTTAGTTCATAATGAAACAAAAAAACAAGAACAAAATCTGGAAAAAGAATTCATAAAAGAAGAAGAATTAAACTATTTCGATGGAAATTTCAGACATAAACTTCCCTCGTTCGGTTGTTCTTCCTTCGCCTCTTGATTTCTTCCTTCTTCCGTTCCCCAAAAATCCCCAAAAGATGAAAAATATGAAGGAAAGTTTTTCTAAATTCTAAAACCTAGCTAAAAACGTGTATCCTAGCTGTGAGACTGTTTCTGGACTTAAAAAGGGGCAGAAAAATCCAGCACCGCCTTCCGAAAATAGAGTCCTAATTGAAACATGGAAAGCTATTAATTGCTGTTGCGGACTTTGGACATATACCCAAAATATTTTAGGTTTGTACCTAAACTTACAGATTTGTTTAACTCCCCAATGACTGAAACTCAGTATATGCATAAAATTTATCAGGTACGTACCCAAGCACGCAGATTCACTCTTTCTCTAAATGACTGAAATTGGGTTGATACCCAAAATATCTTATGTAAGGACCCAACTCTTGACTTCCACTTTTCGTCTCATTGATGGTATTTTTCATGTCTCACCTACAAAACAACGATTTAACTCGAATTTAGGCATAATAAGATTCAAATGGAGAAAAATAAATGATAAGTCCGACAAAATAAATATAAAAATCAAGTAGAATTATGGACTTATCAGCGTACTACTTTCCCTAATTCGAGTTGGAGAGGTGAGACCTACTCCCTCTCAGGTATGTTTCTACTTAAGTCCCTTGGGCCAGATGGATTCACCCTTTTATTTTTTTTTAAAAAGAATTGACATATTATTGGAGGATATACCATGTCCTGTGTATATAATATTCAAATCATGGTACTCCTCTTGACAACTTAAACTATACACATATCGTTCTTATCCCCAAGACTCCCACCCCTAAATAGATGACCAGTTACACCCTATTGCACTTTGTAATGTCCTTTACAAACTCGTGTCTATAACCTTAGCAAACAAGATCAAATCCATACTTAATTCTGTCATATCACCCACTCAATTTGCCTTCATCCCAATTAGACCGATTTTGAATAACACCATTAATTATTACTTTTGAGATTAATCATTATTTAAATCGAGTGTAAAGGAAAAACTGATTTTCTTTTTGCAATGAAGTTAGACATCAAAAAGGCTTATGATAAATTCGAATGGTGTTTTCTTGAGAGAGTTATTCTAAATAGGTTTTTTGGATACTTTTTTTCGTTCGATCAAATTTTGATGTGCCAATTTTAATATTTTAATTAGTAAATACATTTAATAAATAAATAAATAAAAAGGTCAATATTGTAATATTACATCCAATTAAAAAATTCATGTTCTCAACCCACAAACCACTTTATCTAATTACAATTACATGGTCTTTTTTCTTTGTGTGTTTATTCTTTATCATGTAATTTTATTTCATATAATTATTTTATTTTTAAATTATTATTATTTAATAAATTATTTCAAATAATTTTTAAAAAAGTATTCTTATAAAAAAAATTAATAATATAGTAATATTTTCATCCTAAAAAAAAATTAAGTACTAAATTAAAATATATTTTTTATATTTTGCATACGCGTAGAGTGTGCGGTGTTACTAGTGTGTGTGTGTGTGTATGTATATATATATATATATATATATTTCATGATGTGGGGATTGGGGAAAAGAGGAGTACCACACTTTTAACCTTCCCTAACTCCGCCCATGACACTACAAACTGCCTTGTTAGATTGGGATTTCCAAAAACTTCCTCACATCGAGCTCGTCATCAGACTCCCCTCACTTGTTCCCTCGTAATTGCTACCCATGCTCGAATTATTGGTACATTGCATATATTATGATTAATTAAAGATGTTTGCTTTTCCAATAAAATTGTATGCAATATGGAGTTTTGTGTTTGACAGTTCAAAAAGGTTGAGGTGCGGCCAAATTTCCTAAAGAGTGGAACACAGGAAAGAAACTTCAAGTTACCCTAGATACAAATGGGAGTGTGGTTGGACCTGATTATCAGAAGTATGTTACTGCATTAGGATGTTTAGTTCGTATTGGAGTCAAACTGCCACTAAATAGTCAAAACTTTGATTCTATACCACAATATCAGAGAGAAATGATTTGGGACGAAGTGGAGGTTAGGGAAACTACATAATATATGTGTGTATATATATATAATGTGTGTCTATAAAATATGTAATTCTATATGTATATATATATATATTGTGCTAAACATTTTAGGATATCACCTTCCTCCCTCATGAAGTAAAAAATGTAGTAATGTTTACTGTGATTGAGATTTGGAGAAAATGGAAGAGCTATGTTAAAAAGAAATTCTTCATACCACATAAAGATGATAAGGAGTTTCTTTTTCAACAGCCAACTGATGATAGGATACAATTTGATAAGTGGTTAGAATTGGTCACCATTTGGAAAGATCCTAAAGTGCAGGTTTCTGACTACTTAAACAATTAAATTTTTGTTTTTCTATTACAAAAAGTGCTTGTCTTTTCTTCTTTTTTTTCATAAAAATTTTTGCAGTACATTGCAGATCAGAATGCAAAAAATATTTTAAAGAAGGAATGTCTGCACAGAACTGGAAGGACGCCTTTTTCTAGTTTGGCGGAGGAGGTTGATATCTCTAATTAACATTTATAAAATTATTTACACTACTAGAAAACGCGGTTTTGGCCACGAATTTTTAGCCACGGATGAAATCGGTTGCCAATAGCTACAAAAATGGCCACGAATATTAAAAAAAAACGAAAACATATGGCCACAGATTTATCCATGGCCAAATATCCACAAATCCGTGGCCATTTCAATTTATTTAAAGAAAAACATAAATAAATAAATTTATTTTTTTTAAAAAAAAATTTGGACTTGGCCACGGATTTATCCGTTGCCAATGAATAAATTAAATTTTATTTATAAAAAAAATTGGACTTGGCCACGAATTTATCCATGGCCGATAAATAAATTAATTTTTTTAAATTTGGACTTGGCCACGGATTTATGCGTGGCCAATAAATAAATTAAATTTTTTTTAAAAAAAAATTGGACTTGGCCACGGATTTATCCGTGGCCAATAAATAATTTTATTTTATTTTATTTTATTTTAAATGACTCGCTTACATCGCCCGATCCGACATTACGGGGCACCAAAAGGTTCGAGTCATTTCAAAATCATATTATTTTCATCACGGTTATTATATTTTTCCATCTTATGCTTTAAAAATTACAGTTTGCTTAGTGAGAATATATTTTTCCTCTTTCGGTGACATATACGAAAGACTTTGTAGTCCGGTATCAATATATGCTAACGTCAGTTAACTTGTATAGGAATTTTTGAAAATGGACTTTTAAGTAGATTGATTAGTGTTGAAGTTGTATGGCTCCAATCTTACAGTTCCGTCTAACATAATTAACGAAAACACACGATTCGGCAAAGTCAACATGAAGTTTTGACCATTGGCCACGGATTTATCCGTGCCCAATAAATAAATTTAAATTTTTTTTAAAAAAAATTTGGACTATCCGTGGCCAATAAATAAATTAAATTTTTTTTAAATTTGGATTTGGCCACGGATAAATCCGTGACCAATAAAGAAATTAATTTTTTTTTAAAATAAATCCGTGGCCAATAAATAAATTAAATTTTTTTTTCAAATTTGGACTTGGCCACGGATAAATCCGTGGCCAATAAATAAATTAATTTTTTTTAAAAAAATTTGGACTTGGCCACGGATAAATCCGTGGTCAATAAATAATTTTATTTTATTTTATTTTAAATAACTCGCTGAAATCGCCCGATCCGACATTACGGGGCACCAAAAGGTTCGAGTCATTTCAAATTTCAAATTTCAAATTTTTATAAGGTCAAAGTTATAATTTTTTTAATTTCGATTTTGTATCCCAAAATTATCTATGGATAAAAATAAAATTAGAAAGAATTATAATTTGCACGATTTAATATTTCTTAATTAAATCATAATAAGTATGAATTAATAAAATATATTCACATATAGATATAAATTAGTAAAATTTGATAACAAAATTCAATATATAAATATATATAAATATCCGTGGCATGCCATTTTAACCAAAAAGTTCATCATAGCCTAGCGGTAATCCGCTTGGCAATGTACTAAGAGGTCTCGAGTTCGAGTCCCACTGGTAATGGTGAAATTCAATTAATTGAAATGGGCATGCCGAGTTGGGTCGGGTCGCACCGCTGGGTTGGTTGACGTGCGGGTTGGGCCTGCCGTGGGTGTGGTTGTGGGCTAGGTGCAGTTTTTTTTTTTAAATAATTTTTTTTAGCCACGGATTTATCCGTGGCTAGATTTAATTTTTTAAAAATATTTTATTATCCTTGGCAAAATGAAAAATGAAAAATAAATTAATTAATAGTAGCCACGGATAAATTCGTGGCTAAATGTAAATTTTTTTAAAAAAGAAAAAAGGTTGGTCACGGAAATATCCGTAGCCAAATTTATCATTTTTTTAAAATTTTTATTTTTGGCCACTGATTTATCCGTGGCTAAATTTATTTTTTTTTTTAATAATATTAATTTTGGCCACGGATAAATCCATGGCTAGATTTAATTTTTTTAAAATATTTTTATTTTTGGCCACGGTTAAATCCGTGGCTAAATTGAAAAAATTCACGGCCAACAAATCCGTGGCCTTGTTTAGCAACGCCAAATTTGGCCACGGAATTTTTCCGTGGCCAAATCCGTGGCCATTTGCTTTGGCCACGGATTTTTTGCCAAAATCTGTTGCCAAATCTGTGGCCAAATCCTTATTTTCTAGTAGTGTTATTACTCAATTTCTTATATGTTCTATTACAATATTTTCCTTATTACATCAAATTTTAGTTGCGTGCAAAAGGGATGACACAACCTACTAAACTTGACACGTGGATGGAGTCACGAGCTCGGGAAAAGGGTATCGAGGATGATAATGCAACATCAGATTTACATGTAAGAAAATAACTTAAATTCCTTGAAGTTATGTAATTGTCATCCTCTTTATCTTGCTAGTTTTCATTATAGCTTTTTCGTAACATTTCCTACTTATATCTTTTGTAGGCCTCAGTTTAGCCGAGAGCTTTCTAGAAAGCCAGAGGGAGAAAGAACAAGAGAGTACAAAGATGAACTTTTCTTAAATGCTAGGGGCAAAGAAAGACATGTTCATATGAGATGCACATCAAGAGGTACTTTTGTCAATCGACCTTGTATTAATCATGCGCTTGGAAATAAAAGATTGTCCCAAGATAGAGAGGAACTACAAACGCTCAAGGATGAATTGAGTTAGAAGCAAGATTAGATGCAACAGATGAGAGATGAATTTATCCAGGAGAAGGAGAAATTGTTGTTGGAGCAAGCGAAAGCCAACAACTTGAACAAGAAGTTAGAACTTCTTCTCAGTCAATTCCCAACCATCTCATCTAATTTGTCACATGGTGCACGGGAAAGAACTTTCTATTTTTCTTTGTCTCTTTTTATTGTCTTTTTCTTTTTGATTTAAGGCAATTGTAATAGTTTTGCATTCTTTCATGGTGTTTAATCATGGGAGAATTGTTTCAATTGTTTGGATTCGTTTGCATCATATGTGCTTCTTGATCTTATAATATATATATATATATATATATATATATTGAGAATGCATCTTATCCCTTGGGCATTTTTGTGATGGACAATGGGAGTATGTTGATTTGTGTTGTTATTGGTGATATTGGTGTATTTAGTTTGCTCAATGATCAAGCCTTCTATGTAATTTTTATTATTCATGTGGCGGTCTTACTTTTTGAATTATCGGCGTGTGCGGGGCGGGGGGTAGGTGGGTGGGTGGATGTTGAGGATAACTTGTGGATAGATAGTGGGTATGTGTAAGATGGTGTATTGCTGGTGTTTTTGTGGCTGCTTATATCGTTACGAAACAAGAAGATGAGGACATGTTTTTCAATTGTTTGCGTATGTTGATTATAAGCCTACTTGATTTCATCTTTGTGTTTGCTATGGGTTCTTTGATAGATATATTCCAGATATTTTGTTTTATTTGACTATTTATTTTCTCTGTAATTAAATTTGACCCAATCATAGGTCCCAGATGCATCAAGCTCACATATTGCAACTTCTACTCATTCAGGAGATGCTGCTTGTAATGATGGGCAACATTTGATTGGCTCACGAGACACTTCTATTGAAAATGAACAAGTACGAATTTTTGTATTTTGTGTAATAATTTTGTGCTCAAAACATTAACTTATTTTCTTGTCATTCACTAATTTAATTTTATAATATGCATATTTAGAATTTATATGGAAATTATATATCGATTATTTTCCATATTATCACCATAATGGTTAATTGATATTGATTTTTATAAATGTAGATTGTTGGTGGCAATGTTAATAGACAATCAGGTGTAGATGACTATAGCCTAATGAAGGTACAATTAAATTATTGAAAAATTTGAGAATTATATAGTAATTCAAATATAGAGAACTTGAAATTATATGATTTTATTTAAGTTGGGTTCTACATATTGCTTATTTTTATAGGTTGGTACTCAAGTAAATTTATATTGTCATGGAATACCTAAACAAATTGTGGCAAGAGGCAATTTTGTCGGTTATGTTGATGGTGGAGTGGATGCACCTCAGTTTTGCAAGGCCTGTGTTAGAAAGGCATTGATTGTAGATGAAAAGTTAGTGAGACCTCTCCGAGATGCTGTTACAATTGGACAAGCTATTAACAAATGCATTGCATGGGATGTTGTTAATGTATGGACTTTACCAATTATTGCCCTCCTTTTGTCGAATTTAATTTATGTTCTGTCTCTAGTGCTTAGTTATAATTTTTCTTATTTTTTTAGTTTTTTGATACATGTTATGGAGACATAGATAATTTTTTTTGTTTGTTGTTGTTGATTTTGATAGATATGTACCTTTAGTTGAACAATTTCATTTTAATAGGTTGGAAGAAACTACTTAATGTTTAGGTTATATGTAATGATGGTTGAAGTAGGATTACTTTCAGTTATTTTGTAGAATTTTTATTCCTTTTTTAGTAGAATTAATTTTCATATTTGTGGCATCGTTAGATAATTTTTTGTCATTTGTGCACAATTTTGATTCAAGAAAGTCGTACGATATTAGTTTATAATTTTAGCATCATACTCAATATGTTTTTTTCTTTTTCAGATTTGGATGTGTACTATACAATTTTAGATGTCATTTATTGAATATTAAATAATTTTAAAGAATTTTATACAAACACTAACTACGATAGCATTATCGTAACAAAAGGTAAAAATTAAATTTATGAAAAAGTATTTGCTGCGCAAAGATGTCCGTATGGAATACTATATTTAATTTATAAACAAATATTTTGCTACGAAAATGTGTTCATAGTCAATGCCATTTTTTACTACGTTTAACATATTCGTAGCAAAAAAATTGCATAATTTGATACTATTAACTACGGAATAAAATAGTAGTAAAAGGTAATTTGGTCGTAGTAAATTTTATTTACTACAGCCAAATGATGTAGCAAAGTATTTGTTACGGCCGTATTTACTAAGGTCAAAAATACGTAGCAAATTTGTAGCAAATGATCTTTTACTACGAATTTTGGCCATTTGCTACATTTTTTTCACTGTAGTAAAAGACCATTTTTCTTGTAGTGCCACCACCGTAGTCTCACAAATGCTGCCAATTCACCATGCTGATCACTTCTGGCCGACATTCATCCACCACTTTGGTCCCCAATATTTCATGAGTAAGCAAATTTATTGATTAACCCGGAAATATTTAGCAAAAAAATCTACAAATTTACATGTATTCTGTTCAAATACAACTACATACCCAATACAATATAGAAGATTAAAGAGTGTTACTGATTTATAAGAAGTGTTACTAATTTACATATATTCTACTCAGGAGAGACAAAAATGTTACTAATTTATAAAATAAAAGATTAAAAAGTAATGATTTAAGGCTCAGGGATTAAAATAATTTTAACTTTAAATTTTAGAATTAATCATTATTTACATTAACCTTTTCTACTTCTTGTTTCCCTTTATTTGGTGATGATCAATACATCCTGACTTCATATTTGTTTCTTTTAACTATTTATATTTTATAAATCACTTAAAAGTGTTAATAGAATGTTAAAAGCACAACGTCATAGTAAAAAAGATCTTTTTAATCATCAATGTTTAGTAAGGCAATTTAATAATAATTTTTGTAAATTATTCATTTGCTATTAATTTAATGTACAATTATAGGATATTAAAATTACAAAGCAAAGTAACGAAAATAAAATTGAAAGGCTAAAATTCAAATTAGTACGTGACTTTTGCCTCAAAGGCAAATTAGTTCCCGTCTTTTTAATTTTCTTCTATTTAATCCTTCACTCCATTTTTTGGTTGGAATTTTCAATTGAAAAACATAAAGTGACCAGAATACCCCCAAGCAAACTTTTGTCCTATACTTAATAATTTAAAATCATTTTCCATTTTGTAAACCAATAGAACTTTGACTTTTTATCAAAATAATAATAATAATAATAATATTTAAGCAAGGAAAATCTAGTATGCACACACACACACACACACACACACACACACACACACACATATATATATATATATATAGATATATCAATAAATTTCTTCATGACAATACAATATTGAACACTCAATAAAATCAAACAAAATTAATTTAATACACAAGTTTTTATAATTACCTTAAATCAACATGAATTTCGCATAGTTCTTGAATTGTACCTAACTAACTAAAATCATAATATTGTCTTCCAAAATTTAAAGAAACTTACCCAAACATGAAAATGAATTTTCATATATGAAAATTTCATAAAATATTTTTCCAATTTGAAAAACTCACTCCACTATTTTTTATTCCAAATATCTCTAAAAGTTAATTATTAACTAAACTTTGTTAAAACAAAAATTAACGAATTGTTCTCGTTTCATTCTTGAAATTCATGGTCTTTTATATATATTAAAAGTAAAACTATTGAGTTTTTGGAATATGGAATTTTATTTGAAAGATTTATTAGCATTTTCTCTATTTTCCCAATGAATACTTCTAAATTTGTACTATTAGCTATCTTCGGCGATATGACAAAGCTCATGTCTTATTTATAGAAATTTGAGCATCAAAAATTCAAAATGATTATTACTCTTTTACTTTGCACGTATTAAATTTGCCAACGATTAAATGTTGATTTTTCGATAGAAGGCTAACATAAAATTATGACAAGTGAATATTGATTTGGAATTATTGAGTACACAAAAATGTTTTATGACGGGTAATTTAGATAAATTATATTTCCTAATAAAAAATTTCCACCAAAATATCGAGTAAAGGATGAAATTGAAAAAAATCAAAAGGTTGGGGACTATTTTAGTTTTGAAGTGAAAAGTGAGACACTTCTTTAAATTTACCTCAAGTTGGAGAGAGGCACATTACACATAAGTTTAAGGGATAAGGTTAGTATGGTAATTGCGTTGTAGACCTCATAAAAAATGATAAAACGATAAAAGTCAAATAATAAAAAACAACTAGGGCAGATCTCACTTATAGTCCCCATAGTCTAACTTTAATCACACTCTGATCCCCCTAATTTTTAAAAACATAATTTTTTAGCCCCTAACGTATAATTTTGGTCTTACTTTGTTTCCTCAATTCATTTTTCCGTTATATATTCACTTGAAAAGTAAACATGTGACTCGAACATGTCATTTTTAAGGGCATTTTTGTCAATTCAAATTTATTAAATAGTTTGTTTCTTATGTTTGAGTGCGCTTTAGATCCTCAAAGTTTTCGCCTTTTTTCCCCTCCTAATTTGTTGGCTATTTTTACACCAAATATTGATTTTTATATTTCTTGATTTGTTGTTGATGAGCGATGCAGGAATGAACAATACTAACTTCCACCATTTATAGGTGGAAAATATGTGATTCACAAAATAAAGTGAAATTATTAGACTTGAATTGACAAAAATGCCCTAAAAAAATGACACTTGCTAGTCACATGTCTGCTTGTCCAGTGAAAAGATGCTGGCTGGAAAAATGAACCAGGGACTAAAGTTAGACCAAAATTATGTTTTAGGGACTAAAAGATTAAGTTTGAAACCATAGGAACCAAAGTAAGACTAAAGTTATTCTTTAGGAACTATAAGTGGGAATTGCCCAAAAGATTAAGAAATGTAAATAATAATCGCAACATGAAGAGATCATATTGACATATTAGCTGCACTGTATATATATATATATATATATATATACGTGTTAAGTTAGAAGTCTCCTAACCTTTCATAATTAAGATTAATTTTCAGTTAACTAAAAAGTTAACGAGTTTATTCAAAAAAATAAAATCAAGGAAATTTAAGGGCATTTTCTTTTGCAAAGAATGATCGGAATTTTGGCGGGGTGAATTAAGATTAAGAAAATACTGTTATTAATTAGAGTGGAGAGAGGCAGGGTGGAGGGGTGAATTTAAACTTCTAATAAAAATAAAAAAAATTATAATTTTATATAAATTTGAGAGGGAATGACTGTACCTTCCAACTTAACACTTAGTTTCTAACCAAACTATCTACTAACATGCATAGAACTTGTAGCTCAAGTTGGTTTGTCGCCCAAGCTTACTGAAAAATGTCTCTGAATTGTTTACTACCTAGAAAACAATTTTTCTATCAGTAAAATTCATCAAGAGCATTGTAAATTTCGGTAAATATCTACTCTCCTAGGATGCACTCTGTTTGGTCACTTAATTACTCAAGCTTAGTTCAATAAATCAAAATCATTTTCCATTTGCATTTGATTTTCCTCACCGAAATTCAATTTCCAAACTTCATAGCATAATTTTTAAATAATTCAATAGATTGACAATCATATCTCTTGAAAATGGGTAGGATAAGGTTCGATGTAGGCCTGTCAATGGGTAAGGTTTTACCTTACCCTAACCCTAACCTTAAAAATACCCGATTAAATATATCCTATACCGTACTCTACCCTATTTAATACATATCTATTTTTTTCTGGTCGGAATTTAATACTTATCTATTGGATATGTATATTGGTATGAATCCTACCCAATCATATATATTTTTTTTATTTGCCTTTTTTTGATATTGTGTTTTTTGTTAGCTCACACACAGTTAACACATACACGCGCATTTACACACACTGCACACACACAGTTTTCACGCACACACTGCACATGCACACACATACACATACACACAGTTTTCACACACACACACACACTGCACACACACACACTGCGTGCACGCACACACACACATATACACACACTGCACACACACATACACACAATTTTCACACACACACACTGCACACACACACTGTGTGAAACTGTGTAGGGGCAGGGGGCAGGGGTTTGGAATTAAGCAAGAAATAATTTCTAGAACTGAAAAAATCAGAGCTTATAATGCAAGTATAGTTAAGCGCGGCAGAATTGATATTCAAAGTGTCAAGTCAATTAATCTGATTTACAACTATTAACAGATTGTATTAAAACAAGTTTAAATATGCAATATGTAGAACAATAAGTAAAAGATGAAAGCATTAAATGAAACAATAATTTATAGTGATTCATCCTGAAAGGTTATATCCACTCCCTTAATTTTTACGTGGAAATTAACATGTTCCGCCAAATAAATTAGTATCAATACTATATATTGAAACAAGAAAATATAAGAGAGAATTTATAAATCTCTCGTAAAGAGAGAATCCGGTCAAAAGACCACACAACTTTCTTGAGAATGTATCCGTCTAATTTGCTCTGGTGAGGAAGTTCCACCACTAGCACTTCTTCCAAAAACCATAGTGGGAAATGCCAGAAGACAACAACCTCAGGGCTTGGAAATTCTGTGCGGGACAAGACATATACTCCCACCATAGCAGCAGCACTTAGAACGCCTTCAATGACCTTTGTACTTGAATCCCCGTTCTCCAACAAAGTGGTACCTTAGAACGACAAGCAATCAAAGGACTCATACTTGAATCCTCTTTCTCCATGAAGGGTACATGTAGTGATGTAGTCAAAAGTTTTTGTCAGTAGGGCCATTCAAAACATGTAATATCAAAAAATAGTATATTTTAAAGCTTAATGAAGTAAATTTGATTTGTTGATTTCAATTAAAAATGGCGGTACAATACTTTTGTAAGAAAAAATTATTTTTCAAAAAGACCATGTATAATTTTCATATGTTAAAAATGAAATATGATTAAATCACAAATACAATTGCCAAACGTATCCTTTTTAATTATGCATGAAAAATTTCAACTTTGTCAAATTCTTTTTAATTTATGACGCTTTTATATGTAATTTATGAATTTTCAATTGGGTCAAAAAGACCATTTTCATCATATAACTATACACAATCATCAAGTTTTTATACTTATAATATGTGTGTTTATAGGATTTCCAAAAGTTTAGATGGGTCAATTGCACCCCCTAAAGTAAAGTAGCTCCGCCGGTGGGTACCTCATAAGGATAAGTAATCGAGGAGCTTTATACTTGAATTCCCTTTCTCGAGTAGAATTGTACCTCAAAAGGACATGTAATTAAAGTACCAAAGACCCTAATACAAAATTTTATAATTTCACTGCTAAGGTGTAGATCACAAGAGCTCTTTTTTTCTAAAAAAAAAACAGAAGAAGAAATGGAAATCACTTTTGTCAATTGTTACATAAAAAATGAGTTCTCTTACAATATATATTGTTGCGGACATGTGATGGGGGTGAAGAAGAGTAATTGACCTTTTTGAATAGGAGGAAGCAAAGAGGAGAGCTCACATGCAATTTTTCTCTACTCAATTAATATTTCTATTTGTCTCACAAACTTTACTTTTACGCACACTTTTGTGTTTATACTTTTCTAACTCACTCCTCTGTACATTCTTTCTGCTCTTCTTCGTCACAAAATACCTAGCACATACCATCCATGTAAGAAGCCTCATCATAAAAACTACAACATTTCCAATATATACTCATTTGACTACACTTTTGAATAGACTCGTAGAAAATACATACTTGACCATACTAGAAATGTAAAAATCATTAATATATTTGACTGACTCGTCACCTTTGAGAATCATTAAAAACACATGTTAGTAATAATAGGGAAGATATAAAAAGATAGATCATGCATCAATCAAGGCAAGTAAGACCCAAAAAAAAAAGAAAAAGGAACGATCTCATTTTGAAGTCTCAATCCCTTAAATAAAGCATAATAGCACTAAAATATGTAGACTCAACTAATAAAATAGTTATAGGTTCTTATAGAACCAGATTAGAATGTCTAAGCAACATCAAGCTAAAAACTGAAAATAGAGCAATTCACTAATCAAAAGGTAGCAAAAAGTAGTCATGTTTTTGAAGTGCAACAACAGCAACAATTCCATTTCCAGCGACATCCACCCTCCATCATGAAAAGGGATCCACTCATTCTTTAATCGCTTCTTAATTTTGATTTGGGTGGTACAAAGCTGAGCCGAGCGGTTTGAAATGTCTTCCAAGTTCTATTTAAGGAAATTAATTCATTAACGAGGAGGTGTGGTGACAACACACTAAGAGTCCGTTTGGATGGGTCTTTTTTAGATGAAAATCACTTTTGTTTTTTTTAAGAAAAAAACACTTCAGGCAAAAAAATATATTTTAATGAGCTTTTAAAAAAAAAAAAAAAGAAGCTAGAAAAAAGCCAAAAAGTGATTTTTTTTTCTTTTAGAAGCTATCTAGAAATCAAAATAGTTTCAAAAAAAAGTATTTTGAGGCGTTTTTAATTATTGTATTCAAATGCAAAATTGTTTGATTAAAAAAAAAAAAAACCTACTAGTGTAGGCTAAAGAAGCACTGAAATAGTGTTTTCTTCAACTGCATGTCTCTCTTGCTCACATTTTACTGTCCAATAGTTTATTGGTTAGAGATATTAAATATATATTGAAGAAGAAATTATGTCATTAAGTCACGTTGGCTTTACACTTTTTATTTTTTAATGTAGACTAGCTTCTTCTTCTTCTTCTTCTTCTCTTCTTCTTCTTTCCTTTTTTCTTTTTAAATTTATCTCTTCATAATTTTGGCCTTCAAAGCATAAGCCTAATTCAACTAGTACATAGGAATGCTATACCTCAATCTAAATGAAATCCATTGGTGGCTTAAGATGGGACATACATAAAAATATAATGCATCTATTCGGCAGGTTGGGCTTACCAGACCCGCCCAAAGTTGTTCCAAGAGGAGTACAAGTGGACTAGGCCTCTTCTGGAATTTGGATTAATAATTGAACCAAGCCCAAAATTTTGGAATTAAAGATACAATTTGAGTAGGCTGTCAATGGAGCGGATTTTAATCAAATTCTATCCGAATTTTTGCATATTCGATTAATTAAAATATTCGATAAATCAAATCTTATTATAAGTATTTGTAACTCGAAATAAGTGGATAGAATATGAAATAAAACATTTCGATCTGTTAAAAATCCGCATCCAAATATGAATGTAATATGTAATATGTATAATTATCATACATATTCTAAAAAATTTGTCCACTTTCTTCAATTTTATTTATTAAAATATTTAAATTAGTAAACAGTAGTTTATATTTATTGTATTTAATTAATTACACTTCATTAACAAATTAAAAATATACAAATAATTTTATAATTTAAGTTAATTTTCAAAAAATAATGAAAATTATTGTTTATCTTTTCTATAATAAAAAAGCAAAGAAAGCATTTTTTTTTATTTTCTTATATAAATATGCATTATATTTTCATTGTCTATTTATTCAATAATTATCTACATAGTTTATGAAAATTGAAAAAAAAATATATTTAACTATCATTGTAATGAATTAAAATTTTGGTAAATATAAAATATCCACATAATTATTATCTTTTAATTTAATTTGATTTCATGTTATAATATTAACTAAACCACTAAAAAAGAGATATGATTTCTTTTTCATATTTTATTTTTTGAATATATATATATATATATAAAGAAAATCAATTTTTCCATTTTTTTTGCCCCCCACATTTTTCCCCTTTCTCCCCACTCTTCACCCACCACACATTGCCACCAACCATGGATTCTAAAATCTCAACCCACCTCCAAATCCTGCCGCTTCCCAAAATCTCCCCGGCTCCTCACACACAAATCCGCCATTGTAGTCCCAAAAGTTGTCGTCACTCGAAATCTCCACCCTGAAACCCACTGTTGTGTAGGGGATCTGAGAAGATTGTTGCCAGTCTGAGCGAGGGAGAGAGAGAACTGAGATGTGTATCTTATTTTGAGAGAGAGGGGGAGAGAGAGACGTGTGAGAGAGAAAGAGACGTGAGTGAGATGGGGGGCGAGGGGGGGTGCGTGAGAGAGAGCGGGGGGGGGGGGAAGCAAGGTGTGTGTGTGTGTGTGTGTGTGTGTGTGAGAGAGAGAGAGAGAGAGAGAGAGAGAGAGAGAGAGAGAGAGAATGGAGGGTGTGTGGAGGAGATAGAGACGTGAGGGGGGGGGGGTGTTGAGAAATGAGAAATTAATCTTGATTCTTGAGAAGTCAAAGAGCCACTCATAGTGGTGGCAAAGTGGTGGCAAAAACGGTCGGGAGTTACAAACGTTATTTCATACAATTAAGTTTTGTAACCTATGCAATTAGTAGTCTAATAGTCATGTTACTTATTAGGAGACTAGTATAAATAGAGGTCATGTATTGTGCATGTGGAGTGTGGAGTGTGTGTAGTGAGTGAATGTGATTGAGTGAAAGAGTTAGGAGAGTAAAAGAGTTGTAAGAGAGTTTGTAAGTAAAGCGTCGAAGTGAAATAGAAGTGTTGATTGAGTAGAGAAAAAATTAGAGTGTGTTCTCCTCTCCACTTCCCCTCTCCTAAATTTGAATACTTTTTCTACACCACCCCCACCACGTTTCACGTTTCCGCAACAAAGTGGTATCAGAGTTTCCGCAACAAAGTGGTATCAGAGCCACGTCAGAGCCACGTTAAAAACCACGTTGAGAGCTACGTTGTGATGGCAGCCACAGGAGTTTTTCCATTCCCCAAATTCACAAAAGAAAATTATGAAAGATGGAGTATCCAAATGAAGGCATT
Source organism: Petrea volubilis (assembly GCA_026212405.1). NCBI lineage: Eukaryota > Viridiplantae > Streptophyta > Magnoliopsida > Lamiales > Verbenaceae > Petrea > Petrea volubilis. The sequence goes on along the minus strand of CM047886.1, from coordinate 5,736,182 downwards.
CCTTAGAGGCCAAGGTGTTTGGGATGCCGTCGAAGAGGAATACAAAGAGCTTGCAGATTTAGCAACTGCAAGTCGAGAAGAAAAGAAAAATGCAAAGGAGGCCAAGGTAAGAGATCAAAAAGCTCTCTCATTTATCCAACTTACCATGAATGACAACATTTTTGAGAAAATTACACAAGCCAATACGGCAAAGAAAGCTTGGGACACTTTAGCCAATACCTTCAAAGGTATTGATAAAGTGAAGAAAGTAAGCTTACAAGCCTTACGAGGTGAATTTGAGTCATTGCAAATGAACGAAAATGAGGCAATTTTTGACTATATGTCAAGAGTACTTTCGGTTGTAAATCAACTTGAAAGCAATGGTGAAAAGAAAGAAGATGCCCGAGTTGTTGAGAAGATACTTCGATCTCTCAATTCGAAGTTTGATCACATCGTTGTTGCCATAGAAGAGTCTAACGATGTGGATGAAATGAAAGTTGATGAGTTAGTAGGCAAATTACAAGTTTACAAAGAGAAAATGAAGAAGAGAGCCAAAGAGCCAATTGAACAAGCTCTCCAAACCAAAATGAACCTTCACGAAAAGAAAGATGACGTTGACAGAAACATTCGACGAAGTGGCCGTTCACCTTATCGCGGTCGTGGATGAGGTCGTGGCAGAGAACGAGGTATCTACAGTACCAATCAAAATGAAGAGAAACACGGTAAATCCACTCCGACACGAGGTGGATTTCGAGGTAGAGGATTTCAAACAAAGTGGCAAAATCGAAGAGACATTGAATGCTACAACTGTCATCGACGAGGACACTATTCCTATGAGTGTCGAAGTGAATCCAGTAAGGAGAAGGAGAACACTCACCTTGCTGAGGAAAAGAAAACTGATGGTGATACCGCTCTCATGTTGACATACAACCAACAAGGTGAAGGCGAAAAGAGCACTTGGTACCTTGATACAGGTGCTAGCAATCACATGTGTGGTCACAAACATATGTTTGTCGAAATGGATAATTCAGTGACCGGAAACATTTCATTTGGAGATTCGTCAAAGATTTCTATTAAGGGACGAGGTAAAATTTTAATTCGATTGAAGAATGGAGATCATCAGTTCATTTCGAACGTGTACTATGTCCCTGGGATGAAGGCAAATATCTTGAGTGTGGGCCAACTTTTGGAAAAAGGCTACAATATACACATGAAAGATATGACCCTGTACTTGCGAAATGACAAATGAGTGTTGTTAGCTCGTGTACCTATGACAAGCAACAGGATGTTCTTATTGAACATCAAGAACGAAGTGGCGAAATGCTTCAAGGCGTGTTTAGAAGATACATCATGGTTATGGCACTTAAGGTTGGGACATCTCAATTTTGGAGGCCTTAAGTTGATGTCGAAAAAGAGGATGGTGAAAGGACTTCCTTCCATTGACCACCCTGATCAGTTGTGCGAGGGTTGTCTTGTCGGAAAGCAACACCGCTACAATTTTCCGAAGGAGTCGCAAACAAGAGCAAGAAAACCATTGGAGTTAGTTCATACCGACATATGTGGACCTATCACTCCGACGTCACTTGGTAAGAACAAATATTTCATTTTGTTCATTGATGATTATAGTAGGAAGGCATGGGTATACTTCCTCCAGGAGAAATCAGAAGCATTCTCGGCCTTTAGAAGATTTAAGGCGCTTGTCGAAAAGCAAAGTGGCTACCAAATAAAGTCACTTCGATCCGATCGAGGTGGAGAGTTTACCTCGCAGGAGTTCAAGGCATATTGTGACGAAGAGGGTATCCGACGCCCCATGACGAATCCATACTCCCCGCAGCAGAATGGAGTAGCGGAGAGAAAGAACCGGTCCATTTTGAACATGGCCCGATGCATGTTGAAGAGCAAGAACTTGCCTAAAGAGTTGTGGGCAGAAGCTGTAGAGTGTGCTGTATACCTGTCGAATAGGAGTTCGACGAGGAGTTTTTGGAATCAAACACCACAAGAGGCATGGAGTGGATACAAGCCAAATATATCTCATTTGAAGGTTTTCGGAAGCATTGCCCATATGCATGTTCCAGATCAACAAAGGAGTAAGCTGGATGATAAGAGTAAGAGGTATATTTTTATTGGGTATGATCAAAACTCTAAAGGTTACAAACTGTTTGATCCAACTAACAATAAGGTCAAAGTGAGCCATGATGTTCACTTCGACGAGAAGAGCTCGTGGGATTGGAGCTCACAACAGAAAGAAGAATACAACTTTTATCCATTCGAAGTGGAACTGAGTCAGAATGAAAAGGAAGACGAAGAGGAGGAACCAGTCACTCCGACTGGCCAATCAACATCAAATTCCACTTCGACTGAGGCAGAATCCAGCAGTCAACCTAGAAGGAAAAGATCGCTTGCTGAAATATATAATGAATTGAATCAAAACAATACATTATTTTGTCTCTTTGCAGAGACGGAGCCAATTGATTTCGAAGAAGCAGCGGAAAACCCTAAATGGAGGATGGCCATGAATGAGGAGATTGATTCCATTAAACGAAATGATACGTGGGAGCTTACCTCGCTACCAGCAGGATATAAGCCCATCGGAGTGAAATGGGTTTACAAAATCAAAAGAAATTCAAAAGGCGAAGTGGAGTGCTACAAGGCGAGGCTCGTAGTAAAAGGCTACAAGCAGAGAGCCGGAATTGACTATGACGAAGTCTTTGCCCCAGTTGCAAGGTTGGAAACTATAAGGCTTCTCATTTCGTTAGCAGCTCAAAATAAGTGGAAGATCTTTCAAATGGATGTAAAGTCCGCGTTCCTCAATGGTTACCTTGGCGAAGAGGTTTACATCGAACAACCGGAGGGTTACATTATTCGAGGTCAAGAAGACAAGGTGTTGAAGTTGAAGAAAGCCTTATACGGGCTAAAGCAAGCACCAAGAGCATGGAACACTCGGATAGATAAATATTTTCAAGAGAAAGGATTCAAGAAATGCCCCCATGAACATGCTCTATATGTCAAGATGGAAAATGGTAACATCTTAATTGTTTGCTTGTATGTCGATGACCTCATATTTACAGGTAACGATGTGAAAATGATGGATGAGTTCAAGAAGGATATGTCCAAGGAGTTCGAGATGACAGACCTTGGAGTGATGTCATACTACCTTGGAATCGAAGTGAAACAAGGCGAAGCTGGAATTTTTATTTCGCAAGAAGGTTATGCCAAAGAAGTGCTAAAGAAATTCAAGATGGAGGATTGCAAGTCGATCAACACTCCAATCGAAGTGGGAGAGAAGTTGTCAAGTCACCTTGGTGGAGATCGAGTTGATCCTACCTTGTTCAAAAGTTTGATTGGGAGTTTGAGGTACTTGACGTGCACAAGGCCAGATATCCTTTATGCTGTTGGAATAGTTAGTCGGTACATGGAGAACCCGACAACCTATCATTTCAATGTAGCGAAAAGAATACTTCGCTATATCAAAGGTACAATGAGTTATAGTTTATTCTATCCTGCCACTAATGATATGAAATTGGTTGGATACAGCGATAGTGATTGGGCAGGAGATGTTGATGATCGTAAAAGCACCACTGGATTTGTGTTTTTCTATGGAAAAACTGCTTTTACTTGGAGTTCAAAGAAGCAGTCAATAGTGACTTTGTCAACATGTGAAGCTGAGTATGTGGCTGCAACATCAACAGTGTGCCATGCAATATGGCTACGGAGTTTGCTCAACGAGCTCAATGTCACACAAAGCAATTCGACAGAGATTTATGTCGATAACAAGTCAGCAATTGCTTTAGCAAAGAACCCAGTTTACCATGATCGGAGTAAACATATTGACACCCGTTTCCATTTCATCCGGGAGAGTATTGCTAAGAAAGATGTGCAAGTGAAGTATGTCAGAACCGAAGATCAAGTTGCTGATATCTTTACGAAGCCGCTCAAACGAGAGGTGTTCGAAAAGTTGAGGAATTGTCTCGGAATGAGAGAATCAAGCTTAGGGGGGCGTGTTGAGAAATGAGAAATTAATCTTGATTCTTGAGAAGTCAAAGAGCCACTCATAGTGGTGGCAAAGTGGTGGCAAAAACGGTCGGGAGTTACAAACGTTATTTCATACAATTAAGTTTTGTAACCTATGCAATTAGTAGTCTAATAGTCATGTCACTTATTAGGGGACTAGTATAAATAGAGGTCATGTATTGTGCATGTGGAGTGTGGAGTGTGTGTAGTGAGTGAATGTGATTGAGTGAGTGAAAGAGTTAGGAGAGTCAAAGAGTTGTAAGAGAGTTTGTAAGTAAAGCGTCGAAGTGAAATAGAAGTGTTGATTGAGTAGAGAAAAAATTAGAGTGTGTTCTCCTCTCCACTTCGCCTCTCCTAAATTTGAATACTTTTTCTACACCACCCCCACCACGTTTCACGTTTCTGCAACAAAGTGGTATCAGAGTTTCCGCAACAGGGTGTGGGGTACACTACAAGAAAAAGTGCTATTTTCGACGGGCATTTCGGCGGAATTTTAAAAAAAAATTAAAAATCATTTTTCGAAAATTTTGGCGGAATTAAAAAAAAAATAAAAAATAATATTAAATAATTTCGGCGGAATTTTCAATCGAAAATTAAAAAAAAAAATAAAAATAATATTAAATATTTTCAGTGGAATTTTTTGCCGAAAAATAAAAAAAATAAAAAATAATATTAAATATTTTTGGCGGAATTTTTCGCCAAAAATTAAAAAAAAGTATTAAATATTTTCCCACCGAAGTATATATGTCAAATTTAAAAAAATTAAAAAATTCAAAAAAAAATTTAAACATTAAAAAAATCAAAATTATTATAAATTAAAAGAATAAATTAAAAAATAAATTTAATAATAAGTATTGTAATTTTTAAAAATTTTGTTGCCTACTTTTAAAAATTAGTATAAATAAATAATTTCTAGTAGATTATATAAACTTTTAAGTTAAAATAATACTAAATGTTATGTTTTTTTTCGGATCATTTTTGCCTTTGTATTTTTTTTGAAGTTATTTTTCGTTGTACGTTTTGTTATCTATATTTTGCAAATAGTATTTAATAAATGTGTCAAATTAAGTGTGTGTTTATTTTATATGCCATGCGAATTTAGTATTATGTTTATTATGGTTTTTATTCAAAAGTCGATTTTTTTAAAGCAATCGTAAATTATATTAACTTTTAACTAAAAAAAAGACTAAATGCCACGTGTTTTTTGTAATCATGCTTGGCATTCTTTATTTTTTGAATTTATTTGTCGGTGTACGTTTTGTTATATCGATTTTTATAATGAATGGATAATAAATATGACAAATTAAATCTGTGTTTATTATATGTGTCATTTTCTTCAAGGATTGTGTTTATTATGACTTCATATAACTTTTATTTCGTAACGTCTCAGAACAAATTAAATATGTGATTAATTATTATGATTTAGTAGAACAAATATGTCTACTTATAATGACTTATTAAAACAAATTAATATAGTGATACGAGAGGTATTAGGACTTACTAGAACAAGCAGTTCAGACTACATTATGATTGATGTAATAACTTAATTTGACATATATAGTTCTGATTAATGAATAAGTAAGGTTAAAATGTTTAACGAGGAAATAACTTTTACATATTTAGAGATTATGAACTATTCTTAATAGTCATAATACATATCATATAGTTTAAATTAATTAGTTATTGCACAAGAGAATTGGCTAACTAGATTAATAACATTAATTATACAACTGCTTATTAAAAGTACCCGTACGAGTAATTAATTAATAAGTTATTGCAATATTTCAATTTTAAAAATTTACATATTAAGAGTTATAATTTTAAAGACATTATGAGAATGGGTATTGATTTTTCTTTCGGGATTATAAGGTAGGTACATTTTTATGGGTTATGACTAATACTTGTAAAATTACGTATTTTATGGAACGAAGAAAACAATCGAACCAAAAATAATGCCTGAGGAAAAAGAGTATTATTGAATTACTAAGTTTGTAACAATAGTTAAAAATATGTAGACATAAGCGGGTAGCAAATTTGTGAAATTACAAAACGGTTCGTCACAATACAAGATTTAATATATTATTTTATTGATAATGTTATTGAATTTTTTTTAATCAAAAGTATTTTTAATTATTTATTAATTAATAAATTCATTTTTAAAAAAAAAATTATATTTCGGCAGAATTTCGGCGGAAATTCCGTCGAAAAAATAATTTTTTTTTTGATTTTTTAAATTATTATTTCGGCGGAATTTCCGCCGAAATTCCGCGGAAAATATGTCATTTTTTTTAAAAAAAATTATTTCGGTGGAATTTCCGCCGAAATTCTGTCGAAAATAAATCTGAATTTCGAAAAAACAAAAAATTTTACATCAAAACTTCACTCCCCCTCATTTTTCTTCATTCATCTCCACCAACCCCCATACCCCCACCACCCCCACACAACCCTTAGCCGCCCCGCCAACCGCCGCCCGCACCCAGCCACTGCCGGCCTCACCCACGCCACCGCCACCCTCCCCCGCCCACCGCCACCCTTCCTCCGGCCCCTTCCCCCTTTTCCCCGACGCCACCCCTCCCCCAACCCCCCCAGCCCCCGCCTCGCCAGCCCACACCACCCCACCCCCAGCCCACCTCGTCCCCAGCCCCCCTTCCCCAGCCCACGCCACCCCCGCCCCCTGCCCCCCCACCTGACGCCCCTGCCCCCACGACCGTTTTCTCCAAAATTTACTTGTAAGTTTTAATAATTTTTTTATCATTTCGGCAAAAAAAAATATTTATTTGTAGTAGTTTATTTTAATTTGCGATTTTATAAAGTTGGATGTGTAAAGTTGGATTTTATAAAGTTAGATTTTATATAGTTGGATGTGTAAAGTTGGATTTTATAAAGTTGGATGTTTTATGTGATATTATGTTTGATTATTTGGTAATATTTGTAAATTGGATGTTTGATTATTTTGTAATATTTCGAATTTGATATTTGTTGTAGGTAACTGATCCCATTATCAATCTTGAGTTTACTACGAGGACAAAGGTAAGTACGCCTAACCTTGAAATATATAAATGTATATATGTATACAATTAGATAGTTTATAGATAGTAGGTTAGTTCGTAATGTGGGATGGAGAATGGGAATTGGAGGAAGGGGTGGAGCCTTCCCATTGCTTGCTGTTGGTTTTTTTGTGCTTGTGTGATGTGGAGAAATAAGGAGATGGTAAATATTCGATGTATATATATATATATATAAATAATATAGTTTGGCCTTTCATATGTATTGATTTTTAGTATGTTCTTGACATGTGTTGTGTTTATAAAATGAAGTGATTATTTGGTTAACATGGAATGTTTGTTCAATGTTGATTGTACGAATCTATCCATAATACTAAATTAAGCATGTAGATGGATATCCCATAACTGGTTTAACACGAGTTGATGGTTTAATAAAGGAAATGGTTATTCGATTAATCGTTTAATTAATTGATTAAAAACACTAAACTTATAAAATTAATACGCGCATGTAGATGGATATCCCGAAACACAGAACGTGGATGTATACAATGACTTATCCTAGTCGAGGAGGGCTTCTACCAGCATTTTATGACGGCGTTATAAATTTTGTAGAACACAGCAAGAGTTGTCCGGACTATATTAAGTATGGCGAAATTCGGTGTCCTTGTAAGAAATGTGAGAGAAAATGTCGTTGGTTAAAGTTGGATGATGTCGCAGAACATTTGTTAACGAATGGTTTTAAACCAAATTATTGGTGTTAGACTGATCAAGGTGAGGTCCAACCCTCGGTAATATTCCCTGGCGAATCAAGTAGTGGTACAGAAAATGACCCATTGCAAAGATATGCTGAAATGTATTTTGATGCTGCTAGGCAAGAGGTAGGGGGCGAAATACCAAATGATTTTGTGGGGCAACCTAATCTTGATACTCAAAATTTTTTTGAACTGTTGAATGAGTTTAACCAAGAAGTGTGGCCTGGATGTATAGACCATTCTCCACTTTTTGTTGCAGCAAGGTTGTTGAGTATAAAAAGTGATTATAATGTTGCACAAGATGGACTCGACGAAATCATCCAATTGATGTCAGAAGTAATGCCTGCTGGTCATAAAATGCCAACAAATTTTTATGAGGCAAAAAAATCAGTGAAAAGTTGGGTTTGACAAGTAAGAAAATAGATTGTTGCATAAATAGTTGCATGTTATACTACAAAGATACTGCAAACGCGGTGAATTTTACATTTTGTGGTGCGCCAAGATATTGTGATAGTGGGGGGCGTGTGCGTGTCAAACAATTCCCGCAAAAGAGGATGCATTATTTGCCTCTTATTCCACGACTGAAACGTCTATATGCATCTTCGAGCTCAGCATGTCACATGAGATGGCATGTAGATTATCGGGTGACCTAACGGTGTTATGTGTCACTCAACAGACGGGAATGTTTGGAAAAATTTTGACGAAATATATCCCAATTTTGGTAGTGACCCTAGAAATGTGCGGCTTGCTTTGTGTGCTGATGGGTTCACGCAGTATTTCCAATCTGCGGCGTCATACTCTTGTTGGCCAGTAATCATGACTCCGTATAATTTGTCGCCTGAAATGTGTATGATAATGCCATACATGTTTCTGACATGCATGATTCCTGTTCCTAAAAATCCGAAGGCGAAAATTGATGTATATTTGCAACCACTGATTGATGAATTGAAGGTACTGTGGGAAGATGGCATGTGCACATATGATGTACGTGCAAAACAAAATTTTTTTATGCGTGCTGCATTAATGTGGACTATCAATGACTTTTCGGCTTACGGAATGATGTCAGGATGGATGACCGTCGGTAAACTGGCTTGTCCGTATTGTATAGGCTACAACAAAGCATTTACGTTGAAGTACAGACGAAAGAATTCATGGTTTGATTGTCTTTGAAGATTTCTAGACATAAATCACCAGTACAGAAGAAACAAGATTAACTTTAAAAAAAAATCTTGTCGAGATGGATTCTCCTCCTCTGATGCCTACTTGGGATTTGGTGTGGAATGATGTTCAGTGGTTGCCGAAAATAACAGAACAACCATTTATGGGGAATACCTCTGGCTATGGCGTTGAACATAATTTGACCAAACAAAGTATTTTTTGGGATTTACCTTACTTGAAACATCTCTTGATACGACATCATTTAGATATAATGCATATTGAGAAGAATGTGTTTGACAATATTTTCAACACTATTATGCATATACAAGGGAAAACTAAAGATAATGCAAATACTAGGCTGGATATGTGATGAGTCAAGTGCCATTTCACCATGCCACGTCATCGTAATCTCCCAAAAATCACATCTGCCCAAGTATAGAATTGCTGCCCTCGAAGTCGCAAAGGCCCTCGAAAGGGCTTACAAGCCAGCCTCGTTCCCTCAAGAAGACCCACAAGGCGACAATAGGCTAACAAGGGTGCCCCCGAAGGGAGAAATTGCCCTCGACGGTGCTCCCATCGAGGGCCAAATCCCACACTTAGCCGTTGCAAAGATGGGTATTCTGACTGGACAAGTACAGCTGGAGGCTACTGGCGGACGCAGCCCACTGCCACCTACTGTATCTCGTTGGCACATGGGTCTATCCCATCAGACGTGGGTGCATTAAATGCCAAGTCATAAATACAATCCTTGGTCATAAATGCCCAAGATATCCATTTAACGCCGGATAGGACCCCTCATTAATGATGAGTGAGAACAGCCGCCAAAAGACTGGAAAAGGGGGACAAAAGCCACATATTAGAGCAGCTACAGGGCCTAAAGTGACCGGCTCCCACCAACCATGTCACATCAAGCTCCTCACTCTCATATAAAAACTCCACACGGTTCTCCACTCAGGGGTAAGACATACATTGCCTTGTAAACCACGCTCATATGATTGATACTGCTCATCTTCTTCTTGAACCTGCCACTAACTTGAGCGTCGGAGAGCCTACGCTGGGACAAAATCGGCTAGTCTCACGTGCGTTCCTCCCTCTTTAGCAGGTGGGCCACCAGCAAGACTACTTCGGAGTACACCACACCCCGGCACATGGACGAACCAGATTCGGACCGCATCATTTGGCGCTAGAGGAAGGGCCTAATCCTGTTCAAGAGGTGATTTTTCTCCAACAAGAAGAATGGTGAACACCCGGTGAACTCACATGTCCGCCACCTCGGAGAGGGGCCATCGCGATCCTCCCGAAGTGACTCAACGGGCGGAGGAAGCCGTCAATGTTGTAAATAAAGGAAAGGAACCTGCCGCACCCATGCTACCCGCTGGCCCAGGAGCCGGACCTTCCCACGACCCCGTGCTAGCTCATGTAGCAGTGACACAACAGGTTGAGCATACGGTCACCCTCCCCATCAGCAGAGTCAGGCAGCTGTTGGGGGCCTGCGATGACCAAACATTAGTCCGATTGTTATCCGGGGGTCTATCTCCATCTCCTAATGAGATAGGACCTCCTACTGTTTCTCGCCGCAACGAACACCATGATCCTCGCTGGAGCCAATCCCTGCGTGAGGGGAGTCACCGTCATAACCCCAGAGAAGAGGTTGCTGAATCAGGCAACATAGCCACTCGTAGGGTTCCTCCTGGACGAAACGCCGTAGATGCTCCTGCCGGGTCTAGGGCCCCCGCCAGATCTAGGACTGGTGGTCACCATCCGTGACCTCGAAGGGGGGAGGAGCCTAAAGAGCTGGCTCGCATGCGCCAACAGGTCAGTGATCTACAGGATGAGATAGAACGCCTATCCAGGCAACGTGAAGGAGATAGAAGCGTGAGGGTGGAAGTAACACGACAACTGCCTCTTTACAACCACCGATTAGAGAGGTCTCCATTTATTTTGGAGATTGCCGAGTCTCGTTTGGCCCCGGATGAACACATGCCCACCAGCTTACCCCGTTATGACGGTACTACGGACCCAATGGAGCACCTGACTCATTATGAGGACGTAGTAGGGGTGGCAACCAGCAACCTCTATGTATGGGCCCGTCTCGTCTCTACCACCCTCCAAGGGATCGCCCTTACGTGGTTTAAAAAGATGGAGCCACAGTCTATCTCTTCCTATGAAGAATTAGCAGATCGGTTTTTGAACCACTTTGCTGCCAAAATGTCTACGAAGTTGTCCCATACTCATCTGTATGGAGTAGTCCAGAAAGAAGAAGAGAACCTACGTGCTTTCATGGAACGATTCAATAACGAGCTCCTCAAAGTGGAAGATGTGGGAGTCGAGTTTGTCCGGCACGCACTATATCAAGCCCTAAAGAATGAGAAATGTGTGGAGGCCATTATTATGCAGGCCCCCCGTACCATCCCCGGGATCCAGCAGCTGGCCTCCAAGTACATGGAGGTGGAGGAGCTCAACCTCATAAAACACCTGCCCAAGGCTAAGGGAGAAGTAGTAGTATCAAACCTCGGGAAGACAAATTGAGGGGCAAGGAAAGGAAGGAGGTGGTCCGGAAATACAAAGAGTACTCTCCCCTTACCAAGACCCTAGCTGAGATCTTTTCACTCCTTGGGTGCCACGTGTTTTCAACGCCTAAGAGGATACCCGAGGGGAGGAAAGCCCGGAGGAGCGGGAAGTATTGTGCCTATCATAGGCAACATGGGCACAATACCGAGGACTTCTACAATCTTCAAGACGAGATCGAGGCCCTGATCCGTGGCGGAAAGCTTCAGGAATTTGTTAAGAAGTTGGAGTACTATGACAACCAGGCCTCCCCGATCCATCGTGATCAGTCAAGGTTCCCCAGAAAGGCAAGTCCCCAAAGACATCCTAAGACCTCGAAAAAAGCCGGAAAGAGGCCCGCGAGCAACAATCACCCCACAAAGGGCACGATCCTCATGATCGCTGGAGGACCAGCGGGGGGTGATACTAGATCCTCTCAAAAGAAAGTCAGCAGGAAGCTCCGGTATGACCGGTTTGCCCTCGAGGATCCGGATTGCCCCCAGCAGGTCAATGCTATCGAGGGATGCTCGATAGAGTTCACAGAGAACGATAGGATCCCTGTTCAGAATCCAGAGGATTTGACCGAGCAACCCGATTATCCTATGGTGGTGACGGCCGAAGTAGCCAATTTCGCCGTTACCAAAACCCTAATCGACAATGGAAGCTCGGCCAATGTCCTATTCTACTCGACCTTAAAAAAGATGGACATGGGAAAATCGACATGGAGCCGGTAAGAACGCCCCTGGTAGGCTTTGGGGGTTCCCAGATTCACCCCTTGGGGCAGATCAAATTGCCAACATCCCTCGGCCAGGAGCCCTGCCGACGGACTCTGATGGTGAACTATCTGGTGGTGGACGCCCCCTTCGCATATAACTTAATCCTGGGCCGACCGGCACTTAATGCATTTCGAGCAGTGGTCTCTACTTACCACCTCATGATGAAGTTCCCCACCGAGATCGGGATTGGACAGGTGAGATGTGACGTCGTGGACGCATGGACCTGCTATTCAGTCTCACTTGGGATGAGGCCGGGGCCCTCGAAAAGGAAATCGTCTGAGGCCAGTTCGGATAGCGATTCCGGATGGACAGAATTGCCCCCGACGAAGACGAGGAAGCTCGAGGACAGCAGAATCGAGCCCACTGGAGAATCCAAGGCCCTTGAGTTGGAGCCCGGGAACCCCGAAAAAACGACCAAGATAGGGGCTCAACTTGATCAGGCTAAGGAAATGATGCTTGTTCACTTCTTGCGAGAGAACAAGGATGTGTTTGCATGGCAGCCCTCGGACTTTCCTGGAATAAGCCCCGAGGTCATTGTACACCGCTTGAATGTCGACCCCACATTCAAGCCTGTTAAACAGAAGAAGAGGATCTTCAGGGTCGAAAGAAACAATATAATCGAGGGAGAGGTGAATAAGTTGCTGAAGGCCAGCTACATCATGCCTATATACTTCCCGGAATGGCTATGCAACGTGGTAGTGGTACCCAAAGGGCAAGGAAAGTGGAGAATGTGCAATGATTTCATGGACCTCAACAAGGCGTGCCCTAAGGAGCCCTACCCGCTCCCTCGAATCGACCAGCTTGTCGATTCGACGGCAGGTTGCGAAATGATGAGTATGATGGATGCCTACCAAGGGTACTACCAGATTTCCATGGCTCCAGAGGACCAATCCAAGACCTCATTTGTGGTGGAGATGGGAGTTTACTGTTTCCTAGTTATGCCATTCAGCCTCAAGAATGCGGGGGCGACTTATCAAAGGTTAGTAAACCTCATCTTCCAAACATTGATAGGACGGATTGTGGAAGTCTATGTGGACGACATGATTGTGAAGAGCTCCGAGGAAAAAGACCACCTCGAGCACCTTAGGGAAGTCTTTCAAGTACTTAGGGAGTTTGGGTTAAAACTCAACCCCTCAAAGTGCACATTTGGAGTTCGAGGGGGGAAGTTTCTGGGTTACATGGTCAGTGAAAGGGGAATCGAGGCCAACCCAGAGAAAATCGAGGCTCTGCAAAAGATCGGGTCCCCCAAGTCAGTCAAGGACGTTCAGAGGCTGTGCGGCCAGATCGTCTCATTAAACAGATTCGTATCCCGATCGGCTGATAGGAACCTTCTCTTCTTCAAAAAATTGAGAAAAGTTCCTGATTTTCAGTGGACCCCCGAATGTGAGCAAGCCCTACGCGAGCTCAAAGAATATCTGGCCACTCCACCTCTGCTAGCAAAACCGAACCCGGGAGAAAAGCTGTACGTGTATCTTGCAGTATCTCCAGAAGCTGTTAGCTCGGTAATTGTGGTAATAAGGGATCGGAAGTACCTACCGGTGTATTATCTCAGCAAGGTATTGCAAGGGCCAGAGAAGAACTACCTGGAGATAGAGAAGTTTGCATTGGCCCTCATCCACTCCGCGAGGAAGTTGAGACAGTACGTTCAGTCACATTCGATGGTAGTGCTTACCGACCAGCCTCTCCGACAAGTCATTTCAAAGCCTAACACGTCGGGCCGGCTCATTAAGTGGGCTATAGAGCTTGGGGAGTTTGATATATCGTATCAACCGAGGACCGCTATCCAAGCCCAAGTGCTGGCTGATTTCCTCCTCGAAAGAGTGGGGTTGCCGGAAGAAAGTCCGCCTATCACCGACCCATGGCTCCTACATGTAGATGGGTCTTCCACCACGCAAGGAGGGGGAGCTGGGATCACCTTATAGAGCCCAGATGGCGATGTGGTGGAGTTCGCTATCAGGCTCAACTTCCCTGTCACAAACAACGAAGCAGAATATGAGGCCCTTATAGCTGACCTCGAATTGGCAATACGAGAAGGAGTTTCCCATATCCGGGCATTCACTGATTCGCAACTGGTTTCCAATCAGATCGGGGGAATATATGAAGCCAGGGATGCCATGATGACCAAGTACCTCGAGCATGTATCCAAGCTGAAGGAAAGTTTCAAATCCTTCACTCTGGAGCAGATTCCGAGGGAAGAAAATGAGCGCGCAGATGCCTTGTCTAAATTTGCAAGTGCCCTGAAAGGTACGAGGGATCATGTAGTCAAATTCCAGACTCTCGACACCTCTGCTGTTCGTGAGGTGGGTGCCCCAGTCCTGCCCATCCAGCCCCTCGAACCCAGTTGGCAAGATGAAATTCGCGCCTTTTGTCGGGAGAAGTGATCTCTGACCAAAACCAGTCAAGAAGGTTGAGAAGGCAGTGCGCGAGATATGCCTTAGATAGCGAGGGAAGGTTATTTCGAAAATCGTTTCTCGAACCCCCGCTCAGATGCCTCCTCCCCTCGGAAGCTCGTGAGGTCATGCAATCTGTTCACGAGGAGAGTTGTGGAAACCATGCAGGAGGGAGATCCCTATCCAAAAAGATTATGAGAAGCGGTTTCTATTGGCCAACTAATCTTAAAGACGCATTTGAGTACGCTCGAAAATGCCCTAAATGCCAACTTTATGCCAATCTCCCTCACAAACTAGTTGTTGAGATGGTGAACGTGGAGATTTCATGGCCCTTCGATCAATGGGGGATCGATGTAGTTGGACCTCTCCCCATGGGGAAAGGCCAAAGAAAGTTCGCCATAGTGGCCGTGGAATACTTCACTAAGTGGGTCGAGGCGGAAGCCGTCCCCAAAATCACCGATGCCTCGATTTGATCCTTCATATGGAAGAACATCATTTGCCGTTTCGGGGTCCCTCGAGTACTAATATCAGATAATGGCACCCAATTTCAAAGTCGAGCTGCGACAGAATGGTGCCAGAGTTATGGCATCGAGCAACAGTTCACATCCGTGGGAAATCCCCAAGCCAATGGTCAAGTGGAGGTAACTAACCGCATCATCCTTCAGAACCTCAAAACTGTGTTGGGCGCTTTCAAAGGAGAATGGGCGGACGAGTTACCGGGGGTATTGTGGGCCTATCGTACCACCCCTCGAGCGGCGACAGCAGACTCCCCGTATGCCTTGGTGTGCGGGACCGAGGCGGTTATTCCAGCGGAGATATTGCACAGTACAACCAGAGTAGCGTATTTTAACAAGTCCAGGAATGAGAAGAATCGAGCCACGGAGCTAGACTTGCTCGAAGAAAGAAGAGGTGCGGCCTGGTCGAGGATGTAAAAGTATCGAGCCTCCATGGCCCGAGCTTACAATAAAGGTGTACGCCCCAGAAATTTCCAACTTGGTGACTTGGTCCTCAAAAAGGTAGAGGTATCCAAGCATGTGGGAAAATTAGACCCGAACTGGGAAGGACCTTACAAAGTTGTAAAGGTTTCAAAAAACAATGCGTACCGGCTCGAGGACATGAAGGGAAAGGAACTACCTCGACCATGGAATGCTTCGAACCTCAGAAAATTCTATGTATAAGATAAGTTTGCTCGCCCTTTCCTCGATGGTTGATATAGAGTTGTGTCGAGGACACTTTTTTGTTTTGAGGGAAGTGAATGTAAAGATGATTAATAAAAACCCCTTTCTTCCGCTCGATTGACTTTAAGATGTTCTCGTACACTTACGATTAAACTTTGGTGAAATCTAGTTTGGCGCAATGATAAAACCCCCATGTCTCTCGATTCTTTTTAAGTTATGTTTTCGTTTGAACAATTTTATAAATTTTACGCACGAGACAGCGCCCCTCGATCTCTTCAAAGTATAGCTCAAACAACAGAGGTATCGGAAAAATAAAAAATAATAATATAGATAAGGGTAACCGATTACTTTGCTTAACAGGAAAGGCCTCGAAAAGGTGATTTCGTTAAGAAGGCCCGAGGGCGAGAAATGTACAAGAGGAACTTAAGCGGGCAAAAACAAAAAAGGGGGGAAATTACATAAAGAGGGAGGGTTATTGGGCCTAGCCGCTAAGTTCGACGGGCCTATCTTCCTGACCCTCCTCGTCCCCAGCATCGGCAAATGCCCCTGCTTCGTCATCTCCATTTCCGTCCTCGGGGTCACTGGAAACGCTGGGCCCAGCCATTCGTTCCTTCTAGGTTTCCGGAGTCGGCGCAGAAGGCAGCGGAATGTCCTCTTCCCCCGATGACTCACCTTTCGCACTCTCGGGGGGTGGAATCTCGAGGCGGCGGAAGACAAAGTTGAATTCGCTTCCTTGGAAGTCGAACTCTTTGGACTTCCCCGTCGAGGGTGAGGCCTCTTCCACCGACGTCCCGGTGCGGTCAAATGAGAGCCCAACTGACACTCGGTCAAAATCTTCCCCCAATTCGCCCCAAGATTGAAGCTGATCGAGGACCAATTCCACAGCCTCGGCGAAATCTTGAAAACTGAGGTGCGTCCTAATGTAGTCGAACGCCTCACTCACGAAGAACCTCGAGAAGGCCCGCTTGACCCTCTTACGGCATCGCGCGGGGAATGTCCATTCAGCCCTTTGAAGCCCCGCCTTGACGCCCTCGCCGTAGTTACAGTAAGCCTTGGCCTCCGCCTCGGCAGCCCTGTTGTTAACTACCTCGAGGCGCTCTTTCGCGAAGTCGCGAGCCAGTTCGGCCTCTTCGTACAACTCCCGCGTCTCCTCCCAAGCTTTGGCTGTGCGCTTGACTTCGTCGTCCAGATCCGTGCATCTCTTCTCAAGCTCCGCGATGTGTGACTGGGCAGATTCGAGAAGCCATTGACTTTCCTGCAACTGCCCTCGGAGGGTATCGTTCGACGAGGCCAGTTCTCCGGCAAGGATCTCAGTTTCCTCGAGGCGCTTCTCCACACCAACAGGCGCTTGTTTATTCTTTTTCTTCTCCTCTCGGAGGAGCCTCTTGTACTTATTCTTTTCCCGCCGGAAGACGCTCGCACGGTGGAGGAAATGGTGAGACAAGGGGACGACAACCTGCCCAGAAAGCAAGATAAATGAATGAGGAGTTCAAAAAAAAAAAAAAATTTGGCCTATCCTTACCCTAATTAGGGCATTGGCCCGATGGTCATTCGACAACTGAAGACCCCGGAGCAGGGCCAGATTCATTTTGGTATCCGTCTCATTGGCCCCTACCCCGTGATGTGGAGATTGGAGTGGTGGTGCTCGAGATGGACGGGATTGCTGGGCCCCGCGTCAACACATTTGAGGATTTCATCCTTCTCGTCCGTCTCTGGGGGCTCGGGGCTCGCCACCCGCTTGCCTTTTCCTGAGGGGGCAGACTTCTATTTCTTGGCCCCACGAGCAGCCTCCTCGTCCGCCTCCCTCACGAATGGAGACACCTGGTAAAACTCTTCAAGGCGCGGCGCTCTTAGGACTTGGCCGCGTTGGAGGCGCAGGCTGTGCTGACCCAATGGGGGCGCTGTCGAGACTCACCCCAATTCGAGGCGAAGCCTCAGTGGACGCCGGCCTTGGCGTAGGCCGTAGTGAAATAGTGTCAGGCGCAGGCACGGTGGCTGGCGCCGGAGTGGGGTCCTCGGACGGGGGCACTGCTTGATCCGAGGGTGTTGCCCCACCTTCATCGACCTTTGGGGCAGCAGTCCCCTCGGCCGGTGGTACCCCGACCTCTGCTGTTTTACGGATCTCAGCCTCTGTTTCGACCCTGGAGACCCCTGCATCTTGGCTGGAACCTTCTCCAGCCTCGGTGTCCTTCCTAGGCCGCCTCACTTTTTGGGTGACGGGCCTGTGGAACGCCGCCACCTTAGGTCGGGGGGGCTGTGTCTGGCGCCTTTGGCGATCTAGCCTCGCCAACAATGCTTTACGTGCGTCCATGAGAATTTTTAAAGCTGCAAAAATAGAGGAAACTATTATCCTGCAAGAACCTCGAAAAGCAACATAAAATGCAGAAAAAATGAAGAGAAGAAGACTTAGGCCCTAAGGTGGTTCTCGATAAAGGATTGGCACCGCGTACCGGGATGCTTGCTAGGGCCGGGGTCACCAGAGGCATTCGAGAGGTGGCACGCGCGGAGTATGTCCTCGGAAGTTAAGAAAACTGTGCACATCCTCCCCATTTTTGCCAAGTCCCCCACCTTTCCCTCGTCAAAACTTGGCTCCTCGTGGAAATGGTTTCGGTTAAGTATTGGAGGTTGATGCCAGTTTGAAGGCATACCCAACTGCCCTCGATCCACCACAAAGACAAACTTCCTCTTCCATCCCGATCCATGGGAAGATTTGAAGCCGTCCAACACCTTCGAGGAGCCGGAACGAGCCGACAGATACAAGAACCTGGGCTCATCCTCAGCCGATTCGCCAGGGCCCGATCGAAACGATTCGTTCGATCTGAAAAACTCTAAAAAATTGGCGGGGCTTGCCTCTTCCTTCAAACACTTCATGATCACCACGAAGGCAATGATGATCATGATGGAGTTCGGCACCAATTGACAAGGATATACCCCAGTGAACTCCAACAGTCGGCGGACTTCGGGGGGAAAAGGAAGGCGCAGTCCCGCCTCAAAGTGATGAAGATTGAGGGCCACACACCCTTCCCGTGGCTCCACCATATTCTCCGTTGGGCCCGGCATGTGAATGGGGAACTGAACCCCATATTCTTCCCTAATTTTCTCGACCTCCGCCACCGTAATGCTGCTGGAGATATCCCGGGGGAGAGAGGTCGTCTGAAATTTGCTCATTCCGGTACCCAGCGCCTTCGGGCTCTTTGCTGGGGACCCGCTCGGTCCTGCGTCCCCCCTAACGGGCCCCGTCGCCTTTCTCTTTGGGCGGGGCGAACACTTTCCGGCGCGTTGCCCGGCGCCTCACCTCTCGTGCCGCCCTCTGACGGCGCCCCGGCAAGCATAGCTCCCGTATCTGTACTGGCGCGACCCGCCCTAGTGCCTGAAACCGACTAGGAGGGGAGGTGAACCTCCCTCTCCGCCGCCAAGTCCTCAGGTGTGGGGTCAGAATCGTCCAGTATCTTTCTCTTTGGTCCCATGGCGGCTAGGGTTTCTACAGTAAAGAAGGGGAAATTTGAGAAGAAGAAGGTTCACCTGAAATGACGACAAGAACTTGAGAATGTTTGGAAGTCCTTAAACCAGTCACTTGAATAAGTATAGCAAGTGGAAGGAAAAATCGAATTGTGGTGAAACCCGCAACTATTTATAAGTTATACGGAAAATCACCCACCATTATGGCACCTCGGGCACGACGACCCATAAAGGCCTGCAATATTGGCGGTAGAACACGCCCTTTCGCGTGAAAACCCTTTGGCCGCCCAAAATTAATGAATGGGGACATGACACGTCCCCCCAAATAGGCGCGTGGGCTGACAGGCTGAAAAGGGGCGACTTTTCGTCCCCTAATGGCGTTTCAAATTCAAAAAATGAAGGGACGTCTGACATCCTGCTAATAAATGCACTCTTGAAGGCTGACGTCCTCGTCACACTCAAGAGTGGGGGGGCTAATGATGAGTCAAGTGCCATTTCACCATGCCACGTCATCGTGATCTCCCAAAAATCATATCTACCCAAGTATAGAATTGCTGCCCTCGAAGTCGCAAAGGCCCTCAAAAGGACTTACAAGCCAGCCTCGTTCCCTCAAGAAGACCCACAAGGCGACAATAGGCTAACAAGGGTGCCCCCGAATGGAGAAATTGCCCTCGACGGTGCTCCTATCGAGGGCTAAATCCCACACTTAGCCTTTGCAAATATGGGTATTCTGACGGGATAAGTACAGCTGGAGGCTACTGGCGGACGCAACCCACTGCCACCCACTGCATCTCATTGGCACATGGGTCCATCCCATCAGACGTGGGCGCATTAAATACCAAGTCATAAATACAATCCTTGGTCATAAATGCCCAAGATATCCATTTAATGCCGGGTATGACCCCTCATTAATGATGAGTGAGAACAACCACCAAAAGACTGGAAAAGGGGGACAAAAGGCACATATTAGAGCAGCTACAGGGCCTAAAGTGACCAGATCCCACCAACCATGTCACATCAAGCTCCTCACTCTCATATAAAAGCTCCACACGGCTCTCCACTCAGGGGTAAGATATACCTTACTTTGCAAACCAAGATCATACGATTACTATTCATCTTCTTCTTGAACCATACACTAACTTGAGCGTCGGAGAGCCTACGCCGGGGCAAAACCGGCTAGTCTCACGTACGTTCCTCCCTCTTTAGCAGGTGGGCCACCAGCAAGACTACTTCGGAGTACACCACACCCCGACACGTGGACGAACCAGATTCGGACCGCATCAATATGTAAGAAATGTGTAGGCGACCTGAGCTATAGTTGGTCCTAAAGCCCAATGGACAATGGGAAAAATCGAAGGCGAAGTATAACTTTACTCTTGAACAAAAACGGATGATTTGTGAGTGGATTAAAGAACTTCGAATGCCGGATGGTTATTCCTCCAACTTGAGTCGCTGCGTTGACTCACACCAAGCAAAATTGCATGGCATGAAGAGTCATGACTGTCATATTTTTATGGAACAACTATTGCCCATTGCCTTTAAAGAGTACCCCGATGAGGTCTAGAAACTACTTGCTGAATTAAGTAAGTTTTTCAGAGACTTATGTTCCACCACATTCAGGCATGCCGATTTGGACAAGATGAAAGAAAACATTCCTATCATTATATGTAAATTGGAACGCATTTTCCCCCCTGGTTTTTTCAATGTGATGGAGCATTTGCCAATTCATTTGATCGAAGAAGCAAGAAATGGAGGCCCGGTTCAATTTCGTTAGATGTACCCATTCAAGAGGTAATTGAAAAACACCAATAAAATTTACTGCCTTTTTCGTAACTATATGTTAATGAAAATTTACGGAATTGATGTTATTTTTTAATTTCAAACAGGTATCTATATGTGAGGCATATTTGTGTCGTGAAACAGCTCATTTTTGTTTGTTCTACTTTAAATCGCACGTTCGTTCTTTAAGAAACAGACCTGGAAGGAACGACGACGGTGGGGTAGATGAATCTATTCTACCGACGTTGTCAGTATTTAATCAAGTGGGTCGTGTGCAAGGGAAATGTGTATAACAATATTTCGAAAATGATGCAGAATACACAGCTGCGAGACACCACATCCTTTTGAATTGCGATGAAGTTAAACCATACATTAAGTAAGTATGAAACAAGTTTTTAAAGAAAATATGTTTTAGCCTTACATAACTAACTACAAAAACAATTGCAGTTATTTTTTTTATCATACTTTCGAGTTGGTGATGCTGAAGCTAGTGACCGTCTTGACAACATCAGAAAACATCGACATCTTATCACTATAGTTTTTCTTCGCCCGGTAGTTTGTCGAGCCAGTCCGACCCGGCGGTTTTGCGGTTAGAGAATCAGGTTGATCACCTATCCCAACAGAACACACAAATCATGGAAATGATGCATTAGATGATCACGATGATTTCACAGAACAAAGCGAGCGGCTCACAACAACCGAGTCATGCCCCTCCGCCGGCTCAGTATGTCGCTGATGATGAAGACGACGACGCTACCGCCGATGAGGAAGGCTGTGATTAGTCTGAACTTTGTTAGGAAATAACTTCGCTTTTTATGTATCGACGCAATATTCGACTTATTATGTTTTTTATATATTTAGATAAATTTTCTGACGATTTGCTAATATATGTGTGGATTTTAATATGTTTGATATGTTATTTATTCATATATTCAAATTATGTGATTAGTATAATATTTTAAATATGTTTATTATAATTGTGTTTATAATAACGAAAAAAAATAGAATTAATTTGAAGATTTTTGAAAAAATATAAATTTAGGGTTGGAAAATAATTTTTTTTTAAAAATAGTTTTTATTTTCGGCGGAATTTCGACGAAATTTCAGCCGAAAAATTTAATTTTTTTTAATTTTTTTTTATTTTCGGTGGAATTTCGACGAAATTTCCGCCGAAAAATTTTAAATTTTTTTTAAAATATTTTTTTATTTTCTGCGGAATTTCGACGAAATTTCCACCAGAAAATTTAATTTTTTTAAAAAATATTTTTTTTCTTTTCAACGGAATTTAGACGAAATTTCTGCCAAAAAAATTAATTTTTTTAAAAAAGTATTTAATTATTTCTGCCGAAAATTCCGCCGGAAAATCACTACCTACGAAGGTTTGTTCGGGAGATTGAATCCGTCGAAATTCGTTTTTTCCACCAAAAATCCGCCAATAATCCACCGAAAAATTTCGCCGAAAAAGCCGTGTTTTCTTGTAGTGGTAGGAGAGAGAGGGTGGGGGGGGGGGATGTGAATATATATATATATATCTATATATCTTACACATTTTTTATTCATAATCTTTTATTTATAGAAGGGCATAATGGGTAATTTAATAAAAATTAACGCCATTAAATTTATATTGATAGATTGGGCAAGTGTACTGAATTTTTCGTAACATATGGCGTTTTTAGGCTATATTCTGATTACAAGGGGTATTTTGCTATTTTTCGATAACACAGGGGGTTGTTATGGAATTTGTCATTTTATTTTTCACATAAGGAATAAATATTTTTATTGGTTACTTGATTTTAAAATTTTATATTATTTAATTATCATTCGGGCTAAATTCTCTTATCGAGTTTTAGATTATTATCAAATTTGGTCTCAGTAATAATTAATATGAATCCTGTATAATTCAGGTTGGATTTAGATTTTAATTATAAGAGTTAATCGAATTCAAATTTGAATTTTCATGAATTGCTCCAAATCTAACTCGCTAACAACTCTAATTTTAAGATAACAAGCCAAAAAAATAAACTTAGATAATCAAATAAAAGCCAACAATAATAATTGAGATGATACAATATTACCTTTACGCCCCCCAAAAAAGGAAAATACAATATTGATTTAGAAACAAAAATCTAATTTCGGAATTAATGATACATTTTTTAAGATAGATAGAACCGAACCCAAAGTATAGATAACAAAAAATGTAAAAAAGGATTAAAAAAATAAGAGAGAGAGAGAGAGACTCCGCTGCGGTTATTACGGTTAATTTAAACACAACTCCACGATCTTCATAAAATCATCTCATTTCTTCTAAATCGTCCATTCTCGATTTTCTTGAAATCTCCACACCCAAAGAATCACAAACCATAAAAAACCCTTGAGAACCCTTGAGCCTTTACTTCAACAGTTAATCTGTGAGCCAATTATCGTTCCATTTCTTATTCATATCTTCAGTTTCTTGATTTTTAAGCACGTCTGTTCTCTTTCTCTATCACTCTCTCACACACACACACACACACTAGTTACTCACACTCTGTTGTTTCACTCCCCATGCAACAATTACTTCGTAAAATCATCCCATTTCCTCACCATCATCCGATTCTCCTTTTTCATATTTCCATCTTCTCCTCATACAAATAATCATAAACCATAAAAAACCCTTTAGCTTTTCTCATTCAACAATTGATCTCAATTAATCTTGAGAGTATCTGCAAATGGAAGGGTACATTCGGGTGCAGTTTGATGATGGGCCTAACGGGCCTAACGCCGACTACTTCATGTGCAGGAGGTGCCAAACCCATATTGCCTTAAGACAAGACTTCGTCAGCGTCTACTGGGTAAATCGTTCTAGTTTTGTTCAGTGTCTTCCATTTTTCAATCTCTCTCTCTCTCTAGTTCTACTATTTCTGTTATATAATTAATAGGATCATATATATTATGAGTTGTTGTTGATGATGAATTTCTTGAATTTTAATTTCTTGGATTATCAGTTTCCCCCGGTGCTTGGTGCATTTTATGGCGGTCTCTTTAATATAGCGTAAGATTTAGTGTTTTCATCATCCTTAAGAAGTAAGAACTGTAGAAATTTTCGAGTTTATTGAGATGATGATGAGTTAATTAATTCCATCCCTTATTTAATTTTTCTCAGAAATAATGTGCGAGAGGACGAAGTTGTTGGTCACTTGCAACTTAATGAGAACACTCTAAATCGATTATGGCTGTCTCCTATCTACTGTCTGCATTGTGATGCATACTTAGGCTACAGATACGTAAGATACTTAAAATTTATATTGTGCCTAAAAATTTAATTTGTCCCTCGTTTTTTCTTGTAAATTAGAGGACTACACACAAACGCACCCAAACACACATATGCATATGTATATTTGTGTGGGTGTGTGTGTGTGTGTGTGTGTTATGTGTATATATGGGCTGCTCTTTGATGAAGCTGCATTTTGCATACAGATTTGGCTTCATCCTCTGGCGCAGCGAAACTTCCGAAATGGAATGGTGATGCTATATATGTAAGTCCTCCATGAAAACTCTCTCTCTCTTTATGACTACATATATATATATATATATATATAGATAGATAGATAGATAGATAGATAGATGGATATAGAATTATTATTTTGAATTTGTTTTGAGGACACTAACTAATTTGAATAACAGGGTCAGGCTGTCGAGGAGTCGTGGCGGCGAGGTGCTCAGTGGAGATGAATTATTGCATAGCATAGTTCAAAATGATATAGAGGACCAACACACATATTCCTTTCTTATTAGAGCAGTTGATCCTTCGGCTTAGTAACAATACTATTGTGGCGTACAACTTTTCAAGTGTCCTATAAATAGATCAGAGATATCAAATATTCAAGGAAGAACAAAAAAAAAAAAAAAAGATACTATTTTGTTGGAGTTATGCTCGTTTTACATTGCTGAACTCGGATTTTATTTTCTAGTTGACGTGTTTTGAGAGGGTATCCTGATCCTGATCCTCTTGTTATTAGATATCCAGTTGAAATAATCGACTTTGGCAAATAAATTTCGATATATTCTATCTCCAAATTGTTTGAATTTGTATGTTTAAGCAAGTTTGAATAGGGTGTTATAAAATGACAGTTTTGGCTTTCAAAGAGTAAGCCAGATTTAACATATCATGTTTTGTTTTGTAATTTTTGGATGAATGTGATTTTGCTATTTCTGCTTTGCCGTTGCTATTGCTATTTGTATTTAATATCCTTCTCAATGTGATTTTTATGCATTGCGACACTCTTGACTTTGAACACAATGCAATGAAAGTACAATTAGGTTAACGGGCGGACGGGATCCCCTACCCCAAAACGATGCACCACCTCATGCCCCATACTCTAAATTCATGACACGTGTAAATTTTCAAGATTTACTTATTAGTTGAGATAATAGAAAAAATATAATTAACATAACTAAAAAATCTGCCGTTAAGTAAATCTTGAAGATTTACATATGTCACGAATCTAGAGTACGGGGCATGAGATAGGGCATTGTTTTGGGGTAGGGGATCCCGTCCGATTATCGGACGGTTTATCTGGATGGTTAAGTTATTAACACTGAATGTTTGCATCGTTTCGTTTTCTTCATTGGTTACAAAAAGAATTAATTAGATCTGTAAATTTGTATTTTTACTATCTTGACCTTGTTCTTCCTCACCTAAAAATCCAACCTAGAGGCAATATCCCATCGAAGTCTTATTCTAATTGCTGGCTCTAGTTGCCGGAATGTTGAAGAACCTTTAATCACACTAGAAGAATCATCACATCCATAATCCTACGCTCAAGCAAAGCCATATAAGCTTACCCTAAGTTGAAGAGAGGCACATTACATATGAGCTTAAGGGATAAGGTCAGTATGGTAATTACGTTGTAGACCTCAGAAAAAATGATAAAACGATAAAATGATCCCACAAATTTAAGTTTTTAGCCCCTAAAGTATAATTTTGGTCTCACTTTGTTCCCTCGTTCATTTTTCCGGCATATTATCACCGAAAAAAATAGACATGTGACTCGCACAAGTCATTTTTAAGGACATTTTTGTCAATGCAAGTTTATGAAATAATTTATTTCTTATGTTTGAGCGCGTTTTAGATACTCAAATTCTTGACCTTTTTTGTTTTTCTCCTTCCCAATTTGTTGGCTGTTTTCACACCAAAGATTGATTTTTACATTTCTTGATTTGTTGCTGATGAGCCACCACGGGAATGAACAATATATACTTCCAACATTTTAAAATTTTAAAATTTAATATTTTTTATTCTTTTTTTAAATTTTTGAAGGAAATTTCAGCCGAAATTCTGTCGAAAATTTTAAAATTTAATTTTTTTAGAATTCTGCTGAGAATCGCATTTTTTCTTGTAGTGACTCAGACCAAACCCGCATGGGATTCGGACCTAATTCGGCCCATTTATATTTAGACCTGCCTTAGATCGAGACTCGTTGGGTCAAGACCTACCAGACCCATCGGTCCTGCCCCACTAGCTTTTATCTTTTTGATACATTGTTGGTAAAGTGAGTGAAATACCTATTTGAGTAATAATTAGGGCCTATCAATTAACATAGCGCGAAAAAGGGGAGTATCTATGCCAGATTTCAATTTAGGGATGGTAATGAGCCAGGTTTGATTAGACCCAAACCCAACACGCATGCAACTCGGATTCAGACCAATTATTTTTAGACCTTTCAGAGCCACTAGACACGACGGACCCATTGTCCAATTTTTTTTAACTTTTAATGTTAATTTTAATCATTTTATGGATTATTTTATAATTTCATAAAGTAAAAAAAACTTTAAGGTGATGTTAACATGATCAATTAAAATAAATAATGAAACAAGTGAATAATTCAAGATAAAATAAAATTTAGATAGAAGAAAATAAAAAATTCATGACTTAGCTCATAATAAAAATTCTTAATTACTACTAGTCAGAAAAAAATATGTTTAGGGGCATAAAAAGTTCAAAATAAAATAAAAATTCATAATCAACTTTCAACCGGAACAACTTCAAAATAACATAAAGTGAATAATATTAAAATATGTAATAGAATATACAAGATAAAGAAAAAATGGTCAAATATGAAGTAGATTTATATATATGTATATAGCTTTTGTAAAAATTAATTAAAGGGGAAATATAAGCTCCAAAAAATGGAAACCAAGATGGAACTTTCCTCCCCCACAAGTTATTACCTTAAAACAAGGCAGTCTGCTAACCTTAGTCGTGTAGTCAAAATGGTATATACCATATGTGACCAAAAAATAAAGTTATTATATGCTAGAAATATACTTATTTAAGTTATTTGACTTTTTGAAAAACATAAAATAAAATCATCACACAAGCTGATATACAAAGCAATAAGAAATTCTTACGTTAAGTTAAATGTGTTATTTCCACGATCAAGCTCATATAATTTATTATTGAAAATTAATTGGGGTGGGTTAGACCTGGACCCAACCCGCCAGTCTATTTTCTTGGACCCAAATCAGCTCCAAGACCCTATTAAGAAGGGTTCGGTCCACATCTATGTGGGTCGGTTTGGGTTCGGATTTGCCAGACCTGATCCAATTGTCATCTCTAAAATGGATATATAAGTCCTTAATTCTTCTTGTTTAAAATAAATTTTGGTATAATACGATGATCTTTTTAACTCTCCCACTTTTATGTAGCAATCGAATTCCCTTCTGGTTGAAATGTTTGACTGAACAATTAAAGATGGAATTTCTTGTTTTGGAAACAATAGAATATTAAATGACAGTGTTAATTATTTAACTTAAGTGAAATAAGTAATTGTTGGAAAATTATTGTAAAAAATTTTAAAGTTCCAAATAAATCAAGGCTAATGTTTGTCTGTTAAGGCTAACACATTTTATGTGTAAATTATGATTAATGTTGTTTCACAATATATCTTTGATTATTCCATCTATTTTTAGTTGAGGATTGATTTACAATGATCATTTGATTATTCATTTATTAGTTAAAAAGGAAATGTGTCGTAGTTTGGATTGTTAATTGGGAATGAATGCATTTTATGGTGCGTTAATGTATGTAGTTTTGTATGTAATCTTGAAATAGAGACAACTAAAGGGTTAGGATTTAACGAGGGTTATTTTCAACACATTCATGGTCATTCTTTTAAAAGGTAGTGATTTTTTCGTAATTTCACCTAAATTCAAAAATACAGACCATAGTTCACGTTTTAAAAAATAATTGATGATGGACACTTATTACTTTTTATCTGGTCAATCATTCTTAATCCGATGGACCAACCACAATAGAGTCATGGTAATTAAAAAAAATGTATTCTTGCCAAAATTTAATGACGTTGATCGTAATTTGCCCTAAAATTTATGAATTGAATCCATTTGGAACCCCTTTCCAATACTAAACTATTCATAAGAGTAGAACCATAGCCCCGCTTAAACTAATCAAACCCAGTCTTATAGAATCTATTCTTGAAAGTTTTAGAACAAACTCAACTCAAACTTAATTGTCGATGAGACCTGACTTAAATAGCGAAATTGTGGCCCAAAATTATATGGTCTTGGTTCAATTCCCCACCAATTTGTGTGGATTTGTATTTCTATTTTAATAATAGTTCTTAATCTATTTCTGAGTAGTTTAATTATTTCTTAATAATTGTAATAGTCGATGGTGAAAAATATTTGATGATGTATGTGACGAAGATTGGGGAGAAAAAACCCACCCCAAAATTAACTGAATGAAATAAGAACCTGGTTTTGTAATTAGTTGTAACCATATTGCCAACACCTGTCAAGATGAACAAGAACGGCCAGGAAAGAAAAATACACCGCCTTTCTTACTTAAAAAGGCCTTCTTCCAATAAATCTTTTCCCACTTTCGATATTTGTCCTTGTGATAAAAGGCAGTTATTACGGTTATTTTGAACACAAGTCCTCCATCTTCTCCACACCCAAAGAATCACATGCCATATAAGAACCTCGAGCCTCTAGTTCAACAATTAATCTCTGCGCCAAATATCATTCCATTTCTCATTCATCTTTTCAGTTTCTAGATTTTTAAAGAATTCATTCTTAAACACTCTGCTCTCTCTCTCTCTCTCTCTCTCTCTCTCTCTCTCTCTCACACACACACACACACACACACACA
Organism: Petrea volubilis; assembly: GCA_026212405.1. Taxonomy (NCBI): domain Eukaryota; kingdom Viridiplantae; phylum Streptophyta; class Magnoliopsida; order Lamiales; family Verbenaceae; genus Petrea; species Petrea volubilis. Next base: position 5,706,999 of record CM047886.1, on the reverse strand, counting down.
CACACTCCCTTCCCATATAGTAGTTATGAACAGTCTGTTCTTCACTCTCCATCCATCAGTTACTGCATAAAATCATCCCATTTCCTCTGCATCATCCGATTCTCCATTTTCTTGAAATTTAATTCTACTCCACACCCAAAGAATCACAAACCATATAAAACCCTTGAGCTCTTTACTTCAATAGCTAATCTGATCTGCGCAAAAAATCATTTCATTTCCCATTCATTTTTCTTACAGTTTCTTGATTTTTTTAAAGAATTCATCTGATCTAAATACTCTATATTTCCTCATCAGTGTTGAGAATATCTGCAAATGGAGAGGCCAAATCTGATTGTGTTTGATAACGGGCCCAATGCTGACTACTTCAGGTGCCATAGTTGCTCAACCCATATTGCCTTAAGACGAGACCTCCAGTGCTTCTTGCACGTAAAATCTTCGTATCATTTTTTTTTTCAATATTGTCTTCCATTTTCTTTTTTGTTGTACTGTTTTTGTTATATAATTAGTGGAATTATAAATCATGAGTCGTTCTTGATGATTTCTTGAATTTTCTGGGATTAACGCCATTCTTCTTATATATTATCAGGGTTACCCGCGTTGTGGCGGTCTCTTTAGTACAGCGTAAGATTTAGGGCTGCATTCTTCGTTTTCCTCATCCTCACCATCATCTTAAAAAAAAAAAATTGTTTATTGAGATGATTAGTTCCATCCCTTATAATTTCTGCAGCGAGAATGTGCGGGCGGACGAAGCTGTTCGTCGCAATATGCTGATTGATGCTGAAATTTCTCGTCTCTACTGTCGGGTTTGTGATGAAACCTTAGGCTTCAAATATGTAAGATACTCAAAATTTAATTTGTACCCATCTTTATTTTACTTAGACCATTTCTTGTTTGCGTACTCGTTGTAAATTAAGTGACCACACACACGTATACGTTTATGTATGTGTGTGTGAATATATATATATATATATATATAATGATTATGCTGCATTTTGCATGCAGATTCAAGTTGGTCCTGCTTGTCATTTTGAAGTTGCTCGTGGGTACGAAGCACCGCATATCCGAAATGGAATGGTGACCCTCTATATGTAAGCCCTCCACGAACCAGAATTATATGTATATTTGTTAGGTGAATTATTATTGTCTTGGTTACAAAATGAAATTAATTAATTGAATAACAGAGATAGGCTGTCGAGGAGGCGTGGCGACGAGGTACTAAGCGGAGATGCGTTAGTCATTCACATACTTCAAAATGATCTGGTGTACGAAAGCTTGCGTTGGTGCCCTTTTGGAGGTTTTGTAGCTCTTGTAACTCCTTAAGCAGTGGTGTTAACTAGATGAAAGATTGCTTCAACTGCATTTATGGATGCCTTTCCTTCTTGAAGCAATTGAGTTTTTGGCTCAGGAGCAACATAATGCATGTCGCATAAAACTTTTCAAGTATCGTATACATAGGCTACTAATTAGAGACATTCGATTTGAAAAAAAAAAAATGTGTTTTCTCATTCGCATAGACTTGTGTTTGATGAATGTAGACCGATTTGGCTTGTCACATTTCATGAGCTATCGAACATTTTGCTACTTTTTAGTACTGAATTGAACTTTTATTTTCTATATATGTGGTTTAATTTTTCTGGTTCCTTTTATCTTTGGTACATGGACTCTATTGAATGTTGTCTCTTGTTGTTAGATATTTGGTTAGCTTAAATAAGAGCCTCTGGCGAACAAGTTTCAAATATTGGCTTGTATATGGTGTCACCAAATGACATCAAGAATTACCATTTAATATTGGCTTCCTAAGTATAATAAGCCAAATTTAATATAATAAGAATTACTTTTCTAATTTACCAAACATGCACATCTTCCTCTTTTTCTATTAAAAGTTTGGACTTTCACACCACTAATAAATAATAGAATTTAACGTCGCATTATTTTCTTTTAAATTATTTTTTACGGCTATAATATATTTTTTCTTCTTTTTTATTGTAATATTTGATTTTATTAGTGCCTTTCATCTCGTTCCCCTCTCTCTCTTTTAGATATTTATAATTGCTTCATTTAGATACTTGCTTTTCAAATGTTACTTTTGTTTGTTTAGTTTTATTATTGCACATGATCGAAGAAAATTGTTGTACTTAATACTTCCCTCATTGATAAAGTTTGTTATTGAGCTTTTATTTTTGTTCAATTTTCCTCTCTCTTAGTTCTCTTTCTTTTAACAAATGATTTTATTCAACTTATTTTCGTCCTTTTAATTTTTAAATTTATATTTACTTTTTTTATAATTTTATGTTGGCGATATTCACTAATTTTAATATTTTATAATTTTTTTTAATTTTTGATCTTATTTTCATATTTTTCTTTTTCTGTTTTGCTCTGAATATTGTACTTTCTTCAATCTATTGTGTATTTTTAAAATTTTGATTGCGTTGTGTAGAAATATTTAGTTAGCTAGGAAGAAACCAATATGAAGTTTCAAAAGTTTAGTTATTTAAATTTTATTTTTCTTTTAAATATATGTTTGTAATGTATTCAATTTTTATTTATTTGATATTAAAGGATCGGTCATTTAGCTTTTATTTGTTATTTATACATAGCTACACTTGGAATTAAAGATATTTATATGTGGTCTGGTTAACATTTATACTTTTAATCTTGGTTAAATTCTATAACAACTCCTTGTGTTTTCGTAAACTAGTTAAAAACCTCCTATGTTTTGAAAATAGGCAAAAGTCCCCTAGTGATTTACTATATGTAGTACAAAAGCCTCATTCTGTGAAAACTAATGGAGGGTGAAATGCACGTGCCTTAATGCCCATAAATGAATGATTTTATCATCTTTTCATATTTAGGATGCAAGTATTTTTACCATTTTACCCCTTCACTTTTGAATTTTAAAATACTATATATTTTTCTATTTAGAATTACAAATAGGCCCATTTAATTTGTTTAAATTATAAAATAACCTAAATTATAGTATTATTTTTTAAATATATACTTTATTATATTATGAAAACATTATAAAAACATTACTAACTGCTTTAATTTAATTGTTTAACCTTCTTAACAAATTTAAAATATACACATTATTATTTTTTATTTAAAAATATTACATAAACATGATATTGTTAATTTTTATTTTTTTGATAAATAAAATTTTATTAATAATCAAAATTTCATTACTTTTTTAGAAGAAGAATTCAAAATTTTCTTTTTCAAAATTTCAAACTCTTTTTTTATTTCTTTCTTTTTCTTTTTCTTCTTTCTCCATTTTTTTTCTTGGTGCTTCATCTCCTTCACCACCGTTGGTTCAATACCCCCCAACGCTCAACCTTTTCTCCTTCACCAAACCATGGTGCCACTCAGATCTGAACAACATCGTCGCCCCGCCACTACTACCTCCGGATTTCAACAACGCCGTACCCCTGCCTTCGGATCTAAACAACGTTGCTACCCTGCCTTCGAATTTGAACGACGTCACCGCCCCGCCACCGCTGCCTCCGGATTTCAACAATGCCGTACCCCTGCCTTCGGATCTAAACAACGTTGCTACCCTACCTTCGAACTTGAAAAACGTCACCGCCCCGTCACCCTACCTTTGAATCTAAAACATCCCAACATCACCGCCGCCCCACCTTCGGATTTGAAACATCCCAACATCGTTGTTGCCCTGCCTCCCTCCAAACCACACTGTTGCCACCTCTAGAGTTCAAATTTGATAGCCTCTCGCCCTACCCCCAAATCTCATATTTGAGTATAGTGTATATATATATATATATACACTCTATAATTTATATATGTATATGTGTGTGTGTGTGTGTATGTGCTATGTATATACCATATATATAAAAAAAATATATAAAAAATCAATATGAACAGTGAAGAATATTTCTAAAATCCCTAATTTAGAAACCTTACACCTTCTCTATCTCTCTCTCTCTACTTGTGTTTCTTGAAAGGTACAAATTAATGAGATTAAGTGTTTTTGCAAGGTACGTACATTGAAAGAATAAACGGCATAACGGTCTAAATATACAACAATATAACATCTTTAAGTTCTCCATCAAAGAGAGCAAGTGTGCAAACGGATTTAAATCAAAAGGGGTAATGCGCCTACATTTAAATCATAAGGGATATTTAGCGATTAAAACCTAATACCGGGGACTTTTATGCAATTTTTCCTTTAATCTTTCTCCATTTATTTCAAAATTTGTGGAGATAAGTTATACCAATGTTCAATATCCTTATTAATTTTTAAGGTTACAAAATTAATGGGCATAATTCAATTCCTCAAACATGTACCAGTTGTTGTCCCGTGTGTTGCACTGGGATCAATTTATTATTGGGATAATTGCTTTTTGTGTCCTCTACATTTAGGGTGCTTTCGATTTTGCCCTCTATGTTTCAATTTTATCAATTTTGCCCTCTCCATTTATATTTTTTTTCAATTTTATCCTCTTCGATTATCAATGTTTCGAGTGTTGTCCGATTTTGAACATAACTTCTCGCTGGTAATTTTCATAATGAATAATAATGATAAAACAAAAATTAGGATATTTGTACTTAGTTAACAAACAAATAGAAAAAATAAGAGTTCACATGTGGATTTTAACACACCAAAAATTGTTATTGGGACTTACACTCTCACTTATTAAAGAATAGATGACATGGGCAATTTGTTTTAAAATAGGACTAAATGACTTTTGTTCCTTCAACTAAATTTTATGTCTCGTTTATCATCCTAAATTGTCAAATACAATACTTACCCTCCTCAATTAAATAATCAGGCAAAATTGCATTTTATACAATTTCGTTGGCTAAAATTTTCTATATACCATTTGCATGTTTCATTTTAAATTTAATTAACTCCCAAGTTTTCATTTTTTTCCTCTTAATTTAAAAGAAAAAAATTAATTTATAGCTCAAGTAAATTGTAATAAACCTAAGTTAATTGAAAAGTTAAGTAAAAATAACTTGATTAATTTATATATGTGTTTTACTATTTTGAATGAAAATAAAAAATACGTTGTAATTATAATTTAAATACATTTTTTAATTGGAGTAATTACTAAAAGCAGAAGTACATATCCTAAAAATGCAAATTGGAGGAATTATACACGAGAGAGAAGATTCGTTGTCACCAGTGAAGTAAGATTCACTGGTTGCGAGAGCATGATAGAAACATCGAGGTTTTTTTTTTTTATTTTTTTTTTATTTTTAACTAAAGGGCTTTAGCGCACAAATGGAAAAATAAGATTACTCGATTGAAAAGGGAAAATAACATTTGTAAGGAAAATCCCGACGAGGTGCAGTGACTAGTACTAATATCGAAATTACTTTGAGGCGGTATTCAAGTCCACAAATCCACTGATCACTGAGATTGATGCAGTGCTCAGAGAGCTTAGGCCGAGGGTGGATGAAGATATGAAATGTGCATGTTGGAAGCTGTGCAAGTGCACGCAGTTGTACAAGTAATACAAAGTGAGTAGAGTGTCGAATCCCACAGGGATTGTAATTTGGCCCGTGAAAGTGACTCTTGTTGTTTAGCTAAATGGATCAAATTGAGTAGTGGTTTTATTTTTTTAAATAAAACCTAATTTCTTAATAAAAACAACTCACGAATAACAATAATACAAAGCAAGTGCAAGGTGATTTTATTCACTTAATTCCCTATTCTAATCCAATCCCTAAGTTGAATAGTTTTGTGGTTGTGTGAAGCCTAAGGATAAATATATCCACAATATCTCTCGAGCATTGCGGAATTAATTAATACAATCCCTTCTAAGCCTAAGACTATCCAATTCTCATTCAATTAATCCTAGCTTTTAGAAACTTTTTGTATAAATTTTAATCACTGCCTTAAGGCTCAATTGATATTAAATTCATTCTCATGTAACTTTAACACCAATTGATTTCGTCTAATTAGAGCTACAATCGTAAATCCTCTCTCGACCTCATCAATGATCCTCAATCCATGAATTACGGGTGATCAAACCCTAACCAAGCATTAAAGCATTAAACAAGAATCACACAAAAACATACAAAAAAAGATTCAAAAACATGGAATTTTCATAGAATAGCGAAAAAGGTGAACTACATCATCGTTGTACTTAACAATTGACTTAGTTCATAATGAAACAAAAAAACAAGAACAAAATCTGGAAAAAGAATTCATAAAAGAAGAAGAATTAAACTATTTCGATGGAAATTTCAGATATAAACTTTCCTCGTTCGGTTGTTCTTCCTTCGCCTCTTGATTTCTTCCTTCTTCCGTTCCCCAAAAATCCCCAAAAGATGAAAAATATGAAGGAAAGTTTTTCTAAACTCTAAAACCTAGCTAAAAACGTGTATCCTAGCTGGGGGACTATTTCTGGACTTAAAAAGGGGCAAAAAAATCCAGCACTGCCTTCCGAAAATAGAGTCCTAATTGAAACATGTAAAGCTATTAATTGCTGTTGCGGACTTTGGACATATACCCAAAATATTTTAGGTATGTACCTAAACTTACAGATTTGTTTAACTCCCCAATGACTGAAACTCAGTACATGCATAAAATTTATTAGGTACGTACCTAAGCATGCAGATTCACTCCTTCTCTAAATGACTGAAATTGGGTTGATATCCAAAATATCTTATGTAAGGATCCAACTCTTGACTTCCACTTTTCTTCTCATTGATGGTATTTTTCATGTCTCACCTACAAAACAACGATTTAACTCGAATTTAGGCATAATAAGATTCAAATGGAGAAAAATAAATGATAAGTCCGACAAAATAAATATAAAAATCAAGTAGAATTATGGACTTATCAGCGTACTACTTGCCCTAATTCGAGTTGGAGAGGTGAGACCTACTCCCTCTCAGGTATGTTTCTACTTAAGTCTCTTGGGCCAGATGGATTCACCCTTTTATTTTTTTTAAAAAAGAATTGACATTTTATTGGAGGAGATACCCTGTCCTGTGTATATAGTATTCAAATCATGGTACTCCTCTTGACAACTTAAACTATACACATATCGTTCTTATCCCCAAGACTCCCACCCCTAAATAGATGACCAGTTACACCCTATTGCACTTTGTAATGTCCTTTACAAACTCGTGTCTATAACCTTAGCAAACAAGATCAAATCCATACTTAATTCTGTCATTTCACCCACTCAATTTGCCTTCATCCCAATTAGACCGATTTTGAATAACACCATTAATTATTACTTTTGAGATTAATCATTATTTAAATCGAGTGTAAAGGAAAAACTGATTTTCTTTTTGCAATGAAGTTAGACATCAAAAAGGCTTATGATAAATTCGAATTGTGTTTTCTTGAGAGAGTTCTTCTACATAGGTTTTTTGGATACTTTTTTTCGTTCGATCAAATTTTGAAGTGCCAATTTTAATATTTTAATTAGTAAATACATTTAATAAATAAACAAATAAAAAGGTCAATATTGTAATATTACATCCAATTTAAAAAATTCATGTTCTCAACCCACAAACCACTTTATCTAATTACAATTACATGGTCTTTTTTCTTTGTGTGTTTATTCTTTATCATGTAATTTTATTTCATATAATTATTTTATTTTTAAATTATTATAATTTAATAAATTATTTCAAATAATTTTTAAAAAAGTATTCTTATAAAAAAAAATTAATAATATAGTAATATTTTCATCCTAAAAAAAATTAAGTACTAAATTAAAATATATTTTTTATATTTTGCATACGCGTAGAGTATGCGGTGTTACTAGTGTGTGTGTGTGTGTATGTGTGTGTATATATATATATATATATATATATATATATATATATATTTGATGATGTGGGGATTGGGGAAAAGAGGAGTACCACACTTTTAACCTTCCCTAACTCCGCCCATGACACTACAAACTGCCTTGTTAGATTGGGATTTCCAAAAACTTCCTCACATCGAGCTCGTCATCAGACTCCCCTCACTTGTTCCCTCGTAATTGCTACCCATGCTCGAATTATTGGTACATTGTATATATTATGATTAATTAAAGATGTTTGCTTTTCCAATAAAATTGTATGCATTATGAAGTTTTGTGTTTGACAGTTCAAAAAGGTTGAGGTGCGGCCAGATTTCCTAAAGAGTGGAATACAGGAAAGAAACTTCAAGTTACCCTAGATACAAACGGGAGTGTGGTTGGACCTGATTATCAGAAGTATGTTACTGCATTAGGATGTTTAGTTCGTATTGGAGTCAAACTGCCACTAAATAGTCAAAACTTTGATTCTATACCACAATATCAGAGAGAAATGATTTGGGACGAAGTGGAGGTTAGGCAAACTACATAATATATGTGTATATATATATATATAATGCGTGTCTATAAAATATGTAATTATATATGTATATATATATATATATTGTGCTAAATATTTTAGGATATCACCTTCCTCCCTCATGAAGTAAAAAATGTAGTAATGTTTACTGTGATTGAGATTTGGAGAAAATGGAAGAGCTATGTTAAAAAGAAATTCTTCATACCATATAAAGATGATAAGGAGTTTCTTTTTCAACAGCCAACTGATGATAGGATACAATTTGATAAGTGGTTAGAATTGGTCACCATTTGGAAAGATCCTAAAGTGCAGGTTTTTGACTACTTAAACAATTAAATTTTTGTTTTTCTATTAAAAAAAGTGCTTGTCTTTTCTTTTTTTTTTCGTAAAATTTTTTGCAGTACATTGCAGATCAGAATGCAAAAAATGTTTTAAAGAAGGAATGTCTGCACAGAACTGGAAGGACGCCTTTTTTTAGTTTGGGGGAGGAGGTTGATATCTCTAATTAACATTTATAAAATTATTTACACTACTAGAAAACGCGGTTTTGGCCACGGATTTTTAGCCACGGATGAAATCGGTTGACAATAGCTACGGAAATGGCCACGGATATAAAAAAAAAAAATGAAAACATATGGCCGCGGATTTATCCATGGCCAAATATCCACAAATCCGTGGCCATTTCAATTTATTTAAAGAAAAACATAAATAAATAAATTTATTTTTCTTTTTAAAAAAATTTGGACTTGGCCACGGATAAATCCGCGGCCAATAAATAAATTTATTTATTTTTTAAAATTTGGACTTGGCCACGGATTTATCCGTGGCCAATAAATATTTTTTTTTAAATTTGGACTTGGCCACGGATTTATCCGTTGTCAATAAATAAATTAAATTTTTTTTTTAAAAAAAAAATTGGACTTGGCCACGGATTAATCCGTGGCCAATAAATAAATAAATTTTTTTTAAAATTTGGACTTGGCTACGGATTTATGCGTGGCCAATAAATAAATTAAATTTTTTTAACAAAAAAATTGGACTTGGCCACGGATTTATCCGTGGCCAATAAATAAATAATTTTTTTTTTTAAAATTTGGACTTGGCCACGGATTTATCCGTGGCCAATAAATAATTTTATTTTATTTTATTTTAAATAACTCGCTGAAATCGCCCGATCCGACATTACGAGGCACCAAAAGGTTCGAGTCATTTCAAATTTCAAAATTTTATAATGTCAAAGTTATAATTTTCTTAATTTCGATTTTGTATCCCAAAATTATATGTGGATAAAAATAAAATTAGAAAGAATTATAATTTGCACGATTTAATATTTCTTAATTAAATCATAATAAGTATGAATTAATAAAATATATTTACATATAGATATAAATTAGTAAAATTTGATAACAAAATTCAATATATAAATGTATATAAATATCTGTGGCATGCCATTTTAACCAAGAAGTTCATCATAGTCTAGCGGTAATCCGCTTAGCAATGTACTAAGAGGTCTCGAGTTCAAGTCCCACTGGTAACGGTGAAATTCAATTAATTGAAATGGGCATGCCGAGTTGGGTCTGGTCGCACTGCTGGGCTGGTTGACGTGCGGGTTGGGCCTGCCGTGGGCGTGGTTGTGGGCTAGGTCCAGTTTTTTTTTTAAATAATTTTTTTTAGCCACGGATAAATCTGTGGCTAAATGTAAATTTTTTTAAAAAAGAAAAAAGGTTGGCCACAGAAATATCCGTAGCCAAATTTATCATTTTTTTAAAATTTTTAATTTTGGCCACTGATTTATCCGTGGCTAAATTTATTTTTTTTAATAATATTAATTTTGGCCACGGATAAATCCGTGGCTAGATTTAATTTTTTAAATTTTTTTTATTTTTGGCCACGGTTAAATCCGTGGCTAAATTGAAAAAATCCGTGGCCAACAAATTCGTGGCCTTGTTTAGCAACGCCAAATTTGGCCACGGAATTTTTCCGTGGCCAAATCCGTGGCCATTTGCTTTGGCCACGGATTTTTTGCCAAAATCTGTTGCCAAATCTGTGGCCAAATCCTTGTTTTCTAGTAGTGTTATTACTCAATTTCTTATATGTTCTATTACAATATTTTCCTTATTACATCAAATTTTAGTTGCGTGCAAAAGGGATGACACAACCTACTAAACTTGACGCGTGGATGGAGTCACGAGCTCGGGAAAAGGGTATCGAGGATGATAATGCAACATCAGATTTACATGTAAGAAAATAACTTAATTTCCTTGAAGTTATGTAATTGTCATCCTCTTTATCTTGCTAGTTTTCATTATAGCTTTTTCGTAACATTTCCTACTTATATCTTTTGTAGGCTCAGTTTAGCCGAGGGCTTTCTAGAAAGCCAGAGGGAGAAAGAACAAGAGAGTACAAAGATGAACTTTTCTTAAATGCTAGGGGCAAAGAAAGACGTGTTCATATGAGATGCACATCAAGAGGTACTTTGTCAATAGACCTTGTATTAATCATACGCTTGGAAATAAAAGATTGTCCCAAGATAGAGAGGAACTACAAAAGCTCAAGGATGAATTGAGTCAGAAGCAAGATTAGATGCAACAGATGAGAGATGAATTTATCCAGGAGAAGGAGAAATTGTTGTTGGAGCAAGCGAAAGCCAACAACTTGAACAAGAAGTTAGAACTTCTTCTCAGTTAATTCCCAACCATCTCATCTAATTTGTCACATGATGCACGGGAAAGAACTTTCTATTTTTCTTTGTCTCTTTTTATTGTCTTTTTCTTTTTGATTTAAGGCAATTGTAATAGTTTTGCATTCTTTCATGGTGTTTAATCATGGGAGAATTGTTTCAATTGTTTGGATTCGTTTGCATCATATGTGCTTCTTGATCTTATATATATATATATATATATATATATATAGATTGAGAATGCATCTTATCCCTTGGGCATTTTTGTGATGGACAATGGGAGTATGTTGATTTGTGTTGTTATTGGTGATGTTGGTGTATTTAGTTTGCTCAATGATCAAGCCATCAATGTAATTTTTATTATTCATGTGGCGGTCTTACTTTTTGAATTATCGGCATGTGCGGGGCGGGGGGTAGGTGGGTGGGTGGATGTTGAGGATAACTTGTGGATAGATAGTGGGTATGTGTAAGATGGTGTATTGCTGGTGTTTTTGTGGCTGCTTATATCGTTACGAAACAAGAAGATGAGGACATGTTTTTCAATTGTTTGCGTATGTTGATTATAAGCCTACTTGATTTCATCTTTGTGTTTGCTATGGGTTCTTTGATAGATATATTCCAGATATTTTGTTTTATTTGACTATTTATTTTCTCTGTAATTAAATTTGACCCAATCGTAGGTCCCAGATGCATCAAGCTCACATACTGCAACTTCTACTCATTCAGGAGATGTTGCTTGTAATGATGAGCAACATTTGATTGGTTCACGAGACACTTCTATTGAAAATGAAAAAGTACGAATTTTTGTATTTTGTGTAATAATTTTGTGCTCAAAACATTAACTTATTTTCTTGTCATTCACTAATTTAATTTTATAATATGCATATTTAGAATTTATATGGAAATTATATATCGATTATTTTCCATATTATCACCATAATGGTTAATTGATATTGATTTTTATAAATGTAGATTGTTGGTGGCAATGTTAATAAACAATCAGGTGTAGATGACTATAGCCTAATGAAGGTACAATTAAATTATTGAAAAGTTTGAGAATTATATAGTAATTCAAATATAGAGAACTTGAAATTATATGATTTTATTTAAGTTGGGTTCTACATATTGCTTATTTTTATAGGTTGGTACTCAAGTAAATTTATATTGTCATGGAATACCTAAACAAATTGTGGCAAGAGGCAATTTTGTCGGTTATGTTGATGGTGGAGTGGATGCACCTCAGTTTTGCAAGGCCTGTGTTAGAAAGGCATTGATTGTAGATGAAAAGTTAGTGAGACCTCTCCGAGATGCTGTTACAATTGGACAAGCTGTTAACAAATGCATTGCATGGGACGTTGTTAATGTATGGACTTTACCAATTATTGCCCTCCTTTTGTCGAATTTAATTTATGTTCTGTCTCTAGTGCTTAGTTATAATTTTTCTTATTTTTTCAGTTTTTTGATACATGTTATGGAGACATAGATAAATTTTTTTTGTTGTTGTTGATTTTGATAGATATGTACCTTTAGTTGAACAATTTCATTTTAATAGGTTGGAAGAAACTACTTAATGTTTAGGTTATATGTAATGATGGTTGAAGTAGGATTACTTTAAGTTATTTTGTAGAATTTTTATTCCTTTTTTAGTAGAATTAATTTTCATATTTGTGGCATCGTTAGATATTTTTTTGTCATTTGTGCACAATTTTGATTCAAGAAAGTCGTACGATATTAGTTTATAATTTTAGCATCATACTCAATATGTTTTTTTCTTTTCCAGATTTGGATGTGTACTATACAATTTTAGATGTCATTTATTGAATATTAAATAATTTTAAAGAATTTTATACAAACACTAACTACGATAGCATTATCGTAACAAAAGGTAAAAGTTAAATTTATGAAAAAGTGTTTGCTGCGCAAAGATGTCCGTATGGAATACTATATTTAATTTATAAACAAATATTTTGCTACGAAAATGTGTTCATAGTCAATGCCATTTTTTACTACGTTTAACATATTCGTAGCAAAAAAATTGCATAATTTGATACTATTAACTACGGAATAAAATAGTAGTAAAAGGTAATTTGGTCGTAGTAAATTTTACTTACTACAGTCAAATGACTGTAGCAAAGTATTTGTTACGGCCGTATTTACTAAGGTCAAAAATACGTAGCAAATTTGTAGCAAATGATCTTTGACTACGAATTTTGGCCATTTGCTACATTTTTTTGACTGTAGTAAAAGACCATTTTTCTTGTAGTGCCACCACCGTAATCTCACAAATGCTGCCAATTCACCATGCTGATCACTTCTGGCCGACATTCATCCACCACTTTGGTCCCCAATATTTCATGAGTAAGCAAATTTATTGATTAACCCGGAAATATTTAGCAAAAAAATCTAAAAATTTACATGTATTCTGTTCAAATACAACTACATACCCAATACAATATAGAAGATTAAAGAGTGTTACTGATTTATAAGAAGTGTTACTAATTTACATATATTCTACTCAGGAGAGACAAAAATGTTACTAATTTATAAAATAAAAGATTAAAAAGTAATGATTTAAGGCTCAGGGATTAAAATAATTTTAACTTTAAATTTTAGAATTAATCATTATTTACATTAACCTTGTCTACTTTTTGTTTCCCTTTATTTGGTGATGATCAATACATCCTGACTTCATATTTGTTTCTTTTAACTATTTATATTTTATAAATCACTTAAAAGTGTTAATAGAATGTTAAAAGCACAACGTCATAGTAAAAAAGATCTTTTTAATCATCAATGTTTAGTAAGGCAATTTAATAATAATTTTTGTAAATTATTCATTTACTATTAATTTAATGTACAATTATAGGATATTAAAATTACAAAGCAAAGTAACGAAAATAAAATTGAAAGGCTAAAATTCAAATTAGTACGTGACTTTTGCCTCAAAGGCAAATTAGTTCCCGTCTTTTTAATTTTCTTCTATTTAATCCTTCACTCCATTTTTTGGTTGGAATTTTCAATTGAAAAACATAAAGTGACCAGAATACCCCCAAGCAAACTTTTGTCCTATACTTAATAATTTAAAATCATTTTCCATTTTGTAAACCAATAGAACTTTGACTTTTTATCAAAATAATAATAATAATAATAATAATAATAATAATATTTAAGCAAGGAAAATCTAGTATGCACATATATATTTAGATAATTTATATTTCCTAATAAAAAATTTCCACCAAAATATTGAGTAAAGGATGAAATTGAAAAAAATCAAAAGGTGTGGGGACTATTTTACTTTTGAAGTGAAAAGTGAGAGACTACTTTAAATTTACCTCAAGTTGGAGAGAGGCACAATACACATAAGTTTAAGGGATAAGGTTAATATGGTAATTGCGTTGTAAACCTCATAAAAAATGATAAAACGATAAAAGTCAAATAATAAAAAACAACTAGGGCAGATCTCACTTATAGTCCCCATAGTATAACTTTAATCACACTTTGATCCTCCTAATGTTCAAAAACGTAATTTTTTAGCCCCTAACGTATAATTTTGGTCTTACTTTGTTTCCTCAATTCATTTTTCCGTTATATATTCACTCGAAAAGTAAACATGTGGCTCGAACATGTCATTTTTAAGGGCATTTTTGTCAATTCAAATTTATTAAATAATTTGTTTCTTATGTTTGAGTGTGCTTTAGATCCTCAAAGGTTTCGCCTTTTTTCCCCTCCTAATTTGTTGGCTATTTTTACACCAAATATTGATTTTTATATTTCTTGATTTGTTGTTGATGAGCGATGCAGGAATGAACAATACTAACTTCCACCATTTATAGGTGGAAAATATGTGATTCACAAAATAAAGTGAAATTATTAGACTTGAATTGACAAAAATGCCCTAAAAAAATGACACTTGCTAGTCACATGTCTGCTTGTCCAGTGAAAAGATGCTGGCTGGACAAATGAACCAGGGACTAAAGTTAGACCAAAATTATGTTTTAGGGACTAAAAGATTAAGTTTGAAACCATAGGAACCAAAGTAAGACTAAAGTTATTCTTTAGGAACTATAAGTGGGAATTGCCCAAAAGATTAAGAAATGTAAATAATAATCGCAACATGAAGAGATCATATTGACATATTAGCTGCACTGTATATATATATATATATACGTGTTAAGTTAGAAGTCTCCTAACCTTTCATAATTAAGATTAATTTTCAGTTAACTAAAAAGTTAACGAGTTTATTCAAAAAAATAAAATTTAAGGGCATTTTCTTTTGCAAAGAATGATCGGAATTTTGGCGGGGTGAATTAAGATTAAGAAAATACTGTTATTAATTAGAGTGGAGAGAGGCAGGGTGGAGGGGTGAATTTAAACTTCTAATAAAAATAAAAAAAATTATAATTTTATATAAATTTGAGAGGAAATGACTGTACCTTCCAACTTAACACTTCGTTTCTAACCAAACTATCTACTGACATGCATAGAACTTGTAGCTCAAGTTGGTTTGTCGCCCAAGCTTACTGAAAAATGTCTCTGAATTGTTTACTACCTAGAAAACAATTTCTCTATCAGTAAAATTCATCAAGAGCATTGTAAATTTCGGTAAATATCTACTCTCCTAGGATGCACTCTGTTTGGTCACTTAATTACTCAAGCTTAGTTCAATAAATCAAAATCATTTTCCATTTGCATTTGATTTTCCTCACCGAAATTCAATTTCCAAACTTCATAGCATAATTTTTAAATAATTCAATAGATTGCCAATCATATCTCTTGAAAATGGGTAGGATAAGGTTCGATGTAGGCCTGTCAAGGGGTAGGGTTTTACCTTACCCTAATCCTAACCTTAAAAATACCCGATTAAATATATCCTATACCGTACTCTACCCTATTTAATACATATCTATTTTTTTTGGTCGGAATTTAATACTTATCTATTGGATATGTATATTGGTATGAATCCTACCCAATCATATATATTTTTTTTATTTGCTTTTTTTTGATATTGTGTTTTTTGTTAGCTCACACACAGTTCACACATACACACGCATTTACACACACTGCACACACACAGTTTTCACGCACACACTACACACACACACTGCACACACACACACACATACACATACACACAGTTTTCACACACACACACACACACACACACTGCACACACACACACTGCGCGCACGCACACACACACATATACACACACTGCACACACACAGTGTGTGAAACTGTGTAGGGGCAGGGGGCGGGGGTTTGGAATTAAGCAAGAAATAATTTCTAGAACTGAAAAAATCAGAGCTTATAATGCAAGTATAGTTAAGCGCGGCAGAATTGATATTCAAAGTGTCAAGTCAATTAATCTGATTTACAACTATTAACGGATTGTATTAAAACAAGTTTAAATATGCAATATGTAGAACAATAAGTAAAAGATGAAAGCATTAAATGAAACAATAATTTATAGTGATTCATCCTGAAAGGTTATATCCACTCCCTTAATTTTTACGTGGAAATTAACATGTTCCGCCAAATAAATTAGTATCAATACTATATATTGAAACAAGAAAATATAAGAGAGAATTTATAAATCTCTCGTAAAGAGAGAATCCGGTCAAAAGACCACACAACTTTCTTGAGAATGTATCCGTCTAATTTGCTCTGGTGAGGAAGTTCCACCACTAGCACTTCTTCCAAAAACCATAGTGGGAAATGCCAGAAGACAACAACCTCAGGGCTTGGAAATTCTGTGCGGGACAAGACATATACTCCCACCATAGCAGCAGCACTTAGAACGCCTTCAATGACCTTTGTACTTGAATCCCCGTTCTCCAACAAAGTGGTACCTTAGAACGACAAGCAATCAAAGGACTCATACTTGAATCCTCTTTCTCCATGAAGGGTACATGTAGTGATGTAGTCAGAAGTTTTTGTCAGTAGGGCCATTCAAAACATGTAATATCAAAAAATAGTATATTTTAAAGCTTAATGAAGTAAATTTGATTTGTTGATTTCAATTAAAAATGGCGGTACAATACTTTTGTAAGAAAAAATTATTTTTCAAAAAGACCATATATAATTTTCATATGTTAAAAATGAAATATGATTAAATCACAAATACAATTGCCAATTGTTACATAAAAAATGAGTTATCTCACAATATATATTGTTGCGGAAATGTGATGGGGGTGAAGAAGAGTAATTGACCTTTTCGAATAGGAGGAAGCAGAGAGGAGAGCTCACATTCAATTTTTCTCTTCTCAATTAATATTTCTATTTGTCTCACAAACTTTACTTTTACACACACTTTTGTGTTTATACTTTTCTCACTCACTCCTCTGTACATTCTTTTTGCTCTTCTTCGTCACAAAATACCTAGCACATACCATCCATGTTAGAAGCCTCATCATAAAAACTACAACATTTCCAATATATACTCATTTGACTACGTACACTTTTGATTAGACTCGTAGAAAATACATACTTGACCATACGAGAAATGTACAAATCATTAATATATTTGACTGACTCGTCACCTTTGAGAATCAAGATTACTCTACTTTTCAACATATAAATCTACAACGAACGACTAACTGGAACAAAAAATGGACGTAGCCGTTAACAAATCTTGATATCAAATCTGGATAAGCTGTTAAGTTCAATTAAAAATCTTTCCCCAACTCAATAAAAACACATGTTAGTAATAATAGGGAAGATATAAAAAGATAGATCATGCATCAATCAAGGCAAGTAAGACCCAAAAAGTAGCAAAAAGTAGTCGTGTTTTTGAAGTGCAACAACAGCAACAATTCCATTTCCAGCAACATCCACCCTCCTTCATCATGAAAAGG
Source organism: Petrea volubilis (assembly GCA_026212405.1). Taxonomy (NCBI): domain Eukaryota; kingdom Viridiplantae; phylum Streptophyta; class Magnoliopsida; order Lamiales; family Verbenaceae; genus Petrea; species Petrea volubilis. The sequence goes on along the minus strand of CM047886.1, from coordinate 5,689,161 downwards.
GATCCACTCATTCTTTAATCGCTTCTTAATTTTGATCTGGTTGGTACAAAGCTGAGCCGAGCGGTTTGAAATGTCTTCCAAGTTCTATTTAAGGAAATTAATTCATTAACGAGGAGGTGTGGTGATGACATACTAAGAGTCCGTTTGGATGGGTCTTTTTTAGATGAAAATCACTTTTTTTTTTTAAAAAAAAAAACACTTCAGGCAAAAAAATATATTTTAATGAACTTTTTCTTCAGCCGCATGTCTCTCTTGCTCACATTTTACTGTCCAATAGTTTATTTTTAAGAGATATAAAATATATATTGAAGAAAAAATTATGTCATTAAAGTCACGTTGGCTTTACACTTTTTATTTTTTAATGTAGACTAGCTTCTTCTTCTTCTTCTTCTTCTTCTTCTTCTTCTTCTTCTTCTTCTTCTTCTTCTTCTTCTTCTTCTTCTTCTTTCTTCTTTCTTCTTTCCTTTTTTTTTTTCAAATTTATTTCTTCATAACTTTGGCCTTCAAAGCATAAGCCTAATTCAACTAGTACACAGTAATGCTATAACTCAATCAAAATGAAATCCATTAGTGGCTTAAGATGGGAGATACATAAAAATATAATGCATCTATTCGGCCGGTTTGGCCTACCAGACCCGCCCAAGCTTGTTCCAAGAACAGTACAAGTGGACTAGGCCTCTTCCGGAATTTGGAGTAATAATTGAACCAAGCCCAAAATTTTGCAATTAAAGATACAATTTGAGTAGGCTGTCAATGGAGCGGATTTTAATCCAATTCTATCCAAATTTTAGCATATTCGATTAATTAAAATTTACGATAGATCAAATCCGATTTTAAGCATTTGTAACTCGAAATAAGTGGATAGAATATGAAGTAAAACATTCCGAACCATTAAAAATCCGTATCCAAATGTGAATGTAATATGTATAGTTATCATACGTATTCTAAAAAAATTTTCCACTTTCTTCAATTTTATTTTGGACAAATTCCATGACAACCCCCTGTATTTTTGCGAAATAGCTAAAAACCCCCTGTGTTAACAGTCAACCTAGCATAAAACCCCACTTCAGTCCAAACTTACGGTGTTGACAGCACACACGTCTTGTGTGCGCTTATGGGTTGTGTTTATGTGTTTTTGACCATTAATTGACCAAACTTTTGACTGAAAATACCTCGCTTATCTTTTTTAATTTTTTGATTTCTACCCAACTACCATCAAACACTAAACAAAAAACAATACTAACTTTTCTAAATATATTTTAAATTGAGCACTAAAATAAATAAAATTAAATTCTGAAAATAAATATTAAAATACTAAATATAATTATATTTATTTATTAAAATATTTAAATTAGTAAAAAGTAGTTTATATTTATTTTATTTAATTAATTACACTTCATTAACAAATTAAAAATATACAAATATTTTTATAATTTAAGTTAATTTTCAAAAAATAATGAAAATTCTTGTTTATCTCTTCTATAATAAAAAAGCAAAGAAAGCATTATTTTTTTATTTTCTTATATAAATATGCATTATATTTTCATTGTCTATTTATTCAATAATTATCTACATAGTTTATGAAAATTGAAAAAAAAAATATTTAACTATCATTGTAATGAATTAAAATTTTGGTAAATATAAAATATCCACATAATTATTATCTTTTAATTTAAATTTGATTTCATGTTATAATATTAACTAAACCACTAAAAAGGAGATATGATTTCTTTTTCATATTTTATTTTTTGAATATATATATATATATATATATATATTTCCATTTGTTTGCCCCCTACATTTTTCCCCTTTCTCCCCACTCTTCACCGACCACACATTGCCACCAACCATGGATTCTAAGATCTCAACCCATCTCCAAATCCTGCCGCTTTTCAAAATCTCCTCGGCTCCTCACACACAAATCCGCCATTGTAGAAATAAAAGTTGTCGCCACCCGAAATCCCCACCCCGAAACCCACTGTTGTGTGGCGGATTTGAGAAGATTGTTGCTAATCTGAGCGAGGGAGAGAGAGAACTGAGATGTGTATCTTATTTTGAGAGAGAGGGAGAGAGAGAGACATGTGAGAGAGAAAGAGGTGTGAGTGAGATGGAGGGACGTGAGAGAGAGGGGGGGGGGGATGTGAATATATATATATATATATATATATATATCTTACACATTTTTTATTCATAATTTTTTATTTATAAAAGGGCATAATGGGTAATTTAATAAAAATTAACGCCGTTAAATCTATATTGATAGAGAGGGCAAGTGTGCTGAATTTTTCGTAACATATGGCGTTTTTAGGCTATATTCCAATTACAAGGGATATTTTGCTATTTTTCAATAACATAGGGAGTTGTTATGGAATTTGTCCTTTTATTTTTTACATAAGGGATAAATATTTTTATTGGTTACTTGATTTTAAAATTTTATATTATTTAATTATCATTCAGGCCAAATTCTCTTATCAAGTTTTAGATTATTATCAAATTTGGTCTCAATAATAATCAATATGAATCCTATATAATTCAGGTTGGGATTAGATTTTAATTATAAGAGTTAATCGAATTCGGATTTGAATTTTCGTGAATTGCTCCAAATCTAACTCCCTAACAACTCTAATTTTAAGATAACAAGCTAAAGAAATAAACTTAGATAATCAAATAAAAGCCAACGATAATAATTGAGATGATACAATATTACCTTTACGCCCCCCAAAAAAGGAAAATACAATATTGATTTAGAAACAAAAATCTAATTTCGGAATTAATGATAATTAGAACCGAACCCAAAGTATGGATAACAAAAAATGTAAAAAAAGATTAAAAGAGAGAGAGAGAGAGACTCCGTGGGCGGTTATTACGGTTAATTTGAACAAACTCCACCATCTTCATAAAATCATCTCATTTCTTCTAAATCGTCCATTCTCGATTTTCTTGAACTCTCAACACCCAAAGAATCACAAACCACAAAAAACCCTTGAGAACCCTTGAGCCTTTACTTCAACAGTTAATCTGTGAGCCAATTATCATTCCATTTCTTATTCATCTCTTCAGTTTCTTGATTTTTAAAGAATTCCTTTTTAAGCACGTCTGTTCACTCTCTCTCTCTCTCTCTCTCTCTCTCACTCTCTCTCACACACACACACTCTAGTTGCTCACACTCTGTTGTTTCACTCCCCATGCAACAATTACTTCATAAAATCATCCCATTTCCTCACCATCATCCGATTCTCCTTTTTCATATTTCCATCTTCTCCTCAAACAAATAATCATAAACCAAATAAAACCCTTTAGCTTTTCTCCTCATTCAACAATTGATCTCAATTAATCTTGAGAGTATCTGCAAATGGAAGGTTACATTCGGTTGCAGTTTGATGATGGGCCTAACGGGCCTAATGCCGACTACTTCATGTGCAGGAGGTGCCAAACCCATATTGCCTTAAGACAAGACTTCGTCAGCGTCTACTGGGTAAATCGTTCTAGTTTTGTTCAGTGTCTTCCATTTTTCAACCTCTCTCTCTCTAGTTCTACTATTTCTGTTATATAATTAATAGGATCATATATATTATGCGTTGTTGTTGATGATGAATTTCTTGAATTTTAATTTCTTGGATTATCAGTTTCCCCCGGTGCGTGGTGCATTTTATGGCGGTCTCTTTAATATAGCGTAAGATTTAGTGTTTTCATCATCCTTAAGAAGTAAGAACTGTAGAAATTTTCGAGTTTATTGAGATGATGATGAGTTAATTAATTCCATCCCTTATTTAATTTTTCTCAGAAATAATGTGCGAGAGGACGAAGTTGTTGGTCACTTGCAACTTAATGAGAACACTCTAAATCGATTATGGCTGTCTCCTATCTACTGCCTGCATTGTGATGCATACTTAGGCTACAGATACGTAAGATACTTAAAATTTATATTGTGCCTAAAAATTTAATTTGTCCCTCGTTTTTTCTTGTAAATTAGAGGACTACACAGAACGCACCCAAGCACACTCATGCATATGTATATTTGTGTGGGTGTGGGTGTGGGTGTGTGTGTGTGTTATGTGTATATGTGGGCTGCTCTTTGATGAAGCTGCATTTTGCATGCAGATTTGGCTTCATCCTCTGGCGCAGCGAAACTTCCGAAATGGAATGGTGTTGCTATATATGTAAGTCCTCCATGAAAACTCTTTCTCTCTCTCTCTATCTCTCTCTCTCTTTATGACTAAATATATATATATATATAGATAGATAGATAGATAGATAGATGGGTATAGAATTATTATTTTGAATTTGTTTTGACGACACTAACTAATTTGAATAACAGGGTCAGCCTGTCGAGGAGTCGTGGCGGCGAGGTGCTCAGTGGAGATGAATTATTGCATAGCATAGTTCAAAATGATATAGAGGACCAACACACATATTCCTTTCTTATTAGAGCAGTTGATCCTTCGGCTCAGTAACAATACTATTGTGGCGTACAACTTTTCAAGTGTCCTTCTAAATAGATCAGCTAGAGATATCAAATATTCAAGGAAGAACAAAAAAAAAAAAAAGATACTATTTTGTTGGAGTTATGCTCGTTTTACATTGTTTGAGAGGGTATCCTGATCCTGATCCTCTTGTTATTAGATATCCAGTTGAAATAATCGACTTTGGCAAATAAGTTTCGATATATTCTATTTCCAAATTGTTTGAATTCGTCTGGTAATTACGTTGTAGACCTCAGAAAAAATGATAAAACGATAAAAAGATCCGGCAAATTTAAGTTTTTAGCCCCTAAAGTATAATTTTGGTCTCACTTTGTTCCCTCGTTCATTTTTCCGGCATATTTTCACCGAAAAACTAGACATGTGACTCGCACATGTCATTTTTAAGGACATTTTTGTCAATTCAAGTTTATGAAATAATTTATTTCTTATGTTTGAGCGTGTTTTAGATACTCAAATTCTTGACCTTTTTTTTTGCTCCTTCCCAATTTGTTGGCTGTTTTCACACCAAATATTGATTTTTACATTTCTTGATTTGTTGCTCATGAGCCACCACGGGAATGAACAATATATACTACCAACATTTTAAAATTTTAAAATTTAATATTTTTTATTCTTTTTTTAAATTTTTGGCCGAATTTTCAGTCGAAATTCTGTCGAAAATTTAAAAATTAATATTATTTATTTATTTTAGAATTTTTAGTTGAAATTCTGTAGAAAATTTTAAAATTTAATTTTTTAAAAATTCTACTGAGAATCGTATTTTTTCTTGTAGTGACCAGACCAAACCCGCGTGGGATCCGGACTAAATTCGGCCGATTTATTTTTAGTCCTGCCTCAGATCGAGATTCGTTGGGTCAAGACCTGCCAGAACCATCGGTCTTGCCCTACTAGCTTTTTTCTTTTTGATACATTGTTGGTAAAGTGAGTGAAATACCTATTTCAGTAATAATTAGGGCCTATCAATTAACATAGGGCAGAAAAAGGGAGTATCTATGCCGGATTTCAATTTAGGGATGGTAATGAGCCGGGTTTGGTTAGACCCAAACCCAACACACATGCAACTCGGATTCAGACCAATTATTTTTAGACCTTTCAGAGCCACTAGACACAACGGACCCCATTGTCCAATTTTTTTTAAACTTTTAATGTTAATTTTAATCATGTTTATGGATTATTTTATAATTTCATAAATTAAAAAAAACTTTAAGGTGATGTTAACATGATCAATTAAAATAAATAATGAAACAAGTGAATAATTCAAGATAAAATAAAATTTAGTTAGAAGAAAATAAAAAATTCATGACTTAGATCATAATAAAAATTCTTAATTACTACTAGTCAGAAAAAAATATGTTTAGGGGCATAAAAAGTTCAAACTAAAATAAAATAAAAATTCATAATCAACTTTCAACCGAAACAACTTCAATATAACACAAAGTGAATAATATTAAAATATGTAATAGAATATACAAGATAAAGAAAAAATGGTCAAATATGAAGTAGATTTATATATATGTATATAGCTTTTTTAAAAATTAATTAAAGGGAAAATATAAGATCCAAAAAATGGAAACCAGGATGGAACTTCCCTCCCCCACAAGTTATTACCTTAAAACAGGGCCAGTTTGCTAACCTTAGTGTGGTCAAAAGGGTATATACCATATGTGACCAAAAAATAAAGTTATTATATGCTAGAAATATACTTATTTAAGTTATTTGACTTTTTGAAAAACATAAAATAAAATCATCACACAAGCTGATATACAAAGCATTAAGAAATTCTTACGTTGAGTTAAATGTGTTATTTCCATGATCAAGCTGATGTAATTTATTATTGAAAATTAATTGGGGCAGGTTAGACCTGGACCCAACCCGCAAGTGTATTTTCTTGGACCCAAATCAGCTCCAAGACCCTCTTAAGAAGGGTTCGGTCCACATCTGTGTGGGTCGGTTTGGGTTCGGATTTGCCAGACCTAATCCAATTGTCATCCCTAAAATGGATATATAAGTCCTTAATTCTCCTTATTTAAAATAAATTTTGGTATAATCAATACCATGATCTTTTTAACTCTCCCACTTTTATGTAGCAATCGAATTCCATTCTGGTTGAAATGTTTGACTCAACAATTAAAGATGGAATTTCTTGTTTTGGATACAATAGAATATTAAATGATCTATGTATTTTTTAAATAAGAATATTTCTTGAATTTAACATTGATAGTTTACTTGGACTAATTGTTTGGATTACTTCATGAATCAAGAACAAGAATATCTTATTATTTTGGCAAAATACTTGGAGAGTGAACTCTTGTGTGAAACCCTGACCCTTTTTTATGAGATGTATTATTATTATTATTATTATTATTATTATTATTATTATTATTATTATTATTATTATTATTATGATTTTTATGATTATTATTAGTCATACTGATTATTATTTCATTATTATCATTATTATTATTGCTATTGTTAATATTATGAATATTAGTTAAATCCTTTTTGGGTTTAGGATTATTGGGCCATCCTGTTAGGCTTAGGATTATTGGATTAATCCTATTAGATTTAGAACTATTGGCTAAGCCTATTAGGTTTAGGAATTATTCATGACTTATAAATCCTATAGAGTATCAAATTAGGATTTAGCACTATATTAATTAGATATTCAGGGTTACACACAAATAAAAGAGAGAGAAGCATAGTATATGAGGGAGAGGGCGAGAGCAGCAAAGGCAAGACTCGGCATCGAGTAACGAGCAGGTATTAAATATTTTAGATTGGCTGCAGCCGATTAGTGAATTGGAACTTCGAGGTGTAGTGGTTCGGTGAGCCTTCCACTTTCATAGATTTTTTATTATGTAATAGTAAAGATGACTTTTCCATTTAGTGTAAGAGAGTTGTACCATGGAATAAAAAAACTATAGCATGCTAGTGATAATTGTAGTGCATGACTAATTTATAATATAAGATTCTTACAACAAGTCATATGAGGCTGCGCACTTTTATTTTCGTAATCCGTGCATGGTGGATGTATCTTATTTATATAATTGGTCATGAGAAAGGAATATACAAATTATAAGCTAGGTTTTAGCACTATTGAACTATAATAGAATTTCAAGTTTATTGAGTTATTTAACTTTAGGACAATTACACACTAGCTTATTAGTTGCTTCTTAATTATTAGATTCATACGGTCACGCTTAGTTCCCGATCCGTGAGGTCTTGGATACTATACAAACCCAAGTAGATTACGGTAAGTGGTTTCTTCCTTCTATTTCTTTTATAAAAATATGTTTTTATGAAACTTATATTTTTGTTCAAGTAAATTATCTTCTTATGAAAAAATTGGATTTGAGCATGCTATTTGATGAATTTTCTATATAAAAGCTAAAATTGTTTTGTGTTGTGCTATATGTGTATATATGAACATGCTCCGAACACTTGAGATACTATTGGTAGGAACGAGTTCTGAAATTTCCGACCGAGCTACGGGGTACAGTAGCAATTTCCGAACCCACTTAACGGGGTTGTAGTTAAGGCCCTCCTACGGGTAATAATAGTAGTGTCCGAACCCACTTAACGGGGTTGTAGTTAAGGCCCTCCTACGGGTAATAATAGTAGTGTCCGAACCCACCTAACGGGGTTATAGTTAGGGCTTGATCAAGTTGGCCAATAGAGATTTCGAATGTTCACGAGCATGGATATATAAATGAATTTGTCTGATTCTATTTTGTTATTTGTTCCGTTACTTGAAAAGTGGACCGTTCGGTTTCTTGAAAGTGGAAAACGTTGATTTTTGAATATTGTCTATGTGTGTGCAAAGAGTGATTTTAATGCTAGATATATATGTAACTTGCTCAAATTCAATAGAGGGTCAAGAGATCCCTTACTGGGCGAGTGCGCTCACACCACTAATAATTACTTTGCAGAGGATAGTACCGACGAGGGCGACGATGGCTAATTTTGGGTTTGGTGATTGGATTGAAGGTCTCTGCTTAGAGACTTTAGTTATAATTATTTGTTTTGATGTTTTCTTTTATGACTATCCATTAAGACTATTATAGATTGGTTTACGATTTATGTTTTAGAACTGGAGATGTAATGGTTAAAGTTATTATCTTTTCCGCTGCAATGTTCGAGTAAGATTTTTCAATAAATATTTTATGGCATTTTAGTATATTCTGATTTCCGTGGCTTGGTGTCTCTGTGTCCTTTGGACTTAGGGGCATCGCCGTGTTGCGTCCCGGATCCGGGGCGTGACATCTTGACTATGATTCAATCAGTAAAAAATGAGATAGATTGTGGATTTGTCAAATTGCCTACAATATTTGGTTGTTGTTAGTAGGTTTGATAACTAAATTATTTTATTTGCATGTGCTTTTGGGATTAACAGGAGGTCTATTGTTGCACATTTTCTAGATTGAATTTTTATAAGTTAAAATAAATATAAAGGAGACTCATTTTTGAGTGATTGATTCTTCAAATTCTAAATTGCTTATTTTGATAGTGTTAATTATTTAACTTAAGTGAAATAAGTAATTGTTGGAAAATTATTGGAAAAAGTTTTAAAGTTCCAAAAAAATCAAGGCTAATGTTTGTCTATTAAGGCTAACACATTTTATGTGTAAATTATGATTAATATTGTTTCATGATATATCTTTGATTATTCCATCTAGTCTTAGTTGAGGATTGATTTGCAATGATCATTTGATTATTCATTTATTATTTAAAAAAGAAATGTGTCGTAGTTTGGATGGTTAATTGGGAATGAATGCATTTTATGGTGCGTTAATGTATGTAGCGTTGCATGTAATCTTGAAATAGAGACAACTAAAGGGTTAGGATTTAACGAGGGTTATTTTCAACACATTCATGGTCATTCTTTTAAAAGGTAGAAATTTTTTCGTAATTTCACCTAAATTCAAAAATACAGACCATAGTTCACGTTTTAAAAAATAATTGATGATGGACACTTATTACTTTTTATCTGGTCAATCATTCTTAATCCGATGGACCAACACCACAAGAAAGTCATGGTAATTAAAAAAAATGTATTCTTGCCAAAATTTAATGACGTTGGTCGTAATTCGCCCTATAATTTATGAATTGAATCCATTTGGAACCCCTTTCCAATACTAAACTATTCATAAGAGTAGAACCATAGCCCCGCTTAAACTAATCAAACCCAATCTTATAGAATCTATTCTAGAAAGTTTTAGGACAAACTCAACTCAAATTTAATTATCGATGAGACCTAACTTAAATAACGAAATTGTGGCCCAAAAATTATAAGGTTTTGGTTCGAATCCCCACCAATTTGTGTGGGTTTGTATTTCTATTTTAATAGTAGTTCTTAATCTATTTCTTAGTAGTTTAATTATTTGTTGATAATTGTAATAGTCGATGGTGATAAATATTTGATGACGTATGTGATGAAGATTGGGAAAAAAAAAAAAACACCCCAAAATTAATTAAGTAAAATAAGGACCTGGTTTTGTAATTAATTGTAACCATATTGCCAACACCGGTCAAGATGAACAAGAACGGCCAGGAAAGAAAAATACACCGCCTTTCTTACTTATAAAGGCCTTCTTCCAATAAATCTTTTCCCAATTTCGATATTTGTCATTGTGATAAAAGGCAGTTATTACGGTTATTTTGAACACAAGTCCTCCATCTTCTCCACACCCAAAGAATCACATGCCATATAAGAACCTCGAGCCTCTAGTTCAACAATTAATCTCTGCGCCAAATATCATTCCATTTCTCATTCATCTTTTCAGTTTCTAGATTTTTAAAGAATTCATTCTTAAACACTCTTCTCTCTCTCTCTCTCTCTCTCTCTCTCTCTCTCTCTCTCTCTCTCACACACACACACACACACACACACACACGCACTCCCTTCCCATATAGTAGTTATGAACAGTCTGTTCTTCACTCTCCATCCATCAGTTACTGCATAAAATCATCCCATTTCCTCTGCATCATCCGATTCTCCACACCCAAAGAATCACAAACCATATAAAACCCTTGAGCTCTTTACTTCAATAGCTAATCTGATCTGCGCAAAGAATCATTCCATTTCCCATTCATTTTTCTTACAGTTTCTTGATTTTTTCAAAGAATTCATCTGATCTCAATACTCTGTATTTGCTCATCAATCTTGAGAAAATCTGCAAATGGAGAGGCCAAATCTGATTGTGTTTGATGACGGGCCTAATGCTGACTACTTCAGGTGCCATAGGTGCTCAACCCATATTGCCTTAAGACGAGCCCTCCAGTGCTTCTTCCACGTAAAATCTTCGTATCCTTTTTTTTCCCAATATTGTCTTCCATTTTCTTTTTGTTGTACTGTTTTTGTAATATAATTAGTGGAATTATAAATCATGAGTCGTTCTTGATGATTTCTTGAATTTTCTGGGATTAACGCCATTCTTCTTATATATTATCAGAGTTCCCGGCGTTGTGGCGGTCTCTTTAGTACAGCGTAAGATTTAGTGCTGCATTCTTCGTTTTCCTCATCCTTACCATCATCTTAAACCAAAAAAAAAAATGTTTATTGAGATGATGGGTTCCATCCCTTATAATTTCTGCAGCGAGAATGTGCGGGCGGACGAAGCTGTTCGTCGCAATATGCTGATTGATGCTGAAATTTCTCGTCTCTACTGTCGGGTTTGCGATGAAACCTTAGGCTTCAAATATGTAAGATACTCAAAATTTAATTTGTACCCATCTTTATTTTACTTAGACCATTTCTTGTTTTCGTACTCGTTGAAGATTAAGTGACCACACACACGTATACGTTTATGTATGTGTGTGTGAATATATATATATATATATACATATAAATTATGCTGCATTTTGCATGCAGATTCAAGTTGGTCCTGCTTGTCATTTTGAAGTTGCTCGTGGGTACGAGGCACCGCATATCCGAAATGGAATGGTGACCCTCTATATGTAAGCCCTCCACGAACCAGAATTATATGTATATATGTTAGGTGAATTTATTAGGTGAATTATTGTTTTCTTGGTTACAAAATGAAATTAATTAATTGAATAACAGAGATAGGCTGTCGAGGAGGCGTGGCGACGAGGTACTAAGCGGAGATGGGTTAGTCATTCACATACTTCAAAATGATCTGGTGTACGAAAGCTTGCGTTGCTGCCCTTTTGGAGGTTTTGTAGCTCTTGTAACTCCTTAAGCAGTGGTGTTAACTAGATGAAAGATTGCTTCAACTGCATTTATGGATGCCTTTCCTTTTTGAAGCAATTGAGTTTTTGGCTTAGGAACAACACAATGCATGTCGCATAAAACTTTTCAAGTATCGTATACATAGGCTACTAATTAGAGATATTCGATTTGGAAAAAAAAAATGTGTTTTCTCATTCGCATAGACTTGTGTTTGATGAATGTAGACCAATTTGGCTTGTCACATTTCATGACCTATCGAACATTTTGCTACTTTTTAGTACTGAATTGAACTTTTATTTTCTATATATCTTTTCTGGCTCCTTTTATCTTTGCTACATGGACTCTATTGAATGTTGTCTCTTGTTTAGATATTTGGTTAGCTTTTAAATACGAGCCTCTGGCGAACAAATTTCAAATATTGGCTTGTATATGGTGTCACAAATCTTGAAAGTATTGCTTCCACTAAAATACTATTAGAGATTTTATTTATTTATTTATTTTTTTTTTTGAAAAAAAAAACCCCACAAGCGGGTAGAGCATCAATATGCTTTGTTACATTATTATAATTATTTGTGCTACTTATAATAGTATGAATTCTTTGATTTATTTGAACTAGAGACAATGTCATCAATGGTCCTTTAAGTTTAAAATTACGATCACATTAGTCCCTAAAATTCAAATCCTTACATTTGAATTTTTTATATTATAATTATTAACGCTTTAGTAATTGGCAACACAATATTTGGCCGAATTTCACAATAAGACAATTATTTGAATGGCATTTTGATATTTCCCACTTTTAGTAACATTTAACGTGGCATTATTGTAATAGAATTTAACGATAAATAATAGTAAGTTTGGACTTTCACACCACTAATAAATAATAGAATTTAACGTGGCATTATTTTCTTTTAAATTATTTTTTACGGCTATAATATATTTTTTCTTCTTTTTTATTGTAACATTTGATTTTATTAGTGCCTTTCATTTCATTCCCTTCTCTCTCTTTTAGATATTTATAATTGCTTCATTTAGATAGTTGCTTTTATTTTTGTTTAATTTTTGATCTTATTTTCATATTTTTCTTTCTTTATTTTTTTTTTTTTTTGCTTTGAATATTGTACTTTCTTCAATCTATTGTGTATTTTTAAAATTTTGATTGCGTTGTGTAGAAATCTTTAGTTAGCTAGGAAGAAACCAATATGAAGTTTCAAAAGTTTAGTTATTTAAATTTTATTTTTCTTTTAAATATACATATTTTAATGCATTCAATTTTTATTTGTTTGATATTAAAGGATCGGTCGTTTAGCTTTTATTTGTTATTTATACATAGCTACACTTGGAATTAAAGATATTTATAATTTTTAGTCTCTCATTGATAATCCATATGCGGCCTGGTTAACAGTTATACTTTTAATCTTGGTTAAATTTTATAACAACTCCTTGTGTTTTCGTAAACTAGTTAAAAACCTCCTATGTTTTAAAAATAGACAAAAGTCCCCTTGTGATTTACTATATGTAGTACAAACAAATAGGATTGCACTACATATAGTAAAATTAGGATATTTGTACTTAGTTAACAAACAAATAGAAAAAATAAGAGTTCACATGTGGATTTTAACACACCAAAAATTGTTATTGGGACTTACACTCTCACTTATTAAAGAATTGATGACATGGGCAATTTGTTTTAAAATAGGACTAAATGACTTTTGTCCCTTCAACTAAATTTTATGTCTCGTTTATCCTCCTAAACTGTCAAATACAATATTTACCCTCCTCAATTAAATAATCAGGCAAAATTGCATTTTATACAATTTCATTGGCTAAAATTTTCTATATACCTTTTGCATGTTTCATTTTAAATTTAATTAACTCCCAATTTTACATTAACTAAACATTATTTTTTTTCCTCTTTATTTAAAAGAAAAAATTAATTTATAGCTCAAGTAAATTGTAATAAACCTAAGTTAATTGAAAAATTAAGTAAAATTAACTTGATTAATTTATATATGTGTTTAACTATTTTGAATGAAAATAAAAAAATACTGTGTAATTATAATTTAAATACATTTTTTAATTGGAGGAATTACTAAAAGCAGAAGTACATATCCTATAAATGCAAATTGGAGGAATTATACACAAGAGAGGAGATTTGCTGGCACCAATGAAGTAAGATTCACTAGTTGCGAGAGCGTGATAGAAACATCACAGGGTTTTTGTTTTTAACTAAAGGGCTTTAGTGCACAAACGGCAAAATAAGATTACTTGATTGAAAAGGGAAGATAACATTTGTAAGGAAAATCCCGACGAGGTGCGGTAACTAATACTAGTATCGAATTACTTTGAGGCGGCATTCAAGTCCACAAATCCACCGATCACTGAGATTGATGTAGTGCTTACAGAGCTTAGGCCAAGGGTGGATGAAGATATGAAATGCGCAAGTTGGGAGCTGCGCAGTGCGCGCAGTCGTACAAATAATACAAAGTGAGTAGAGTGTCGAATCCTACAGAGATTGTGATTTGGCTTGTAAAAGTGACTTGTGTTGTTTAGCTAAATGGATCAAATTGAGTAGTGATTTTGTTTTTCTAAAGAAAACCTAATTTCTTAATAAAAACAACTCACGAATAACAATAATAACAAATAATCAAGGCGAGAAAAGCAAGTGCAAGGTGGTTTCATTCACCTAATTCCCTATTCTAATCCAATCCCTAAGTTGAATAGTTTCGTGGTTATGTGAAGTCTAGGAACAAATATATTCATAATCTCTCTCGAGCATTGCGGAATTAATTAATACAATCCCTTCTAAGCCTAAGACTAACCAATTCTCATTCAATTAATCCTAGCTTTAGAAACTATTTGTATAAATTTTAATCACTGTCTTAAAGATCAATTAATGTTAAATTCATTCTCATGCAACTTTAACACCAGTTGCTCTCGTCTAATTAGAGCCACAATCGTGAATCGTCTCTCGACCTCATCAAAGATTCTCAATTCATGAATTAGGGGTGATCAAACTCTAACCAAGTATTAGAGCATTAAATGAGAATCACACAAAAATATACGAAAATAGATTCAAAAATATGAGATTTTTATAGAATAGCGAAAAAGATGAATTGCACCATCCTTACACTTAACAATTGACTTAGTTTATAATGGAACTAAAAACAAGAACAAAATCTGGAAAAGAATTCATAAAAGGATAAGAATTAAACTTATTCGATGGAAATTTTAGACGTAAACTTCCCTCATTCGATTGTTCTTCCTTCGCCTCTTAATTTTTTCCTTCTTCCGTTCCCCAAAAATCCCCAAAATATGAAAAATATGAAGGAGAGTTGTTCTAAACTCTAAAACCTAACTAAAAACATGTATCCTAGCTGTGGGGCTGTATCTGGACTTAAAAATGGGCAGAAAAACCCTAGCGCCGCCTTCCAAAAATAGAGTCCTAATTGAAACATGGAAAGCTGTTAATTGCTGTCGTGGACTTTGGGCATATACCCAAAATATTTTGGGTACGTACCTAAACTTACAGATTCGTTTAACTCCCCAATGACTGAAACTAGGTACATACATGAAATATTTTAGGTACGTATCCAAGCATGCAGATTAGCTCCTTCTCTAAATGGCTGAAATTTGATTGATACCTAAAATATCTTGTGTAAGTACCCAGCTCTTGATTTTCCGTCTCCTTGATGATATTTTTCCCATCTCACCTATAAAACAACGATTTAACCCGAATTTAGGCATAATAGGATTCAAATTGAGAAAAATACATGGTGAGTCTGACAAAATAAATATAAAAATCAAGTAGAATTACGGACTTATCAGCGCACTGCTTGCCCTTATTCGAGTTGGAGAGGTGACCTGCTCCTTCTCAGGTCTGTTTCTACTTAAATCCCTTGGGCCAGATGGATTCTCCCCTTTATTTTTTTTTTAAAAGAATTGACACATTATTGGAGGAGATACTGTGTCCTGTGTATTTAGTATTTAAATCAAGGTACTCCTCTTGACAACTTAAACTATACACATATTGTTCGTATGCCCAAGACTCCCACCCCTAAACGGATGACCAATTACACCCTATTGCACTTTGTAATATCCTTTACAAACTCGTATCAAAAACCTTCGCAAAGAGGATCAAACCCATACTTAATTCTATCATTTCACCCACTCAATTTGCCTTCATCCAATTTAGATTGATTTCGAATAACACCATTATTGCTTTCGAGATTAATCATTATTTAAATCAAGTGTAAAGGAAAAACCATTTTTTTTTGCAATGAATTTAGTCATCAAAAAGGCTTATGATAAATTCGAATGGTTTTTTTTGAGAGAGTTCTTCTAAGTAGGTTTTTTGATACTTCTTTCGTTTGATTAAATTTTAATATATCAATTTTACCATTTTAATTAGTAAATACATTCAATAAATAAACAAATAAAAAGGTCAATATTATAATTTCTCTAATTACAATTACATGGTCTTTTTTCTTTTTGTGTTTATTCTTTATCATGTAATTTTATTTCATATAATTATTTTATTTTTAAATTATTATATTTTAATAAATTATTTCAAATAATTTTAAAAAAAGTATTCTTATAAAAAAATATTAATAATATAGTAATATTTTCATCCTAAAAAAAATGAAGTACTAAATTAAAATATATATTTTTTTATATTTTGCACACGTATAGAGTGTGCGGCGTTGCTAGTATATAAATATATATTTATAAATACATATATATATATATATATATATATATATATATGTATTTCATGATGTGGGGATTGGGGGGAAAAGGACGGCCACACTTTTAACCTTCCCTAACTTTGCCCATGACACTACAAACTGCCTCATTAGATTGGGATTTCCAAAAACTTCCTCACATCAATAGCAAGGTATTAGTTTTGTATCCAAGAGGTCCTAAGTTCGAGTCCCTATAAGACCAAATTTTTTTTTTATAAATAAAAAACCGGGGGAAATTTCGGGGAAAAATTTCCCCCGATTTTTTTTGATTTTTTTTAAAAACCGGGGGAAATTTCCCCCGGTTTTTTTAATTTTTTTAATTAAAAATGTAATTTTAATATATAATAGGCACAATAATAAACAAAGTTGGTTGTAGCTCAATGACAAGGTATTAGTCTTGTATCCAAGAGTTCCCAAGTTCGAGTCCGTACAAGAGCAAAATTTCTTTTTTTTTTTAAATTAAAAACACTTTTTGGGGTAATATATTTATATAATATCAATACTATCTTTTCACTATTATTATTTATACTATCTTTTAATTATGTTTAAATTGTGTATATATGTTTATATAGTATATATAATATATATGTTTGTATAGTATCAATACTATCTTTTAACTATTATTATTTATACTATCTTTTAATTATGTATATAATATACTTATAGGTATACATA
This sequence comes from Petrea volubilis, assembly GCA_026212405.1. NCBI lineage: Eukaryota > Viridiplantae > Streptophyta > Magnoliopsida > Lamiales > Verbenaceae > Petrea > Petrea volubilis. Next base: position 5,672,065 of record CM047886.1, on the reverse strand, counting down.
TGTCTATATAGTATATATATCTTCAAATAGTATATAGAATATATATATATATATTTATATAATATCAATACTATCTTTTAACTATTATTATTTATACTATCTTTTAATTATGTATATAATATACTTATAGGTATACATATATCTATATAGTATATATATGTTCATATAGTATATAGAATATATATATTTATATAATATCAATACTATCTTGTAACTATTATTATTTATACTATCTTTTAATTATGTATAGAGTATACTTATAGGCATACATATGTCTATATAGTATATATTTTTTCATATAGGATATAGAAAATATATTTATATAATATCAATACTATCTTTTGACTATTATTATTTATACTATCTTTTAATTATGTATATAATATACTTATAGGTATGCATATGTCTACGTATATTTATATAATATCAATACTATCTTTTAACTATTATTATTTATACTATCTTTTAATTATGTATATAATATACTTCTAGGTATGCATATGTCTATATAGTATATATATGTTTATATAGTATATATAATATATATGTTTATATAGTATCAAACTATATTTTAACTGTTATTATTTATACTAGATTTAAATTATGTATAATATATTTATAGGTATACATATGTTTATATAGTATATATTTAACTATTAATATTTATATTATCTTTTAATTAGTTATGATATATTTATTGGAATACATATGTTTGTATAGTGTATATATATATATATATATATATGTGTATGTAGTATATATAATATATAAGTTTATATAGTATCAATACTATTAGCAGACAAAACTATTTATAAGGATCAAAAGAATATTTATTGGTATACATATGTTTATATAGTATATATAATACATGCGTTTATATAGTATAAATACTATATTTTAATTATTTATAATATATTTATTGTTTGTTTTGTAAAATTGAAAGAAAGAATGTTAAAATAAGAATAATCAAAGAAATATATAAATAAATATAAAACAAGATAAAATAGAACACAACTTCCAGCAATAGCTTGGTGGTGAAGGGTTCCTCATCCAACCTTGAGGTCACGAGTTCGAATTCCATCAATTACACATATTTGCATACTTTGGGAGTTACTATTCCAACGGCGGCGGCGGTCAAGGGTAGGGAGGGGGGGCGGTCCGGCGCCAGAAAGCATTCCCGCGGAAATTTCCGTCGGAATTCCGCCGAAAAGACGGTCCGGTGGAAATTTTCCGCCGGAATTCCGGCGGAAATTTCCGACGGAATTTCGGCGGAAAATGGTGTTCCGAGGCCATTTTTTTCGGCGGACACGATCGCGCCGGATTTAGCATTTTTCGGCAGAAATTCCGCCGAATTTTTCCCCCAATTTTGGCCTTTTTTCCTATAGTGATGGAGTTCGTCATCAGACTCCCCTTCTTCCCTCGAAATTGCTACCCACCACCATAGTCTCACCAATGCTGCCAATTCGCCATGCTGATCACTTCTAGCTGACATTCATCCACCACTTTGGTCCCCAATATTTCATGAGTAAGCAAATTTATTGATTAACCCTGAAATGTGACATAGTTTGGATGGTTAATTGGGAATGAGTGCATTTTATGGTGGTTTCGTATGTGTAATGGTGGGCTAAATGTAATTTACCCCCCTCCCCCCTCCGTGATCTTCATAATGAACAAAAAGCCTCCCTATAAAAAATAAATAGCCAACTTACCCCCTCATATTTTTAAGAAAAGTAAACACAACCCCTTATTTAAATTACCCATAATTTAGAAAAAAGTTTTAATACAAAATGTCAGGAATATCCTTTAACAATTCACTACAGGAAAAAACGCCAAAATCGGGGAAAAAATCCGGCGGAAAACCGGGGGAAATCCGGCGGAATCGTGTCCGCCAGAAAAAATGGCCCCGGATTGCCGTTTTCCGCCGGAATTCCGCCGGAATTTTCCGCCGGATTGGAAGTCCGGCGGAATTTTCCGCCGGAAAGCAGTCCTGCGGAAATTTCCGCCGGAATTCCGCCGGACCACCGCCGCCACCGCCCGGAGCCGACACCGCCCGCCGGACCGCCGCCTGCCCGGACAGCCGCCACCACCACAGCCTGCCCGGACCGCCGCCGCCGCCACCGCCTCCGCCCGCCGGACCGCCGCCACCACCGCCACCGCCCGCCGGACCGCCAACACCCCCCCGAACGGCCTCCACCACCGCCACCGCCCGCCGGACCGCCAACACCCCCCCGAACGGCCTCCACCGCCGCCGCCGCTTCAGCCGCCGCTGGAATAGTAACTCCCAAAATATTCAAATATTTGTAATTGATAGAATTCGAACTCGTGACCTCAAGGTTAGATGACCAACCCTTCACCACCAGGCTATTGCTGGAAATTGTGTTCTATTTTGTCTTGTTTTATATTTATTATATATTTACTTGATTATTCTTATTTTAACATTCTTTCTTTCAATTTTAAAAAACAAAATAAATGTATTATAAATAATTAAAATATAATATTTATACTATATAAACACATGTATTATATATACTATATAAACATATGTATACCAATAAATATTCTTCTAATTCTTATAAATAGTTTTGTCTTCTAATAGTATTGATACTATATAAACTTATATATTATGGCTACGTTTAGTTGGTGAGATTATGCAGTGGTGGTTAAGTTAGAGATTGTAAATTAGTAGGGATTACAATATGTTGATCAGCCTGTTTAGTAGGATTTTTTTGAGGCTCTGATTATTGTTGAGATTATTGAACACCCGTTCGGTTGACAATATGTGGAGGAATTGTGTACAGATTATGATTTAAATTGACCAAAATGCCCTTTGTTTAGATTGTGGAAGAAAAGGTTTGTTTATCCATAAAAGCGTGTAACAAATCTGCCTAAATGAAAAAAAGTGTTGTCTGCATAGAAACACAACAGATCACAGTGTAGTCTTGCAATGGTGTTGGGTCTCTAAATTCAAAGGTTCGTGAATTAGGTATCAATCACCCATTTGGTGAGGGATCTATACACTGTTGTTGAACCAATTCCAAGGATTACAAGTAAGTGCGTTCCCAGGTTTTTTTTTTTCCAGTTGTTGATATCGCAATATTAAAAAAAGATTTCATCGTTATCTTGGCGTGTACTAAGGATTTTAATGGTCATTAAAATGTGTCCAAATGTATGACAAAGCACACTTTTCTTTTAGAGGTGCTGTCACTTAAATAAAAAAAGTGTAACCACACCAAACTGCTCCTTAACCCGAAAAGCAACAGCACAAAGCAACCCAAAATTTGCACTAAGTTTCAAAGACAAAACACATATTCATTCAAGTTCCTGCCATGGGTTATGACTGCTAGTTGACAAACAGATACAAAATAAGCTCAAACAACATTTGCACGAGTCAGCTTTTGCCAAGTTTGTGGCTGCATATACAAAAATACAATACTACAACAAAAGATACCATCAAATGCACTAGTCATTATAAGAGTTATTGCCCTTTTGTACTTAATTTTTTTTAAAACCACCAGACAATACTATTTGCACATATCGGATACGTGCAGTTTCAGGCATACGTGAGAAAGCTAGGAGTTCGCCTTCGTTGTTAACGAAATAGTAGCACATGTATAATTGCTGGTCCAGTGATATGTGCGCTATTGCAGCCACTGCATCGTACACATCCGCTTTAATTTCGTTTTCTCTAGCTAATTTTTCTCCAGCCTTCTCCGCACTTCTGGACATCTGCCCCGCAACTTCTGACAGTATAATGCCCGCCCGGTCCATCCACTTGTCAACTATCCCATCAAAATCTAGGGTGTTACCTTTTCGTTTTCGCTTCCGACTAGGGATGCTAACACTGCCAGACTTACCTTCAGTCTTTGCAGGCGGAGTCACAGATGTCTCGACAACGTCATCGTAACTAGCATGTGGCACTCCATTTAGTGCAATATTCGACTGATAACCATCGGTATCATTATTGTGTTGCTGCTCCTTCTCTCCAACAGATTCTCTATTTAACAGATTGTTTGCAGCATCAGTTACATCGATTTGCTCTTCCCCAGTCGCACGAGTGTTCCCAAAAATTTTTAGCCAACGTTCATAGTAAGGTTGTGCTTTGCCACGTATCAGTTTAGCGTCAGGATTAACCTGACATAAAAAGAAACTGACTTAGTGTAATGATAGAGTTCTGTGTTGAGATGTTGAAATGATGAAAAAAATTGATTGAACTAATGGGTTTCGAGTTTTGGGAAATTAGAACCACATACATATTAATCATTGTAACACACACACCACCAAATGGTTCAATAATAATTAAAACTCAATGCAATGTTTAGTTATGCATAGCTTGTTATAACATACCGCTGCATATGTATCCCAAGTCTTGTCTTCAGCTACGATCATATAACACTGAGGATCCCAGTACGCACCTGCACCGTCGGACGACTTCAGGATCCCTTTGCATGCACCTAGTTGTTTCTTCCACACCTGGAGTTTTGATTTGATATGTTTCTCATTTAGTCCACAACCGGGCAGTTTCTGTTGCAAAATTATTTGTAAACGTCCCATATAACCTCCTTTGAAGCACCCCTCGTTCCACCACCCTTGTCCTTGAATATCTTCTATGGCGTCTAATAGCATTTCTTCTTCTCTATTCGACCAGAAACGCCGAGACGTGGCCAAACCTTTCATTTTGCTTTTGTTTGCCATCAAGGAAGGAGCGTTGGTCTCCATAACTGCGCAGTAACACAACGAAGAGCATGCAGTCAACTTGTTATGCATTGAATGAAATACTACAAAATCACAGTACTTTGAAAGATTATTTGTATAGTTATTCATCAATAAACAGTCATAAATAGCTAGGTACTATTAGGAATCGTTCACCGTGCTGATTGAAATAGATAACACGTTTTCATTGATTAAAAACACACATATTGCAAAAGTAGTCAATGCAAAAGGAAGACCACCACCACGCACACGTACATAATACAACAAACGTGAATCTTAATGGAGTTAAGTTAACTAAACAACATTAGCATCTTTGCCACACCAGGCGAAGCAGTCTATGTGTTTAATGGACCATTTGGAGAAAGCCAATATGCCACGTTAAGGCCTAACTACCTATAAACGTAATTTTGCCAGCCCTATTCTTTCCTACAAGTGTACACCAAAAATAAATACTAATTCGTTATCCAGTCATGGTACATATTTTGAGCCATTGTATCACGAAAATAGCCCCAAGCCGGAGTGCTTTCAATTGTGGTTATGTTCTCGCCTTCACTGTTATCGGGCTCGGCTTCTTCATCTGACATATCCTCCTCCGCAGGATCCACATCCATCTCAATTCTAATAAAGTTGTGCAACAGGGCACAAGACAGAATAATGAGATTTTGGATCTTGATGGAATAGAAAGTCGGACTGCGGAGCACAGCCCAACGTTTCTTAAGTAAACCGAAAGACCGTTCGATGACATTTCTGGCGCGGCTATGTCTTAGATTAAACAATTTTTGCGGATTCTGAGGTGGGTTAGCGCTGCCACGCCACTCCGTTAGATGGTACCGGGTGCCACGATAGGGTGTTAGGAATCCTTCAGCATTTGTGTAACCACAATCACATAGGTAGTAGTTTCCTGCAAATAAATGTGAGATCATGTTCTTACTAGTCATAAAAGATGAATAAAAAAAAGTAAACGGACACCCAAAACCAGAAACAAATAAAAAGAAACATTCAACAAAGTCAAATACATAAATTAAATGGAAATATATGCGAAACAAAAAGTATAGATAGGCAACTGCATTTGGCCACTGCTGCTCCACCTTACTAGAAAACAATGCTTTGTGGAGACTGGCTGATATTTGATGTTCGAACAATTTATTTTACAGAATTATGCTCCGTTGGTTTTTATTTTGTAAACACTTAAAGTTATGGGCTCATATGAAATGCACTACAAAACCAGAAACACTAAGCAATTACTTGCAGAGACTGTCAAACCATTTGTTTTCGTGATAGCTGCTCTAAGGACACGAGAATCGGCTGCCGAACCTTCCCACCCCGTGAGTACATATATAAAATTTAAGTCCTTGTTGCATACCCCTAGCACATTGACGGCTAGGTCACCCTTACGATTGTGGTATCTCAGTTGGTCCCGTAGCGGGACATGTACATTTATGAAGGTGCCGTCCAAAGCTCCCAAGCATCCCTATAGGGGAAACAACTTTAAATTAGTAGCGTTTGCACAAGGTAAAGAAGGAAAAATATGGACAACAAATGCAATATTAGCATAAATGTAATTTTAATTAAATGGGTCTTTAACAAAATATTATGAACATCGTTGAAAATGAAAAATAATGACTCCTTATTCGACACAAATTTTTCCAGAATAGTATGGCTAACCTGGAATGGCCTCCATGTCTCGTTTGTTTCAGTTTCAACTATTGCCTCAGGTTTCACAAGTAGAAGGCTGCTTATGCGCATTACGGCCTTTAATGTTTGCTTGAAATATAGGCTTATAGTGTGCCCTGACCTTTTGAAGTCCGTCTGCACAACTCTGTTCTTCTTATGATGGGCCAATATCGATAGGAACATTGCAACTTTCTCAGCAACGCCAACGTACTTGTCTGATTTCATACCACCGAGGTGTTTCAACAGGTAGCATAGTCTAGCAAAGGCGTTACGATTCATCCTTAAGTTGTTCACACAAGTGACATCGTTAAGCTTCGTCAACAAACTCAAATGCTCATCCACAACCCTCATCTTTGAAATGAGACTGTATCTTCTTGGACGACGTAGCCGTTGCTCGGTGTTCTCATTCGTAATTTCCGTGTAACGTTTCAAAATTAAAAAAAAAAGCAACGTGTTCTGCAATAGATATATATACGCCCAGAACAAGAAGCCTAAATGGGCTATTTTATCCATTGTTTCTCGCCAACCATGCAAACGATCTTAAGCTGCAATTATGAGGTTAATCTGTTATTCTTGATTGTATACTCAACTCAAAGTTACCGTCATTCAAATAAAGATGAGACACTTTTTCACTTTAAAAAATACAAAACAAGTCTAATACATTGTAATGCATCAAGCACAACAATCTAGTGCATAAAATTTTCTTACCCATTGGATTAAAGCACCAAATTAAGTGCTCACAAAAAGCTGCTTCGAACACTATCGTCCATATGTGCGCAACAATGTATTGTACTCAAATAAAATTTTGCCATACAAGGTACTTACAAGAGCACATACACACCTTAGCCCACACCAATGTAAGATAATACAATTTTTTTGGCAAACGAATTATAAAACATAATCCAACTAAGGGAATTCATCTTACGTAAAAGCAGGGTGAAAGAGAGCACGAGCCAAATCAAGCTTCCAATGACTGTTGCAATTTGTAATCCCACCTGAAATTTTTTAAAAAAAAAAAGTCTTTGGAGCAAATTTTAATACACTACAGAACAACGGAATGCGAGGCTCCATTTATTGGACAAAATCACTGAAATCCCTAAAATAAACGAAGACAAACAGACAAAAAAAAGTAGAGGAAAACTATAAAGGGCAAAAGATCAGCTAGATCCATGGCTTTCTTCCAGTAGAAGAACGGATTCATTGTAACGATTCATACCGAAATCACCTCACGAAGTGCAGTTACGACTTCAGACGGCGCAAACTGATGGAGGTGTTTGCCCAAATTAGGTTTTCTTTACACCTCAGACTTGATGAGTGAGTTGGGTGGTGATATATTTATCTTAAACCGTGCTATAGTTGGGGACATTTTGGTAATTGCCCAACAAAGATAAGATCCATTCTCCACACCCATGTCTTTATCTTAGGCCCCCCCCAGAGATGGTAATCTCAACTCATCGTATGAACAGCGACGGCTCACCAAAGATTAGCCGATTAATCATCACGGATCGTCTTCCCAACCAAACAGGAGATAGACCGAGATGAAAACCTCCAATCTCAAATAAACTGCCCAACCAAACGAAGCCTATATATACTACGTAAACATATATATATATATATATATATATACACTATACAAACATATACTATATACTATACACTATACAAACATATACTATACAAACATATACTATATACTATATATACACTATACAAGCATACACTATATACAAACATATTATATATACTATATACATATGTATACCATATACAAACATATACTTTTAATTAGTGGAATACATAGTATTTATACTACGTAAACTTATATATTATATATACTACGTAAACATATATATATATATACTATGTATTCCACTAATTAAAAGATAATATAAATATTAATAGTTAAATATATACTATATAAACATATGTATACCTATAAATATATTATACATAATTAAAATCTAGTATAGATATTATATAAATATATTTTCTATATCCTATATGAAAAAATGTATACTATATAGACATATGTATACCGATAAGTATATTATATACATAATTAAAAGATAGTATAAATAATAATAGCTAAAAGATAGTATTGATATTATATAAATATATTTTCCATATCCTATATGAAAAAATATATACTATATAGACATATGTATACCTATAAGTATATTCTATACATAATTAAAATATAGTATAAATAACAATAGTTAAAAGATAGTATTGATATTATATAAACATATATATTCTATATACTATATAGACATATGTATACCTATAAGTATATTATATACATAATTAAAAGATAATATAATTAAGGATAGTTAAAAGATAGTATTGATATTATATAAATATATTTTCTATATCCTATATGAAAATATATATAATATATAGACATATGCATACCTATAAGTATATTCTATACATAATTAAAAGATAGTATAAATAATAATAGTTAAAAGATAGTATTGATATTATAAAAATATATATATTCTATATACTATATGAACATATATATACTATATAGACATATGCATAACTATAAATATATTATATACATAATTAAACGATAGTATAAATCATAATAGTTAAAAGATATTATTGATATTATATAAATATATATATTCTATATACTATATGAACATATATATACTATATAGACATATGTATACCTATAAGTATATTATATATAAAATTAAAAGATAGTATAAATAATAATAGTTAAAAGATAGTATTGATATTATATAAATATATATATATATATATATTCTATATACTACATAAACATATATATACAATATAAACATATGTATACCTATAAATATATTAAACATAATTAAAAGATAGTATAAGTAATAATAGTGACAAGATAGTATTGATATTATATAAATATATTTCCCCAAAGAGTGTTTTTAATTTAAAAAAAAAAAAATTTTGCTCTTGTACAAACTCGAACTTGGGACCTCTTGGATACAAGACTAATACTTTGCCATTGAACTACTTCCAACTCTGTTTATTGTTTTGCCTATTATATATTAATATTACTTTTTTAATTAAAAAAATAAAAAAAAAACCGGGGGAAATTTCCCCCGGATTTCCCCCGATTTTTTAAAAAAAAAAATTCAAAAAAAACCGGGGGAAATTTTCCCCGATTTTAATTAAAAAAAAAAAAATTTTGCTATTGTGTGGACTCGAACTTGGGACCTCTTGGATGCAAGACTAATACCTTTCCATTGAGCTAATTCCAACTTTGTTTATTGTTTTGCTTAATATGTCTAAATAATACGGTTTTAATTAAAAAAATTCAAAAAAAAAAACCGGGGGAAATTTTCCCCCGAAATTTCCCCCGGTTTTTTAAAAAAAAATTCAAAAAAAAAACCGGGGGAAATTTTCCCCCGGAATTTCCCTCGGTTTTTTAAAAAAAAATTCAAAAAAAAAAATTCGGGGGAAATTTTCCCCCGGAATTTCCCCCGGTTTTTTTAAAAAAAATTCAAAAAAAAACCGGGGGAAATTTTCCCCCGAAATTTGCCCCGGTTTTTTTAAAAAAAAATTCAAAAAAAAAACCGAGGAAATTTCCCCCGGTTTTTAATAAAAAAAATTCAAAAAAAAATCGGGGGAAAATTTCCCCCGAAATTTCCCCCGGGTTTTTAAAAAAAAAATTCAAAAAAAAAACCGGGGGAAATTTCCTCCGTAATTTCCCCCGATTTTTTAAAAAAAAAATTAAAAAAATAACCAGGGAAAATTTTCCCCCGGATTTCCCCCGATTTTTAATTTAAAAAATTAAAAAAAAACCGGGGGAAAATTTCCCCCGGAATAATTTCGCCGTAATCGGGCGTTTTTTCTGTTGTGATTCATTTAATTATCCTAAACTAATCTCTCTCTCTCTCTCTCTCATGTTCATTTTCTTTTTTAATCATCGTCCCATACCTGCTATCATCCCTAATCGAAAACTTAGCCCCAAACCCCACCGGGCCATCCCTGCTGCTACGCTACCACTTGCCTCACGTTCCAAGCTCACCATTGACACCTCTCTTCTCCCTCCCCAGCTCATCCCTGTCTTTTACTCTTGTCCTACCTACGGTGCTTGCCCCCACTGTGCGTTGATTTGAAGAATAATTGCTAAACCTCCTCCCGTTGCCACAAAAATTCTTCTCTTTCTTGTGATTTGTGATCTAAGTACCCTTTGAGTGCACAAAAGATTTGAGAGGTTGTGAGATTTGTGATTAATTGTGTTTGTTTCAATTTGTGATTTGTGATATTTTTGAGGGGTGGAAGATTGATGGTTTAGGACGACGCCCTGGTGGTATCGCAGTAATGACTAACTAGTTCAGAGGCAATGGTGGTTGTGGATGATGGTGGTTGGGAGATGACAGAGGATACAAAAGGGGGAAAAAAAAGAGAGAGAGAGAGAGACAATGAAAAAAGAGAAAGAAAAGGGGAAAAAAGAAAAATTTGTTGTTAAGATTTCAATCTAAATCATTGAATTTTAATTAAGATAGATCTTAATCTGTCATTATCAAATCAAGCTATGATCGTTGATAAAATCTGATGGTTAATAACATAGGGATAGTATCGTCCTTTTATAAGAAAACAAACCAAACAGCTGAAATTGCACGTTCAGTGCGTAAGGAATGATTTTGCACCTTTTCTAAGAATACAAGGGGGCTAGGTGGCTATTTATTTTATATAGGGGGCTTTTTGCTCACTATGAAGATCGGGGGGGGGGGGGGGGGGGGGGGGGGGGGGGTAAATTGCCTTTAACCCGTGTAATGGTGTATACAACCTTGAAATCGACAGAGCTAAAGGGTTAGGATTTAATTAGGGATAGTTTCAATAAATTTATGGCCATCCTTTAGAGTGTAGAGGATTTTTTATAATTTTATCTAAATTTAGGAATACGGAATATAATTAATGTTTTTAATCACAAGTAACAATGGGCACTCACGACTTTTCATTTATTTTGTCGTTAATAACAAAGACCAATACCCCACGAGGATTATGGTAGTTTTTGAAAAAATAAAGTTTTTTTTTTCACATTTTTGCAAAAATTTAATGATATTGGCTGTAATTCGCCCTAAAATTTATGAATTGAATGCCTTTGGATCCCTGTTCCAATACCAAACTATCCTCAAGAGTCGAACCATAGCCCCCACTTAAAACTAATCAAGCCCAATTTAATAGAATCTATTCCAAAAAGTTCTAGACCAAATCAAACCAAAACTAATTGATTTATGTAAGACCATGGTAATGTAATTAGTTGTAACCATATTGCCTGCAACACCAGTCAAGATTAACAAGAATGGCCAGGAAAGGAATACACCGCCTTTCTTACTCTTCCACTAAATCTTTTCCCAAGTTCGGTATTTATCATTGTGTTAAAAGGCAGTTATTACGGTTAATTTGAACATAAGTCCTCCATCTTCCAATTCGCCCCTCATAGATAATTGATCACAGATAAACATTCACTCCCGATTCCTCTAAATCGTCCCATTCTCCATTTTCTTGAAATCTCCTCACCCAAAGAATCACAAACCATAGAAAACCCTTGATTTCCTTTATTTCAACAATTAATCTCTGCCAAATTAATATCATTTCACCTCCCATTTTCAGTTGCTTGATTTTTAAATAATTCATTACCAAACACTATGTTCCCCCGCCCCCCACCCCCACCCTCACACACCCACACCCATTAGTTACTCGCACTCTGTCCCTTCACTCCCCATTCAACAATTTCTTCATAATATCATCCCTGTTCCTCTTCATCGGCCAACTCTCCAGTTTCTTGAAATATCATTCCAGTTCCTATTCGTTTTTTCAGTTTTCTTGAAAATATCTGTAAATGGAATACATTCCTGTGGAGTTTGGTGACCACTTCGTGTGCAAGAGCTGCAGAAACCATATTGCCTTTAGACGAGACTTCCTCAGCATCCACTGGGTAAATATTTCTAATTTTTTTATCAATTTCTTTCATTTTTCTTTTCTTTTCTCTTTTCACTCTTTGTGTACTATTAATTGTTTTTTATATATATAATTAACAGAATCATATATAGTATGAATTGTTGTTGATGATGAATTTCTTGAATTTTCTTGGATTAACGGCATTAATCATGTTGTATATTATCAGTTTCCCCTGCATCTTGGTGGATTTTATGGCTGTCTCTTTAATACAGCGTAAGATTTAGTGCATGTTTTCATCATCATTAAGAATTAATTGCAGAATTTCAAGTTTATTGAGATGATATATGCTGAATTTCTCAGAAATAATGTGGGAGTGGGCCAAGCTGTTAATCACTCGCAACTTAATTCTGACACAGTAAATCAACTTTGCGGTGTCCTATCTACTGTGTGCATTGTGGTGACCCCTTAGGCTTCAATTATGTAAGATAACCTAAATTTAATTTGCCTATCTTTATTTCACTTTCCTCGTTTTTCCTTGTAAATTTGGCGACGACACACTCACTCACACACACACACACAAACACATATTTATATGTATATTGGCTGCTATCAATGATGGTGCTGCATTGGGCATGCAGGTTTGGCTTCATCCTCTGGGGTATCCCTATGTCAAAAATGAAATGGTGATGCTATATATGTAAGTCCTCCACGAAAGCTATATATATATATATATATATTAAATGAATTATTATCTCTTCGGTTACCAGATGAATTTTTCTTTGAGGAAATTAATTAATTTGATTAACAGGGACGGGCTGTTGAGGAGGCGTGGCGAGGAGGAACTGAGTGGAGTTGGGTTATTGCATCACATAATTCAAAATGATATAGAGGACCTATACATATATTCCTTTCCTATTAGGCCAGTTCATCCTTTGGCTTAGTAGCAATACATTTGTGGCGTACAACTTGTTCAAGTGTCGTATAAACAAATTAGAAATTAATATCAAATATTGATCATGACATTTTATTACGCACTATCTAACAATTTGCTATTTTAATGTGTTTTAGTGCTGAATTCGGATTTTGTTATTCTAGTTGACGTGTTTTGAGAGGGTCTTGATCTTTTTGTTGTTAGATATTCAGTTGAAATAATAGACTAAATAAATTTAAGTATATTCTACTTCCAGATTGTTTGAATTTGTATTTTTCATCAGTAGATTTCACAATGTGGCCCTATTGTTTTGCTGCTTTTCGTTTTGTTCTTTTTCTTTTCTTTTCTTTTTTTTTTTTCCAGTTGGGTTATTTGTATCTAAAATCCATCTCAATGTGATTTTTATGGATTGAGACACGTGTGGCGGTTTAATCCTCCCCACCTTGTACATAAATTAGTTATCATCCTTTCTTCGTTAATTTGGCCCAATACGTAGCTAGGCTATAGGTCTAAGCTAGCTAGAATATTCTAGTACATATATATATGTATGCATGTATGAAATCCTTTTTTCCTTACCGAGGGGTATGCATCCTTCTTGTTTCTACTTTTCAATTTGTTTGAATTAATTCAATAATTGAATCTATTCTTATCTTTGTGAGTAGTGGTCCAATCTGAAAGGATTTTCATTGTTAGTCTTTCTTAATCATCGTGCTGATATTGGCATCTATGTATTGAAACTGGATAACATTTTGTTTATGAATGCCACTTTAAATATAGATATACACAGCCACTATAATACACGTATCATATTACTGTATTATTGGCAAGTTGAGGTGGACATATTTTAATTTAATGTAAAAAAAATTTAAAAACAAAGCTTAGGTGGCAATGTTTATATTTTTTTTCAAAATTTGATTACCATTATAATTTTATTTATTTGTTTAGTTATTTTTTTAATGTGGAAAAACAAATAAAAATTCAATTCAACCCTCCCCCCCCCCCTTCCTTCCTTCACCCATTCAGCCCCAACCCAGCCCTCCCCAGCCCCGCCATCGCCCCCAGCCTACCCTCCCAGCGCCGTGGCTCCACCCCTCCCCTACAATCGCCGCCGTCCACAACCACCCTCACAGCGCTGTCCCCCCACCCCTCCCTTCCCATTGCTGCCGCCCACAACCACCATCCATGGCCGCCGCCCATTTAGCGCCATAGTCCCCAACCCACCCTCCAAGCGTCGTCGCTCCACCCCATACTCCCCAACAATCGCCGCCGTCCACAACCCACCCTCACAGTACAGCCCCACCCTACTCTCCCCTCCCATCGCCGCTGCCGCCCGCAACCAACCTCACAGCGCCGCCCCTGCCCCTCTCTCTCTTTCTCTCTCTCTCTCTCTCTCTCTCCCCCCCCCCCTCCCTGGCTTACTCTCTCTCTCTATCTCTCTCTCTCTCTCGACAGGTTTGGCCGCCTCCGGCGGTGGCGGTGGCAGTTCGTGTGTATATATATCGTATTTGGGTCTGTGTGTATATATATCATATTTGTGTATGTATGTAATATGTATATATGTATTGTGTGTGTATGTATATATTTATTTATATATATATATATTTGTATTTTATTTATACACAAAAATGCCAAATAAGTAATTTCATCCTATTTGGATTGCCAAGTCAAGCGAAAATATCAAATAAGCGACACACCATACATTATGTGTTCAACTTTCCCAATTTTTCCACTGCCAATCGTCAATTTCCGGCAAAATTGCGAATTTTCAGGCCATTTGTCCTAAATGTGTCAAAAATTGTCAAATTCATGTCCTAAAATTAAAACGGGTTAAGTTAATATCCTAAAATCACAGAACGTGTAAGATACTGTCCTAAAATTGTAATTTTGCCTTAATCCGAAGATAGGTGGGATATTGACTTTAGCACTTATTTCTCATTTTAGGTAACGATCAAGTTGATATTTTTGACCCGACTAGAAATACTCGTGAAGTTTAACTACATAAGGTGAGAACCTTCAACTATTTATTTTTGGGACATTGAACTATATATATATATATATGTAATAAATACCCTTGTATGACCAACCTTAATTGATTTATAATTCATTATTACCTGATAGTTATATTTGTGTCTTAGGATACTATTATTCTTTATATTTTGATTTATAGTTTATTTATTCTTCGAATTGAAGATAAATTGTTGTATTCTTGCAAAATGTGATCGAGTTGTATTGTACTGTTCTATGATTGATTGACACCCTTGGGGACGCTTTTGGGAGAGTTGGACCCAGGTATGTGCAGGAGGGACTATATATCGGGCAAAACAGACCAATGGTAGGGTCGTTTCTGTACACTACCATACTGCAAAATTCAATTCTATGTATGCAAGGTTGGTTGTAGTAGAGTTGGATCAGTACATTGACCCAGGAGTCGGATACACCTATCGATTGACCATAATCGAGGTGGCTTCTTGACAGGAGAGGCATAAGGGCTTTATAATATTGTACTATTTTTAGTAGTAATAAGGTTAGATATTATATTGCTTAACTCACTACTGTATATCTATTCCCAATTATTTATAAACATAGTTTGTCACCGTTAAAATCATGCTGAGTTCTTTCAATCAATGAATTGTTGACTCACAATTCACTGTTTAAGTTTTTATTAAGTTTATGATTTTATATATATGGTGTAATCGGCCTCACTAAGTCACTTGAACTTAAATATTCCAGTATTCCTTATGTTCATTGCCTCAAATTACGAAGGGATAGGTCGAATTGTGCCAAATTATAAGGCGATGGGCGTACCTTTAAATGCTAGTAGTTAACTATGATATTTTGCATTACTTTATGTTTTCTGGATATTGTGCATCGCTATATGTAATATGAAGTCCTATAAGTATTACACTATTACCTTTTGAACTTATATGGTTAATACTTTTTGTACTCGTATTACTGTATCACTCTCGTTTTGAGAACTTTGACTACTTATGTGATTGATTGATGGTGTATGTACTGTATATTTATCATGAGGTAAGTACTAAGTATGAGCACCCGTGGGCCCTAATCATTTGGGTGAACCCTAACGAGCACTACAAGAAAATGCAGTTTTTTCAACAAAAATTCTTCCGAAAATGACGTCAAACTTTCGGCAGAATTTCGGCTAAATTTGAAGTCATAATTACGTCAAATTTTTTGACTGATTTTCGGCGAAAATTTTACCGAAATTGATTTTTAAAATTTTCGACGAAATTTCAGCCGAAAAAACCAATTTTCTTTTTTAAAAAATTATAATATTTAATATGTATTTTTTAAGCGCCTATTTTTTTCTTCGAAAATTAAAAATCTAGTTTTTTATTTTTTAAAATTAGAGGTTGTGTATTATTTATTTTCCTGTTATAAACATAAATATAGTTAAATATTAAAAATACAAACATATGTTTACAACAATTTATACGAAGACTCTAGTAACAATTATTTTCTTTTTTTATTTTTAAAAATTGAGGTTTTATTATTATTTCGGAGCATGTTTCTTTTTTTATTTAAAAAAATAAATTATTTTTCGATGTACGTTTGTCTATATATATATATTTCTCATAAATAGCATTTAATAATTTTTTTAATTATTTGGTACTACTAATTAAAAATTTCTTATGAGGTGCTACAAGGAGTACATAATGAGACACATTTTAAAAGTGTTCTATTATATGTACCAAGTAAAATGTTTTAAAGTACTATATTTTTATTTTTATTCAAGTTAAAAATACATATTTATCGAGTACCAGATTAAGTCTGTGTATATTATGACTTATTAAGTGTATGTTTATTATATGTGTCAAATTAAGTCTGTGTTTATTATTACTTATTAGAACTTCTATTTTGCTAACTCTGAGAATGAGAAAGAACTAATATGCCTATTATATTTATTACGACTTATTAGAACAAATATGCCTATTATATTCAATTAAGTTATACATATGTACACACATTTACAAAATTCTATTAATTACAATGTTGAACCTAAATTTAATGACATAAATGAATATTTATCTTACAGGTTCATAATCCAGCAAACAGGATTATAGATCTATTCTTAAATCAATTAGTTTGGGGTCCTAATATGAAAATGAAGACATATCATACATACTTTGTCAATGGTTTCAAATTTCATACTTCCTCATTGTGTCAAGGAAAAAAAAAAAGCGATGAACTGCGGGGTGTGGGTGAAAGGAAGTTATGAGGATGGAGCCACTGAGAATGACTACTACGGAATTTTGAATGCAATAATGGAATTGGAGTATACTGGTGAATCAAAAAAAATGGTTGTTTTATTCAAATGTGAGTGGTTAGATCCCACACCATGAAAAGAAACTCGTATTGTACATCCAAAGTGTGAAATTGTTGAAGTAAAACAATTAAGGAAGTATAGAACCCTTTTATAATCGCCCGACAGGTTTACTTTGTTAAGTATCCAGGGAAAATTCATAAAAAGATGCGATGGCTTGTTGTCACTAAAAGTAAAGCAAAAGGCCGTGTTGATGTTGAACTTGGCATTGGAAGTCGTTTACCAAAATGGCGAGGGCGCAATTGTTGGAGACATCACTATTGATGACGTCGTAGACGCTATGTGCGACCAAAATATGCCATGAATACCAGTTGATGAAGATAAGCCTAATCAGGTTATACATACTGATCGACGAAGAAGATAACAATAATGAAGAAGTTGACAGTGACGAAAATGATGCGAGTGATGCCTAAATTAAGATGCGTTGTAAAAAGTTTCATATAAAATTTCATACGTATATATGTGTGTGATATATTTGATATATGTGTTAAGAATTTAAACCAGCTTATAATAGTATTGTATATAATTTGATCAAAAAATATTGTACTGAACAAATTTTGTATAATTTTTATGTAACTTTCAAACATATAGATGCGACACGAAAAAATAAAGTTTCGTATGATAGATCCAATTCGGGTTCTTCTTCATCCTACTGGGGCACCTCCCCAACATCCCATTCGGGATCTTCTGCTTCATATTAGTCCACTCACATAGGTCATAGTCCACCGCCCACTGTTCTACTGCAGTTTATACCAACCCCTTCAATACCTCGTGGTCATAGTCCACCTGTTACATCACATCTCCCAAATCAGCCGCTACCTTAGGATGATGGGATGACTCAGGCTAATGTAGAAGAAATTCAGAAAACATATAAGATGGTTGCACCTCGTCCTACATCCGGTAGTAAGATTGATTTGACACCAATTGACCCAAATTAGGTAGTCGCTAATTAAATTTCTATACCTCATACAACAAATAGAAATGATAATAAAACGTATATGTTAATAAAGTTTGAACTGTTATGTAGATTTACTCCCGGAAAAAAGAGAGGTGTGCATATTATGAATGTCATAAAGAGCCAGTTGGACATACCATACTTCACGTATGGCGAGGTTTCTGAAAACGTTTGGTTACAATGGTTCACTGAATGGCAAGTGATGATGTGGCGATTTTTTGGCGGCAAATTGGGATTTTTCGATCATCGATCACCATAAATGGCAAAAAATCGCCGTGTCATCACCGGCAAGAAGTTATATCCAAAATCGAACGAAAATCGAAACATTGATAATCGGAGCGGACAAAATTGAAAAAAAATTAATAAACAGATAGGGCAACATTGATAAAATGAAGAGTACAAAATCGAAAACCACTCTAAACGTAGAGGACAAAAAAAAATAATTATCCCTTTAATTGAATATATTATTTACAATTTTGATAGGATGATTATTTTTCACGCATATTTGAGTATATTATTTTTTTTTTGCATGTTCGGCTAATAAAGTATCATTGTATTTTGTAAGAAATATGTTTATTTTAGGCCGGAGGATGTGGGGCATATGAAGATGGCTTTTGATAATTGTGCGGCTAAAAAGATGACGAACATTTATCGAGACATCAGAAAAGCCATTGCGCGTGGGGGAGACCGTCCACTGTGGATTCCTAACCCAGTATTTCGTGTTCTGACCATGTATTGGGCCACCACTGCTTGGAAAAGGAAGAGTGATCAGAATAGGATAAATAGGAATGTAGGGGGAGGTTCGCTATATACCGGTGGGGGCAAATTGATTTATGAACGTAAAGCGGAATTGGTAAGTACCTTTTTGTATTTGTTTTTGACGTATGTAATAGATTTAATTATTCTTTTTTGATGTAATATTAAAATAATTTATTCTTATTCTTGTTGGGGGTGAAGTTAAGAGGTCTATTCTTAAAAGTAAGCTCCTCCAAGATTGTTATACAAAGAAAAAAGATAAGGGGCCGGATAAAAAAAAATGGGCACATGGGTTCACCCGAAGCCACAACAAGTTCATGTAAGTTAGATTTGTTTATTATATGTAAAGTTTTTGTTTAAATTGCTAACATACTTGAAATTACAATTACAGGATAATTACCAGAGCTAGTGTAATATCGTTCGGATATTTAGGATGCTAATTTATCGGATCCCTCCACACAAGAAGGCATGAACAAGCTATTTGATCAGGCTGCCGGTGATCCTAACAAGAAGGCCCAAAGGTATGGGATAAATTATCGGAGTACATCGAACACCCGTTACGTCAGCTATTTTACACTCGGCAGTTCGTCAACCCAGTATGACCCAATGATATTGCAGTTATAGGACTAGGTCAATCAACTTTTCCAACAAAACATACAAATCATGCAAATGATGGAGCAGATGTTTACGATGATTTCAAAGAACACAGCGAGCGGCTCAAATTAACTCTCTTATGTCCCTCCACCAGCTCAGTATGCCGCTGATGACGAAGACGACGGCGATGATGATGATGACTGTGATTAGTATGGATTTTCATTCCAAATTATTTCAGTTTATATGTATGCTGCAATTTTTAACGGATTATGTTATTTATATATTTGGATAAATTATTGGCATTTGTTACAATATATTTGGATTTTAATATATTCAATTTGTTATTTATTTATATATTCAGATTATGTGATTAGTGTATATTTTGGTAATTAAATATTTATATTTTAATTTTTTTTATTTCAATTGTGTTTGTAACAAGAATAAATAAATAAATAAATAAATTGAATTTTAAAAAAATTTAATATTTTCAACAGAATTTCAGTCGAAGAATACTTACTATTTTTTAAAAAAATTTAAAATATTTTGGTGGAAATTTTGCCAAAAATAATTACTAGTTTTTAAAAAAAATTAAATATTTTAAGTAGAATTTCCGCATAAATTCTGCCGAAAATATTTTAATATTTTTAAACAAGTTAAAAAAAACCCTGCCAAAAATTCGGTAGATGTTGTCCACCAAAAAGCCGCCAAAAAATGAAAAGCGACAAGGGTTTTTTTAGCGAAATCAATATGCCGAAAAGTACAATTTTTGGTGGAAATCCGCTGAAATTGCTGCTGAAATTTGCATGTTTTCTTGTAGTGGAGAGGGGTGCCATAGCTAGAACGATCGTAGGGAATGAAACGGAGGCGACCACACCAGTTCCTTTGCAATATTGCTGCCATTTCACACATTGAATTATTATGTTATTATAATTCTAGTACTTCCAAAAATAAATGACAAATTAGAAATTAAAAAATATAAGTATATATTGTTAATTAATATAGCAAGAGTATTAGAGAACTGAAAAGAAAAATTAAGACAAATTGAGCAAATATTTTTTTAGTTAAAAATAGTTTCAAAATAAATCACTTACAATATCTGTTTTAAATTTTTTAAAATATTTAAACTAAATGTATAAAGAAATATTTATTGTTTAATTATACAAATAAAATGCAGAAGTTTATATTAGTAAAGTTACTTTGTTCAAATAATGATAAAAAAAAGACAGCACAAAATTACCTCCTCACACATTTCAGAAAACACTACAATCATATAATTGAAAACTAGGGAATACTCGAATCCTGGGAACCGAGGCTTGGCCATCCCTCATTTGTGGTCGACGTTTCGGCTTTGTCTGTCGATAGTTGAATATTTCAATCTGATTCGATTCATGATGGTATCTACAAACCTTATCCTTTGAACCTTACCGGACGCTATTTCATTCTCAGGAGTACATTAACAAAACCAATTAATATGCCAAATACCTTTCCCTTTCATATGATATAAGCCTGATTTGGATATCGGTGTCACCTAGAGCCCCCAAACATCTAACAAAATTAAAATATTAATGAACATTCTAACTCAAGACAAAATCAATTAACTCAATATTACCTATGAATCACCTTGAACCATTTCAAATTGAAATGACGGTTCCGCGATATTGTTATAGAATTGGAACGGTTTTACATCAAACCCCCTACATATGACTGTACCTTACAAATATATCTTGAAGGATATTTATGTGCATCGCAAGAGGTGTATAAATTGATTGAGGTCATTTAACGAAAATCGTCATATACACTAATGACAACTAATTAAGGGTGTTGTATCAAAAAAAGAAAAAAACCTAATTATAGGTTTTTTGGTAAACGGCAACTTGTGTCAGGAGGTCATGATAATATTTGAAATATGAGAATTTTCTATAATTTTACCTAAATTCAGGGAAAATGAGTGCAATTGGCTCTAATTGTTTATAATACAATATTGCCATCACACCCGCACCCCCCCAAAAAAAATACAATATTGATAGAAATCGAATCCAATTTTGGAACGAATAATATACCATTTTCCATCACGGCAAACAAAAAGAACCAAATCCAAAATATGGATGACCAAAAAAAAAAAAAAGGAAAAGAAAGAAGCTTAAAAAATAAATAGGAAAATAAAAAGGGGGTGGGGGCGGCGGGGTTGCAATTTCAAAATGTGTTACTTCTGCCATAACAATAACATCATCATGATGAAGAGGACGATTAATATACAGATAATAAAGATTATTGTATTGTATAGTGTAATTAAGGACCACAGTATGAACAAAGGCGTTAGCGCATACTATCAAAATTTCCTCAGATATGTGGCGGCAGTTATGATAGTTAATTGGAGCACTCTGTTCTCTCTGTCTCTCTCTCTCTCTCTCACACACACACACAGAGGCACATACCCCTTCTTATATATTTGTTAAACACATTCTTAACTCTCCGTTCAACAATTTCTTCATAAAATCGTCATCCCATTTCCTCTCCTTTTTCTTGAAATATCATTCCATTTTCCATTCATTCTCTCAGTTTTCTTGAATTTCAAAGAATTAATTCAGCTGATCATCAATAATAATATTCCTTTCAAGATTTCGCTTATAGTCCACGACAACACTTGGCCTGAACTTATTCTTCTTCTCGAAACTAATAATCAAGCTTTGGTTATCAACTAATCGTGAAAATAGATATCTGCAAAAATGGAGAGGCCTAATCGCTGCGACTACTTCATGTGTGTGAGCTGCTCAACTCATATTGCCTCCAGAGAACACTTCCATAGCGTCTGCTGGGTAAAATCATTCTACTTTTCTTGAATTTAATTTCTTGGATTAATTATAATGACATTAGTAAACATGTTAGTCTTCTGTTTCCCCTGTAGGGTAGAGTACGTTGCGGTCTCTTTAATACAGCGTAAGATTAACTAACTTATTAATGCTGCATTCCTCATTTTTTCATCATCGTCATCATCTTCGATTTTACGTACCAACAAAAGAATTGTAGATTAATTTCAAGTTCCGTTAATTTTATTTTTCATAGAAATTTGTGCAGTGTGAATGTGCGAGAGGACGAAGCTGATCGTCACCTTGAAGTTCATTCTAACACACTTGCTCGTGTCTACTGTGTGAATTGTGGTGGTTGGTTAGGCTACAAATTTGTAAGATGCTAAAATTCTTGTGGCTATCTTTATTTTACTTTGACTACTTTTCTCATATATATATATATATATATGATTGTGTGTGTGTACATATATACATATATATATTTATTATGTGTATTTTGCATGCAGGTTCAAGTTGCTCCTGGGCAGACGTATGCCCGAAATGGAATGGTGAACCTATATATGTAAGTCCCCTACGAAAACTATATAATTTATTAAAGATATATAATGTATATATTAGAAATTTAATTTGTTTTGAGGAAATTGATTGATTAATAGAGACATGCTTTGGGGGAGGCGTGGCAACGAGTTACTATGTAGAGATGTGTTACTGCAAGAACTAATTCGAAATGAAATAGTGGTGGAACGAATAGATGAGCATGAAGGAACTTGGGGAGCTCCGCTTATAAGGCATGATTAAGTGCACAAGTTGAGTGCTGATGATGATCCAAAACAAGGACTTTCGTATTAAAGATAGACTTGTGGTTTACAACTTTTCAAGCGTAGTATATGTAGGTTGTTGCAGATATTAAACAACGAGGAGGAGAAAAAAAAAGGTGCTTTGTCATTAAATTCGTGCGTGTTGGATAAAATTTGATTGTTAAGATTTGACTGTGGTGGAAATTGTTTAGCTTTCAGAGGATAGCTAGCTCCTCTTCTTGTAGGATATATTCTATATGGTTAAATAAGAAACTATTTTGACAAATAAACTTCAATATATCCTATTTTCTTATTGTTTGAATCAGTATTTGGTACCACATGCAAAATGGCCTCAACAATAAGCGTGGTTGTGTTTGTTGTGCACTATTCTGGCTTTCCGAGTATTATTAGGCCAAGTTCAACCAGTACTAGATGGAGTGTCGGCCAACACACAATATCTGTTATTCTGAATTGTAGTTTATCTCCTATTTAAATTTATGGATATACACTAAGTGTAAAGATCCCAGGCCAATTAAAGAGGTAATCTTATACACATAGTATGAATATGAATTATAGAATAGAAAATGAAATGTCATTTTGATATAAAAATATTATCTGGTTTTCTGAGTGCTAATAATGGTAAGTTTTACTGTCTCCAAAAGTTTATTGTTAAATTGATGCTATCATGGATTTATTGACTCCCTATTTCACCCGTCCTAAAGTCTTTTTGTTTCAAACCTAAAGCCCTTGATAGTCTATCGATATTAGGAGGTAGGACTTGTAAGGTTTACAAAATTGTAATTGGTTATATGTATTGAAATCTATATATACTTCTATCTATTTGAAAATGATGTTTGACTTCGATTTGATTACTTTTAATTAAATACTAAATTCTTGAATTTTTGAGTTTTTTAATTAACAAGAAAAATGTTGATTGGTTGAATTTTTTTTTAAAATATAAAGTTAAATAAATAAAAGAATAATTTCTGCACTCCTAACTCATCCCACTAACACATGTTTCAGTATTTTCACGCTCCTACATCTACAACTCTTATGCCTATCAAATTCTTTGCACTGCTCACCTAAGAGAAAATTCAAATGATCATCGTCAGATCCCCTTTTGCTACCAAGGGTTAACATCATTTTTCCCAGTTTCACCAACTTCATTAACAATATCATTGACATTCACTTATACGTATGTTTGGCTCTAGACTACCTCGCTTTCTTCTTCAATTGCAAAATCATTATCCTCACTATCGTTTAAACTTAATATCATCCCCTAGACCGTTACCAAGGACAACATTATTAACAATATCAACATTGACAACATTGTCGACATCACCATGTACAACATCATACACAAACGCTTTGAGTTAGATCAACACCCACAAAACCATGATCACCAACAGGTCCATCACTATCATTAACATCGTCATCGGACCAACATTAAATGTAAACATGAAAGCCTCTAATACCACTAAGTTTCTGCTCACCAAAGTCTCTAAGACCATTATCAATACAATAAACAAGAAGCCATTTCTCACCTTATGCTAATACTTCTCAGAACCCGTATACTCCAATTTATTACAAAAAATACCTATAGCACCCAAGCATAAAAACGTGACATCCATATAGTATAATCCAATTTATTACCAAAAAGAGCTATAGTACCCAAGCATAAAATCATGATATCCACATAGTCAAATTTAAAGATCTTACCACCCATACAACTAGACTTCATTGAGTTTGTGAACTTGGCCCCACAATGAATATTTAAAAGTCAATAGCTTGCTATTAGGATATGCAATAAAAAAAAATGGAACACTACAAGAAAAAGTGGAATTTTTGGTGAAATTTTCGGTTGAATTCTAGCGGAAATAGCAAATTTCAGTGGAATTATTCCGCCGAAAAAAGATTCGTCTCTTTTATTTTCGACGGAATTTTCATTTTTTTTAAATAAAAAATTTTTGCTAGAAACAAAAAAAAATTCATTTTTTAAAAAAAATATATATATATTTTCCAAATGTTGGACTTAGAATTCGAACCCAGGACCTCAACCCTGGGACCTAAACCACCCAAGGGCGCGCGTGTATGCATATGCCCGAATTATCCCAAATTTTGGGATAGGTAGGAGTCAAACCGTCACCTACTCATTGGCAAACAACCCTCTTACCCGTTGAGTTATCATCACTTTGTTGTCATAATACATAAATATTATATATATAGTATTCAATAATTCAAATAACAATTTAAATAATAATAATTTATTTAAAATTTTAATTTTTTTAATTTTCCTATTTTTTATAATTAAATTTCGTATTTTTTTAAACATTTTTATAATTAAAAAATTAAATATTAAAATTTATTTTTTTTTAATTTTCTTATTTTTTATAATTAAATTTCGTATTTTTTATAATTTTTTATAATCAAAAAATTAAATATTAAAATTTCATATTTTTTTATAAATTTTTTACATTTTCAGTGGAATTTCCCGCCGAAATGCGGCCGAAAATTTTAAAATTAATACTTTTTTTAATTATTTTTTAGTTCTCGACGAAATTTTCGATGGAATTCCTCTAGAAAAAAACAAATAATCTTTTCCATACCATAAGCGGGGAAGGTAGAAATTTGCGTATCTCTTCTTGAAGTTGTGTCATTCTCCTATCGCTATCCAAGATAACCTCAAAAATTAGACATAATATGCTTCAACGAGGGTTTTGCAAATGAAAATTTATGAGAATGAAGGTTAGGGTAAGCATCACTCTTTGCCTTGGGATTTCAGGTTTTTTTTTTTTTTTTTTGTGGTTTATGATATAGTGATTATCACAATTTCTCATTTGGGAAAAATAAAAGAAAAACAAATAAAACCTTCATGTGATCAGCACGTGATGTTCTTTTTCCCTCCCTTTTAATTACCCCTCCGTCCCATAATAATTGTCGTTTTAGGAATTTTTTTTTGTTCCATAATATATGTCGTTCTCACATATCAAGAAGGAATGTATTAATTTTTTTCGAATATACCCTTAGGAGAGAGATTAATAGATGATGAGAGAAAATTAATAGCTTAATTTATTAAAAGGGTATTTTAGTTAAAATAATTTACATTTAATGCTTTTAATCTATTTTCTTAATTCTTGTGCATAAGCTTAAAGTGACAATTATTATGGGGCGGAGGGAGTAATTTTTTTTTTTTTTTGGTGTTAACCTCCCTTTTAATTAATACTATTTAGCAAGGTGATTCAAAAACAATTTCAAGTAAGATACACCTCACACATTAATTGCGTATCCTACTTAATTTTTCAATTTCACCATCGACAATCAATTTATCTGACTAATTCCGTTCAATTTCTAGTGAGATTGTTAATTACAAGGCGATTTGTCCTAGATATATCAAAAGTATTTAAATTCATGTCCTAAAATTAAAATTGAAAAATTGAATGTCCTAGAATCGTGGAACATTCAACATATTGTTCTAAAATAGTAATTTTACCTTATTTAAAGTAACTTTGTTCAAATAATGATAAGAAAAGATACCACAAAATTCATATCTTTCAAAATTTTGAAAATATTACAATGACACCTTATATAATTTAAAAATTTATAATGTACCCCCTACACAAAATACGATCTAGCAAGTATATATACCCAAAAGGGTACTTCTATCCATTGCAAAAGTTGAAAAAAATGGCCCGAGTTGGATAAGAAAATTGAAAAGATTAAAAAGTCGTCCTATTTACTTCAAATCACTCTAACCCGCGGTTGGAACATCGGACGTAAAAACCAGGCCTGGTCCACTTGAACTGGACTTGCCACTAAGATTAAAAATTTGATGGGAAAAAAACCTGGAGTTTTCATAATTTAGCTTTCATGAAGATGAATCATGGTTAAGAAGGGTTTAGTGCACAGGTATTGCATATTTTCTATGGACGTAGCACAGGTGTTTTTGAATGTTATATTAGATTTAATTTTGGGATAATTACTCCCACCACCCCTGAGGTTTGGCCTAATTACAAGTAACACCCCCTTGTATCGAAAATTACCAATACCCCCCTGTGTTTTGTTGCCGTCTTACAATTTTTACCTTCCGTTAAGTTGACTAACAGTCAACGTTTGCCCTCTAATGTGATCTCCCGAAATACCCTTTTCAAGGCGGGAATGCAATTTAAACAAATATGAATTGACTCATTTACCCTTGAGGGTATTCATGGTAATTTTATACAATATCAGGGGGTTAAATGTAATATTTTTGTTAAAGTGACATAATAGTCATTGTTCGTATTTTTTTTGCATGCATGGGAACCTATCTGCCTGCCAACTGAATTTTGCATGCATGGGAACCTGGCAACTAAATTTTGCCTGCATGGGAAGCTGTCTGCCTGCCAACTGAATTTTGCATGCATGGGAACCTGGCAACTAGATTTTTATGCCTAATTACACACATAATGATATGGGTCATTAAACCATAAGTCACAAAATTTTACAAAAGCAATAGTGCTCAAAAGCATGATAATTAACAACAGTATTCATTACAACACGACAAGAAGCATAACCGAACTTGTTCAAAATCAAAACAATT
The DNA here is from genome assembly GCA_026212405.1 of Petrea volubilis. NCBI lineage: Eukaryota > Viridiplantae > Streptophyta > Magnoliopsida > Lamiales > Verbenaceae > Petrea > Petrea volubilis. The sequence continues at coordinate 5,644,019 of CM047886.1, read as the reverse complement.
ATGCTCATTACATAATGATATCAAACAACAACAAATATTTTCCAAAAAATGCATCCATAAGTTTAGATTTGTGCATCGGGTAGAGGGGCTGAAGATGAAGGTCTGTCGTGTGTTTTCTTGGACCTTATCTCCCTTTGATGAGTAGTTGATGGCACTAAAATAGGCTGGGACGCAGACCCTTCTTGCCGTTTGTCCACTCCAAGAATCTTGACTCTTGCTACCCAAGATGCTCTCCTTGCACTTCTTCTTGCTTCCATTCCTCCTTTAGGCCTTGGTACAACGCATTTGTTTTTAACTTTTTTGGAAGTAGTAGGAACTTCTGAATTTGGATTGACACTTGTTTGGGATGATGGCAATGTTTGTGTCTATCAAATAATTGAAGGCAAAAAAAATCACAAATCAATTTAAGGCATGACTTAACAAATAAAACTTAACAAACCTCTATTGATTGCCCAATATTCCTTTTCCTTGATTGTGTTGGGGCAGCAGCAGCAGCCTGTCCACCATCGCCCTTGGGACAAAGAGAAAAAGAAAAAAATATTATTAAATAGTCACAAGTCCCTTCTCACAAAAAAATCAAAATTAAATAAATACAAAAACAAAAAAATTAGTATAGATTGAGATAATGGTTGTACCTTCTCACAAGTCCTGCTATTATGGCCAAAGTCATTGCACTTTTTACACCTAACTGACCCTAATCTCTTTGAAGGGGCAGGTTCTCCAGTCTCTCTTCTCCTTGAAGTTTTGGGCCTTCCGGGCAGCTTCCTTTTCAATGGAGGTCCCAAGCTAGTGGGCTGCACATCCAAGTCTTTAGGCCAGAAACTTTGATCAGGAATAGGATATATCATCCTATTGTAGGCCTTCCTATAATTCTCTGTGGAGAATGTTGGATGCACAAAATCTTCCAGTTTCGATCTCCTATAGTTAATGGCAGTAACAACATATTTACAAGGAATCCCCATTAGCCCCCAAACCCCACAAGTGCATGACCTAACCAAGACATCAACAACAAAAGGCATGCCTTTATCCCTCACTTCGTACAACCCCTTACCGGCCACTTGCAAATGACATTTCCTACTCTCTTCCCTCATATTGTTCAATACTTTCAATGCATATGGTGTTATTGGTGATTTTCATTTGTTTGATAAGGCTGCCCTCCTTTGAATAAAGTCCATCATGTTAGACCTTATCCCATCCATAAGTGTTAAAACGGGTTTACCCCTCAAATCACCCGCCCAAGCATTGAAGGACTCGGAAATGTTATTTGTGACGTGATCATTTTTTATGTGTGTGCCAAAGGCATGCCTAGACCACTGATTTGCAGGTATGTTACACAACCAATCATAAGCAGATTCATTGAGTTGCCATATTTTTTCTATGGCAAAATTGAAGTCCCTAATATTATATGCCCTAGAGGCTGTCCAAAAATAGGATTTTAGAGCTACACCAGAATAGTGTAGCCTAAAATTGGCAAAGATGTGCCTTGCACATCTTCTGTGATGAGCATGAGGCACTATTGCAGTAATTGCCTCCACCAAGCCCTGTGTTAAATAAAAACATATTAAGTGTTAAAAAGCAACATATTAAGTGTCAAAATAGCAGCATATTTAGTGTTAGAAAACAACATATTTAGTGCATAAAAAACCATATTACCTTTTGTCTATCCGACATAAAGGTCCAAGAAGCATCATGAGAGAAGCCTCCAACCATTACGGACAAATTCTCAAAGCAAAACTGCCAACTTTCTTTGCATTGCAAAGGCTAAAGGAAACAACCCATTGTTTGCATCCATTCCTATGGCACCCAAAAGCACTCCCCCATAAGGGCCCTTGAGGTGACAACCATCAAAACCTAGAAAAGTGCTACAACCCTCAACAAAACCATCTCTAAGTTCCTTCAATCCTAAAAAGAATTTCTTAAATGAAGGTACAACACTTAGACTTAGCCCCTCATCTTCACCCTCATCCTCACCATATTCACACTGTAAACTCACCACACTACGCTTATTAGTTATTAAAACCATCTTCGCATAATAAGGAAGAAGACCATATAACTCACTATGACTACCTTCTACAGGTTCCATAGCCAATTTTGAAGCCCTATAGATTTGCATGTAAAGAGGATCTTCCCCAAACTTGCCCAATTCACTCCTAATTCCTTTCACCTTCATGTCTGGGTTTTCCCTCAAAACATCAACTAACTTAGATGCCATCCATTTAGTACTAACATCTTTTTTAGTGTCTTTCCTTATACATGTGTGCATGTTATTGTATATTTTAATTTTAAAACTGACACCATCACTCATCACAGATGCATGAATTCTCCAAGGACATCCTGCATTCTCACAAACACAAGTTACCCTAGTCTTCTCATTTTTTTTCCTAACCAACGAAAACCCCTCTTGAACAACAAACTCTTTTAATTTCTCCCTAAACTCATAAACACTCTTAAAAGACTGCCCTACTTTCAGTACTAATTTTTCAGCACCTCCCTCTTCATAATACAACATAAGTTCACCCCTCATTGAACCCCTAAATGGATCATTTGGTAACTCATCATCTGATTCATTAAAGCTTTCACAGTGATCATCACTGTGATAATCAGACAATGCATGATGATCTTCATCAAGAATTTGGAAACCCTCACTGTCCCCCTCATTATCACCTTCCCCATGACAGTCCCCCTCACTACCCCCCTCATTATCACCCTCCCCATGATAGCCCCCCTCACTGCCCCATTCACCCTCACTGCCCCATTCACCCTCACTGCCATCCTCAATACCACCCTCAATGCCCCCTTCACTACCCCATTCACCCTCACTGCCAAAACCCTCATCATTTTCCCTATCCATAACCTACCAAAGAAAAACAAAATAATAATAATTAGGGCTTAGACAAAATTACAAACAAAAAAAAAACCAATAAATTACAAAAAAAACAGTTAAAACACCAACCAATCACCTTCTTCACAAAACTTGGAACAAAAAAATTGGGGGTTTTCTACCAAAATTTCACAACACACACAAAACCAACGTCATCACCTCTCAAGAACAAAAAGCCATCATATTATTCACTTAAAACCGAAAAAAAAACCCCCCAATTTTTCGAAAACTAGGGCACCAAACTAAAAAAAAAACACATCACACTCACAAAGGATTCAAACTAAGAACACATCACACTCACATTATACTAAGAATTTCGCAAAAAAAACCTCCAAAAATTATCATGGCCGAAACCCTATCTTCGACAGAAAAACGAAGCTCAAACGATGGGTTACCTCGTCACCGCCGTTCACGTACGCGTCGCCGCCGTCCAGACTAGTCGTAGCGCCCTCCAGCCGTTGAGCTTCACCTCGCCGTCGATCGTCTACCTCCAGCGGTTCGAAAATGTCTGGGTTATCTCGTCGGTCGCCGTTCACGTTCATGTCGCCGCTGGGTTACCTCGTCGGTCGTCCTTCACGTACGCAGCCGTTGGAAATCTTCCACCTTTTCTCTCTCTCTCTTTCTCACTGCTGTAAGAAGCAGCAAAAACTAAGGCTTTTTACCCAAAAATTGACCTAGGGATAATTTGGTCATTTCACACATTCCCCAATTTTTCGATATTTTCATTAAAAAAAAATTCAAGGGGCAAAATAGACATTACATTGATTCCATCTATTTTACAAATAACCCCACAAAACACGGGGGGGGGGGGGATATTGGTAATTTTCGATACAAGGGGGTGTTATTTGTAATTAGGCCAAACTTCAGGGGTGGTGGGAGTAATTATCCTTTTAATTTTTAAAATATTTGATATTCCAATGTAGGTTATACTTTTTAGTTAATTAATTAAATCATGATATTTTCATGGTATGACTATTTTTATTGTAATTTCGTTTATTTACTTTCATAGATTTAATGGTAAGAGCATAAGAGTGAGCATGAAAAATGCCAAAAAAAGTTGGATTTTCAAGAATATTTTTATTATTTATTATTTTATTTTAAAAATACTAATACTTATTTTTAAAATAATTATAATGTCACCGGCCTAGTTGTGTTCAGCCCAATGATTGAACCGATGACCTGTGAACTAGTTAATTTTTCAATTCAATGAACGGTCCAGTTTCTAAAAATTGTTTGGAATATCAATATAATTCTTGATTAAAAGAGTCAAAACACTAACGACGACTAATAACATAATGCTTTTTATAAATGACAACGGTCAAAAAAATTGGAATAAGAAAAGGCAATTAAGCTGCGAGCTGAGGTGTAGAATTAGCCCCGATAACCTAAGTGCAATGTATCAAAGCAATGCATCAAACAGTTACACAGAGGAGCTAGAGAGAGAAAACAACATTAATTTCACAAAGTATCCGAATACTCTCTCTCTTGATTTTAATCTATGAGGGAGGTATTTATACGCTGTCACGAATCAAATCCCCAATAACCAACTAATTGATTGTAAATTGTTAACTAGCACGCGATTCTACCATGACTTAGCCATAAATTTGATTGCAAGTTGTGGCTATCATCTTGGCTGCTCCAGTTTCTTCTAAATTTAGGAGGTGCCAATTTCAGCACATTACAAATACATATAAGGAGGTCATGGTAATTTCTTAAACAATAGGAGATTTTCTATAATTTCGTATTGCCATCACCAAAAAAAAAAATAATAATACAATATTGATTTGGAAATCGAATCCAAATTTTCGAATGAACAATATATCATTTTTCATGATAGTAAGCAAAAAGAACCAAACCCAAAATACGGATAAAAAATAATTTAAAAAAAAAAGAAAAGAAGCACTCCCCAAAATAAAAGATATATATATATATATATATATAGAGAGAGAGAGAGAGAGAGGCGGCCAGCCCTGCAGCCAAACTCAAGAACTTAACAAGTAGTATACGGATATACTAGAGCATAACAATAGAGCAAAGCCCCGATTACGAAATGTGTTAGTACTATCATAACAATAGCATCATGATGATGATGAGGACGATTGAAATATATAGATAATAAAGATGATTGTATAGTGTAATTATGGACCACAGACCACAATATCACGGAGGGCTTTGGCTAGCATAACTCGCTCATGGCAGTTGCTATAACGGTTACTTTGAACCCCTATTCAACACCCCCCCTCGTTATATATTAGTTGCGAACACTAGCTCTGCTCTCTCTGTCTCTCTCTCTCACACACACACACACTCACACACTCCTTTCACTCCCCATTCAACAATTTATTCATCAAATTAACCATCCCGTTTCCTCTTGAACACCATCATTCCATTTTCCATTCATTTTTTTCAGTTTTCTTGAATTTCGAAGAATCAGCTGATCATCAATAATATTTTTTGCAAGATTACATAAATAGTTCACGACAGCACTTGGGTTGAACTTATTCTTTTTCTCCATATTAATAATCAAGGCTCTGGTGATCAATTAATCTCGGAAATATATATCTGCAAATGGAGAGGCTATTTGTGTTGAGATTTGGGTTGCGGTTTCATAACGAGCAGCCTAAATGTTGCTCCGACTACTTCCTGTGCAAGAAATGCACAACTTATGTTGCCTTCAGAGAACACTTACGTAGCATCTCCTGGGTAAAATCATTGTATTTTTTGTTATAGACGTAGAATTATTTATTATGAGTACTTGTTCTTGATGGATTTCTTGAATATTCTTGAATTAATAATGCCATTAATCAAGTTTATCTCCCCTGTTTCCCCTGCAGGGCCCTGGAATACGTTACGGTCTCTTTGTTCAAGTGTAAGAATAATTAATTTAATGCAGCATTCGTCATTTTCATCATCTTAAGTCTTAACAAAAGAATTGTAGAATTTCAAGTTTCGTTTATTTAATTGATTTTTCTTAGAAATTTGTGCAGTGTGAATGTGCGAGAGGATGAACCAGCCAATTACTTGGAAGCTGAATCTCAGACACTTTCTCTTATCTATTGTGTGGAGTGTGGTTATCCGTTAGGCTACAGAGTTGTAAGCTGCTAAAAATCTTGTTGCTATCTTTATTTTACTTGGACTACCTTTCTCATTTTTTCTTGTGAATTAAACGAATATATATGTGTGTATGTGTGTGTCTGTGTATTTTCCATGCAGGTTGAGGCTGCTTCTGGGCAGACGCATGCCGGAAATGAAACGGTGAACCTTCATATGTAAGTCCTCTACGAAAACTATATAATTTATCATATATATATATATATATATATATTTGTTAGTACGTGAATTTGTTTTGAGGAAATTGATTGATTAACAGAGACAAGGTGTTGAGGAGGCGCGGCAACGAGTTACTCGGTGGAGATGCGTTACTGCAAGAAATAATTGAAAATGAAATAGTGGCGGAACGCATATATGAGCATGAAGGAGATCGGACAGCTACTGTAAGGCATATTAACACAAGCTGAGTACTTGTTTAGTTCTTCTAGCTAGTGGGCTGATGATGATCCGAAACGAGGCCTTTCGTATTGAAGCAATTGATCATTCTATGGTTTAATAACGACACAAGTTGTGTACGACGTTTCAAGTGTCATAAAAAGGAAGAAGAAGAAGAGGGCATCTTTGTCATTCAAATCGTGCATGTTGGATACAATTTGACTGTCAATATTTTACTGTAGTGGATTCGCTGTTAGATTCTATAGTTTTCAGAGGATAGCCTCCTCTTCTTGTTTGACATTCTATTAGCTTTTGAGTTTTGGAAAATAAACATCAATATATCCTACTTTCATAGTGTTTGAAGCAGTATTTGGTGCCACAAATTAAAATGGCCTAAACAATGAGCATGTTAGAGTTTGTGGTGCACTATTCTGGCTTTCAAAGTATTAGCATGTTAGTGTTTTTGTGGAGAGAGTCTGTGGCCTCAACAATTAGCATGTTAGTGTTTGTGGCGCTACTAATAATGCTGCAATTTTACTATTTGCCAAAGTATTACTGTTTAATTGATCATGCCATCCCCTTAAAAAAAAAAATTGATCATGCCATTATTTTCTTATATTGATAGGTGGAGGGGGTTGTATGTCTAAGGTTATAAAAGTGTAATTACTTAAATGTATTGAAACCTATCCTATCATATACTTGAAGGTGTGTTAGATCAAATTATGTTAATTTTGACAGAATCCTAATTTCATATACACTACAAGAAAATGAGTAAACTTGCAACAATACGATAAGTAATAATTAAATAATTGTTGCTAATTATATAAAGAAAAATTATGAAATGAATCTAATTCATTGACTTTTATATAAATACATTTACACACTGTAAAACTTTTCACATTAAATTATATAGTTTCTTTTTTATAATTAACATTAAATTATACAGTTCACGCCGTAAAAATGGTAGTGATTTAAGGATACTTAAAATTTGGAAGGTGGGCATATGTTACTATTCTTCAGTCCATCTCTATAAATATTAGTAATATTAGCACAAACAATGTGTGTTCATAGTTAAAAATAATATAATTTAATTACATACGATAATTTTGGTAGAATTTATACTATCAAAATATTTTAAACTATTTTTAATAAATTTATGAAATTAGTAATAATTAAAAATAAAATAATACTCCCTCTGTCCCATAATAGATGTCATTTTAGGTTATTGCACAAAGATAAAGAAAATGGACTAACACCATTAATTATAGATTAATTTGACTAAATTATCCCCATAATTAATGAGTTGTTTGGAGATTTTTTAAAAATTTACAAAAGATATTAGTTATTGTCTAAGGGTATATTAGAACAATACTAATAAATTCCCTCTTGAAATGTGAGAAACACATATATTATGGGACAAAAAATTATTCCTAAAATGACATCTATTGTGGGACGGAGAGAGTATAAAATAAAAAGTTAAGAAAATAATTACAACTAAAGTAAAAAAAAAAAAATATTGAAGAGTATGTATAAGGGTGTAAACAGATGTTAAATAGAGTGGATATGCCGTATCCGAATTCATATTAGATTAAGTTTTTCAATATCCTTATCCGTATCCGAATCTAAAGAATATTCAAAACCTTGTATCCGAATTCGAATTCGAATCCGACGGATATTTGCGAATTCGGATATATCCGAATCTGTTTTGTATTTATGAAAATCTGACAAAATTATGAATATCCGAATATCTGTTTTCGCTTACAATTATCCAAATATCCGATTGAATATCCGAATATCCATATCTGTTTATATAAATAAAAAAAATCAAATAAAATTTATATGACTTATCTAATTGAAATTTTTGTGTATATATAAGTAAAGTTATGCTCATTAATATAAGTAAAGTTAATATATTAGAACTTATGTTTTTATTTTGTTGTAAATTTGAATATATGAGTTAATTAGATTTTTCTCTACCTATTTTACTTATAAGAAGACATTAGAATACACACACACACATACTATTACTACTACTACTACTACTACTGTTGTTATAATAACTGATGTTTAATTGTTATTTATCAGATACAAATAGCTGATATAATTAAACAAATGTATCCATCAAATACACATTCGGAGTGGATATTAAACGGAATGTTTATGTAATTACCATATCCGTGTCTGTTTATTATTCGGATGCTTGTAATCGGATATGAATAATATACCCCATAAGCGGATACAGATGCGAACGTTAAACGAATTTTTGTTTATCCATTTACAATCATAAGTGTGTCTGATGAAAAAGGAGAGAAAGGGGAAATAGAAAGAAGGACAAGAAAGGTAAAAAGAATATGGAAAATGAGAGAGAGAGAGAGAGAGAGAGAGTTGATTAAAAGAAAAAAGAAAATAAAAGAAAAATGATAGACCGAAAAAATGGCCTAAGCAAAAGAAGTTATTTGGGGGGTATGCCCCATTATATGTGTAACGAACTTGATTTTTTTGTAAAATAAAAAATAAACTGAATTAAGAGAGGGATTAGAAGAGAGTGCGGTAGAATTGGAGATGAGAAGTAGAGCAGACAGGGAAGGGATAATTGAAGCAATTTTCTTTTCTGTCCTTCATTCCTAAAATCCAAAGTATTTATACAATGTCTGAAATTAAAATTAGAACAAGCATTTAACCGTAAAATGAGTAGAAAATCTAGAACAAATCCAACTGAGAATCCTTTGGTAGTGGCCCTAGTCTGTAGAACTTTTCACAAGTTGGTTAGGCCAGAGTTGATCTCAAACGTTGATTGTTAATTATCATGGATAAACGGCTGAGATATGAGGTGGCGTGGAACAATATCCTGTTTACAGCGAATAATGAAAATGGGGTCACCTCTTAAGTGTCTTAGCCCAATGGTTCTCTGCATCGAACGGCTATTCTTCATCTCCAAGCAGTTAACCTCACGGTCCTTATCAAATCTGAAATTGTCTTCTTAATCCTAACAATATGATAGTATCGATGTTCGTGAATTCGGACACTTTTATTTTATTGATAATTTTATTGCATTGCATTTGTTTTCTCTTTCATTCTTGATAGTATATATTATTCATTTTTGATGGGTTTTATATGTTTTATTTTCGCTGATTTGTTTCTTTTTTTTATGTTTTATTTTTGATTCATTATATATAGGAGTTTTATGATTTTGAATTTTCTCTTTCAATCAAATAGCGGGGCCATTGATATATTGGTTATCTTTAACGTACTAACACAATATAATATACTTCACATAGTATATATGAAATCAATGAGTGCAGTTAATTTGTTCGTGATGCTTTTTTTCTTTTCTCTTTTTGGTTATTTTTTTTTTAATTTATTGTATATTTTAATGTTACCAATGTATTAATAATTGTCACCATATTCTACAAGTTTTTATTTAAATCTTATTTTTCTTTTCATTTCCTTTCCCGTCTTTTACTTGTTGCGCAATTTACGATTATATTTTCTTCGTCATTGTTTTCTTTTTTATTTCTCATTTGGGTGCTATGAGATTGATGGGAATCATCAAATCATCTACATAATTATCATTTAGATTTGATTGATCAAAAGGGATATTTAAATAATTTGAATTTAGTGTATATACTATAAAAAGTTGCATGTAGGAATTCATTTTATCATGTCATATAAGTTGCCGTTTTGATAAAACATTAACGCCAGGACCAATCTAATGAAAGAAATAAAGATGAGGACCAAAATTAATAATGAGTAAAAATGAGAGACCAAAATTTATTCAAGAGTATAGTTGGAGGACTAAAATAACATTTTTTTCCTTCCTTTTATATATAGAATGTGACAAGGAATGAAAGAAGACAATAAAAATAAGAGAAAACGAGCTCCATGACAAGCAACAATATTATGTCATATAAGTTGCGTGTAGGAATTCAATTTATTTTGTCATATAAGTTGCCGTTTTGATAAAACATTAACGGCGGGACCAATCTAATAAAAGAAGTAAAGATGACGACCAAAATTGATAATAAATAAAAATGAGAGACCAAAATTTATTCAAGTGTACAGTTGGAGGATTAAAATGATATTTGTTTTCCTTTTATATATAGAATGTGACAAGGAATGAAAGAAGAAAAAAAAAATAAGAGAAAACGAGCTCCATGACAAGCAACAATATTTAATCCACATGTTCTACTGAAAAAAATAAAATAATAAAAAAGGATTAGAATGCAATATCAAACTTTAGTGACCATTTCTGATATTAATTTTTTTGTACTTTCTTCTTTTTTGGTGAAGATCAATATAGCCTCACTAAGTTTTTATTTTAATTGTTTTTTGTTATTCTTTTATTTATTATGAACACTTAAAAATACTGCAAACCGAATAGTTAAAACACAACTTTCTGAGTTATTTATATTAAAAGGAGCTTTTCAATCATCAATATTTATAGGGCAAAATATACTTAACACCTTTCAACTATATTTATGTAATATTTTATTTCCTTAGACTATAATAAGTTCCACTTAATCCCTGCATCTAATTCATACACAAACGTGGTATTAACTATTACTTGTAAAATATCTAGTATAACCTTTTAGTCTTTTAAACTCAAAGATTACTTAAAAAAAAAAAAAACAATACAAAAACCTTTTCAATTATTGATGACAAGCCAAACTTTATACCTTTGGATATTATGTCGTTAATTTATTGTGGCAATAAAAGTGTCAACATTAATTTTATTCTCAATTTCACAAGTTTATTATTATATTCTCACTATAGAAAAAATGCCAGATTCCCCGGAATAATTCCGCCGGAGCCAAAACGGGGGAATTTCGACGGAATTTTTTCGGGATTTTTTTTAATTGTTATAATTAAAAATCGGGGGAAATCTGGGGGAAAATTTTCCCCTTTGTTTTTGAATTTTTTAATTAAAAACCGAGAGAAATCCGTGGGCAAATTTTTCCCGATTTTTTTGAATTTTTTAAATTAAAAATCGGGAGAAATTCAGGGGAAATTTTCCCCCTTTTTTTTGAATTTTTTTAATTAAAAATTGGGGGAAATCCGGTGGAAAATTTACCCCTTTTTTTTTTGAATTTTTTAAATTAAAAATCGGGGGAAATCCAGGGGCAAATTTCCCCCAGTTTTTTTTTGAATTTTTTTTAATTAAAAATCAGGGGATATCCATAGGAAAATTTTTCCCGATTTTTTTTAATATTTTTAATTAAAAACTTAATATTACTATATATTTAGGCAAAATAATAAACAAGCTTGGAAGTAGCTCAATAACAAGGTATTAGATTTGTATCTAAGAGGTCCCAAGTTTAAGTCCATGCAAGAGCAAAATTTATTTAAATTTTTTGAGAGCAAACCTGGGGAATATTCTATTGGAATATTCCACCAGAACTCCTGTGGAAAATTTACCCCAGAAAATACCGAGGGATCTCCGATGGAATATTCCGCCGAAGCAATTTTCTTTTTTTTTTTAATAAATAATAATAGTGTATGTATAAAACTAAAAATAGAAACACAACTAGAAAATTGTGGAGAGAGCTTAGAGGCACAGCATGACATATCTTTCCTAAAGGTCCTAGGTTCAAATCCAACTAACTACAATTTTTTTTTTTAAAAAATACTTTTTGGGGAAATATATATAATTTCAATATAAATGATGTTAATATTACTTCTACTATTTTGTTTCCTTAAAAATTGTGATTGTTCATTTAATATTTTTTCTTTTAACAAATTAAAAGAATATAATCAAATTCCCTCAATTACAAATATTTGCACATTTTGGGAGTTACTATTCCTGCGGCAGTCGGAGCGGCGGCGGCCACCTGTGTTGACGATCAACGGTAATCCGGCGGAAATTTTCGCCGAAATTCCACCGAAATGCAGTCCTCCGGCGGAAAACACCATTCCGGGGCCATTTTTTCCGACGGACACGATTCCGCCGGATTTAGCATTTTTTGGCGGAAATTTCGCGAAATTTCTGCCGGATTTTTCCTTCGGAATTTGCCTTTTTTCCTATAGTGTCTGAAGACCACAAAGGCAAAGTTTTAGTAATTTATAATTTTATTTTTTGATCCAAAAAAACTTAGGTGAACTATTGCCCAATTACCAACTCTTTTAAAACATTTGTAGCTCAATGCATTGGATAAAATTGTCGCCACTATCTTTTTGTGTATAAACTCTAGGAATTTGAAAGAAATAAAAAAAAAATATGAACTATTAAATAATAATAATAATAATAATAATAATTTTTTAAGTTCTAAAAAAAATCATTTTTGATATTTGTTAGAATAAATAAGTATTAACTAAAACCCAAGACTGTATTCATAAATAAAATAAAATTCTAACAAAAATTTCAAAATTTATTATACACATTTGCATTTACATTTGTATTATGATAGTGCTATAATTGTAACAAAAAATAATAATAATAATTGTGGTTGTGCAATTTATGTCTCTCACACTAATGAGTATTTTATTGTTCAAAAATTGAAAAAAAGGAAGGTTATAATAGATATTTTACAAGTAATATGTAATACCTTGTTTATGTATTAACTAAGATTGAGGGGTTAAGTGAAGCTTATCATAGTACAAGAGGGTAAAGTGTAACATTAGTATAGTTGAAATAGGTCGAGTATTTTGCCTGGTTAATTACAATTTTGGTCTCATAAGTATGCCTTTGTCCAATTTTGGTTCCATTTGTTTCAATTTTCTCAATTTTGGTCACATATGTTTTACATTTTCGCAATTTTGGGACTTTTTTGAAATTTTGTCTAATCTTTAACGGCAAAAGCACGTGCTCCTCAAGTGACCGTTAAATCCCAAATGTTTCAAATATTTTGCAAAGTCCCAAAATTCCAAAATTTTGAAACGTATAGGACCAAAATTGAGAAATTGGAACAAATGGGACCAAAATTAGATGGAATATTAGAAAAGTCCCAAAATTACAAAAATTGAAGCATATGGGACCAAAATTGAGAAAATTGAAACAAACGGGATCAAAATTGGACAAAGGCATACCTATGGGGACCAAACTTGAAATTAACGCTATTTATAGTAGGAGAAGACACGGGAGAGAAGAGAGAGAAATAAATTAGAGATGCGAAAGAGACCAAAAGACACCAAGTAGTAAATATATATTTACTAAATTTTAAAATGTAGATAACTACATGTTATTGAATTTTCAATAATATTTGCTTACATGTGTTATAACTAAAGTTCTATATTTTCTACAAAAAATGTTTTTATCTTTCTTACATTGTTTAAGTTAAAAGTACTAAATATTGTTATTATATAAATAAAATATACTCTCAAACTTAAAATGTAACGCTATGCCTTGTATATAATTTATGTGTACGTTATTTTTTTTTTCCAATTTTTCCTTTTCATTTTGCTATTGAATCCTATATATCTCTTGAACCATTCATATATTAATATTGAAAGAACTTATAAATTTAGAAATTAATAAAATATAGAATGTGCATAGGATATCTAATTAAATCTATCGCATAGAATTGATTATATTAACAATTTCATTTGAGTGAATAAATTTAAAATATTTATCCATGGCACGTGATTTGAAAAGTACCATCTATCTAAAATCATCATATAATTGCAAAACGAAATGCTATTAAATTATGCCTATAATAACCAAAGTTTGAATTAATATAAGAGGATTACTTAATTCACTACAAGAAAACGCACAATTTTCGGAGAAATTTTTCGGCGAAATATTCTGCCGAAATTTTTCGGCAAATTTTCGGCAGAAAATTAAAAAAAATAATTTTTAAAAGTAAATATTTACATCACCAACAATAAAAAAAGTTAATTCACAATTAAAATTTTTGTTAGATCAATTCTTATAATATATATATATATATATATATATATATATATATATATTAAATCTATAAGTTTGGAATCTCCTGTGGGAATGATTTGGATGAGATACTCCTATGATCCAAGCGTAACTTTGCCAGTGACGGAGCTATAGATCTATTAACACACAATTCAAATACAATTATAAGATTATTAAATGAAATTTAAAAAGCAAAAGTAACTTTAACTAAAACATCTATAAAATAAACAATATTTTTTCACAACTATCCACGTCGATTTTGATAAACTGAAACCACTTCATGATTGTCTCATTTGAAATGTATTAAATATATGGATAAGATAAATTAACCAACGAACATATATATACTCAAAATAATATACACCATCTTCACATTTAATGAACCAAAGTATAAATTTATTTCCATGCTTACAATCTAAATCATGAACATAATATTACACTAACAAGTAGTGACATTTAGATGCAAAAATACACCATTCTTCACATTTAGTGACATATAAATCATGCTTTCATTCTTAAAATTTCAAAAAAGTTTATGCGAAAATCACAATTTTTTGTGAGAGTTCATATGTTTTTCCCTTTTTCTTTTTTTCTTCATTCTGGATTGTATATAGAGTTTGTATGAAATAAATAGATGAAGAAAACTAAAAAAGAATGCAATTGTCCTATTTTGTTTTTCATATTGACTTAAAACATAAATCTAATCCTAGTAGGTAAAAATGATTGAAGTATGACTGTTTTGTTGGACCGCTTTTATTCGTTTATGTATGTATACATGTTTGGCTTTATGTTTGGATCCTGCTACATAAGGATTTTCAATGTTTTCGAGTGGAATTCAAATAATAGATAAATTTTAGAATTTTGTTTTCATGTTTAATACATAATTGAAAGGATTTTTCAATATTTAGCGGGGTCCAATGACCCCGCTAAGAGCTAAGTGGCCCCACATATGAACTTCGCATATATAGAATCTAATAAAAACTTAAGAATTGATAAAGTAATGATTTCAATTTTATTGAAGAATCAAAAAGAACTATAGCATTGACTTACGACAGTTCAATTCAAAAGTTATTCATAACAAATTAATTAAATTAATTACTCTGTACTCTTTATTGGTGACGATTTTTGATGTGTCACAAAAATATTTCTCAAATTGAGATCACAACCGACTAGAATACTTATTTTTTCATAGAAGAATTATGAGTGGTTATTAATGTCATCAAAATGTTTCTTTCCAAATATTTTTTTCATTTATAATCTTTTTAATAAAATAAATAAGTGATTATGTTGAATGAATTATATAGAAAAATAATGTGACTAATTAATGACAGCAATAAATTTATAATAAATCTGTAATGACATATTGGTCACAAGTGATTCATTAGTGACAAACGATAAGTAGACAAATTTGTGAAAGATCTGTGATTGAATCCTATAGTGACTGAGTAATGACTGTAATACTAATCACAAAATGTGACCATATAGTGAAGAATTAAAACTTTATGGATTTGTAATGGATTCGTGACCGACCTCATTTCCCAACAATTAGTGACCGAAAGATTAGTCACCGTGAGCAATTGATTATTGACCGATACAAGTTTATAACACATGAGTGATTGATGTTACATAACACTAAATATCCATGAAATTTTACTGATACCTTAGTAACTCAATCAATGTCCATCACATCATATAGCAATAAAATAGTGACTGAAATTGTTTCAATCACAATATTGATTACCAACAAGTCACTATTCTGTTAGTAAATATAATTAAGTGTTTTACAATTAATTAGTCATTAATTGGTCACGAATCTATAACTAATCGTGACGGTTATGATTCGTCACTAAACTTTAATCACTAAATGTATGTTTTCTTGTAGTGTAACTTTTGATTTTTTTTTAAAGTGGGGAATAATAAACTTTTAGGGTCAAATGCAATTAAACCCCATATGATATATGAAATGTGCAAAATACCAACCCCCCTCCCACGAGGTAAAAAAGGCCTAATAACCCAATTTAAAAATAGTTAATGTAATAACATTTTTATATAATAATTTCTCTTTTATAATAGCCTTAGTAGACCTACATCTTTCTTTGTACACCCAAATAATTAATAGGTGGAAGCATATATATATATATTGTAACATTCTGAGCCACAAATATAGCTATTCAATCATTAGCATTGCATAAAAACACATTCGGTTTAGGGAGGATTTTTTTGTTTTTTAATTTTTTGTTAATTTGAGAATTCCTTGTTCTCTTTTGTGTGAATTCCCCAGGGGCAAGTTCAAAACTTGGTGGTCCCTGTCTATTCCATCTCTCAAGCCCCCCGAAGAGAACCTCCTTCCCTTCGGACTCGATATATGTTTTTTGACTCTATATATGTGAGCACCTGGAAACTATTAGGGATTAACCGAAGGAGTACAAAAAATGTTCTATTTAATTGAATTTTAACTATTAAGAGTATTGAAAAATTGAAAAAAAAATAATGCAAATTGAGAAAATATTTTTCCGGTTACAAATGATATCAAAGTAAATTAAAACAATTTTATAAAATAAAATTTTAAAATAATTATATATAATTAAATAAATAATTGTTTAATCATACAAATAAATTGCAAAATTTTATATTATTAAACAAACTTTAATTGATAAAAGATACCATAAAATTGATTCCTTTCAGATTTTTAAAAGGGCAATTTATATTTACCTCTGACGTATACTATATTTATAAAAAAATACCTTGATCTATGAAAAATCACAATTACACCCTGAATTGAGGGGATTCTACGTTGAGGGGATTCTATGTTATACCGATGAAAAGACAATTTTACACTTAAGTGATTTATGCAACAAAAAGAAAAAAAGAGAAAAATAACAAAAATAAAAAGCCAAAAATACCCTTTCTTTATCATTTTTTTTCTTTTTTTTCCTTATCTTTTTTTTAAATCAAATCTCCCCCACCCCCCACCCTCTCTCTCTTGAATGGTTGGTATGCTGGTGGTGGAGGCAGGGTAGAGGCGAAGGCAGGCGATCTCTCCCTCTTCCCCTCTCCCTTCTCAATATCTCAATTTCTCTCCTTCTCTCTCTCTATCTCCCCCCCCCCCCCCTCCCTTCTCAATCTCTCTCTCCCTCTTGATCTCTACCCCTCTCCTCTCTCGTTCCCTTCTCAGGTGGCGATGGATGGTAGACAGGAGGTGGAGAGGTGACGATGGAGGCTCTCTCGATATCGATCTATCTTACTCTCTCTCTCCCCCCCCCCCTCCCTTCTCAATCTCTCTCTCCCTTCTTAGGAGGTGGCGGACGATAGATGAGGGGGCAGTAGATCAACGACCTAGGAAGACAAACAAGGAAGAAAAAAAGAAAAGGAAAAAGGGGAGAAACAAAAAAGAAAAAAGAATTTATTTGATTATATAAAATATGTATTAATTTTTTTTTATCAAATATTAGAATATCAATAATTTTTTGTATTTATAAAAATAAAATTTATATTATTATAAGATATTTTGATGTATGTTTATAACTATTTGCATATATATTATAAAATATTTAATTTAAAAAAAATTAAAATATGTATAATATTTTAAATTTAAATATTTATAATATATCAAAAAAAACCCCTAGAGGGCAAAATAGTTACTTCAATATAATCAAACACCTATTCTTGCTTTCAGAAGGGTAATTTTGGAAGTTTAATTTTTTTTTTTAACTAATGGTGTGTGTATTTTGTAATTACCATCTCAATTCATGGGGGATAATTGTAATTTTTAATAGGTCAAAGTATTTTTTGTAAATAGAATATACTTCAGGAGAAGTAAGTGTAATTCGTCCTTTTTAAAAAAAAATTATAATGTCACTTGATATTTTCAAATAAGCATCGTATACACAAGAAATGGACGCAAAACCCTTCATCTTTTGTCTCTCTCTCTCTCGCTCTCTCTTTCTCTCTCCCCTCTTAAATGTATATGCATACATGGGTGACTGTATATATATATATATATATATACACACACATACATGCATATATATTTAAAAAATAGAAAATCCTCACTCCCAATCCCCCCCACCCCGCCCGCTATCCTTCTCTCAATTTCTCTCCCTCATAGTCTCTCTCTCTCTCTCTCCCCCTCAATCTATACGTATATATGTGTGGGTGAGGGTGTGTGTATATATATCTATATGTGTTTATGTATGTATATATATTTCTCTCTCTCGCTCTCTCTATGTATATACATATATTTCTACGTGTGTGTGTATATATATATGAGTGTATCCACATCTAAGGGTTTTTTTTTTATTTTTTGTATAAGTTTTTTTTTTAAATTTCAACTAATATGAGGTCAAACTGCAATTAATTCATAAATTTGTCCTTCACTTTGATGGCCACATGCACTACATGTGAGTTTGCCATCTATTATTTGACAAAAATTGGCTCCTGTGACCTAATTTGAGAAATTTCATGTTTTGTGGGACATGATTCAAGAATTTTGAGTTTATGGGATCTAATTAAAAAACATGTCTACTTTATGGGACAAATTGGATCTTTTTCCTTAATTTTGAAACAAACACTGTGAGAAAACATCCTTTTAATTAATGAAAATTTGTGATGGATATATTTTTTCACAATTTAAAGTATTTGTGATGGATTAGTAATAACATTTAGTGTAAACAAAACTAAGAACCCCTCTAGATGGGCTTTTTTCAAAGGAAAATCATTTATTGTTGGAAAAAACACTTCAGTAAAAAAAATTGTATTTGGATGGGCTTTTCATAAAAAGAAAAAGCCAAAAAAAGCCAAAAAATGATTTTTTTTTAGAAGCTATCTAGAATAATTTCAAATAAATGTACTTTTTAAAACATTTTTAATTATACATCCAACACAAAACTATTTGCATTAAAAAAAAAAGCTACACCACTAAAAAACACAACTCAATAAGCATTTTTTCTTTAAGCCAATTTAAACAGACCCTGAATATAACAATGAGTGACAAAATATTTACTAACGGAATTTTCCTAAACAAAATCTATCATAAAGATTAAATTTATAATATAATGTACTAAGTTGTTAATAAAAGAAAAGCATTTTTATACTGAAGAAGGGCTTCCAGTAATTTTGTTTGAAGTTAGGAAAAGTGGATGCAATTCACCCTAATTGTTAGTAATACTATATTTCCAGCACCCAAGAAAAAATAATACGATATTTATCAAGCAATAGGATCCAATTCAGAATTAATGAATAATATACAGCCTTTCATGATTGCAAGAAAATAGAATCAACCCAAGCTATGGATAAGGAAACAAGAAAAGGAAAAGAAAAAGAAAACAATAAAAATCCCAAAGGGAATGGCTGCATAGTGACGCACCTTCCTGATGGCGCAGTTATGACAGTTAAATTGAACACTCTGTTCTCTCTCTCTCTCTCTCTCTCACACACACACACACATACACACACACCCCTTCTTATATATTGGTTACGAACACTCTGTTCTTTCACTCCCCGTTCAACAATTACTTCATATATAAAATCATCCCATTTCCTCTACATCATCCAATCCTCCATTTTCTTGAAATATCATTCCATTTCGCATTCGTTTTTTTCAGTTTTCTTGAATTCAAAGAATTAATTCAGCTGATCATCAATATTCACTTGTTCAAGAACACACACACACACACACACACATATAGTTTACGTCTTTACTTGGGTTGAACTTTATTCTTCTTCTTCTTCTTCTTCTCCAAATTAATAATAAATCTCTGAGATCATTTTATCTTGAAATAATATCTGCCATTAATGGAGAGGCTATGTCTATTGAGGTTTGGTTATGAGCAGCCTAATACTGACTACTTCATGTGCAGGCGCTGCACAGCTCGTATTGCCTTTAGAGAACACTTTCACAGCGTCAGCTGTGTAAAATCTCCTACTCATCCTCTTCTGTATTCTTTTTCCCTGTCGTATTAGTAGTTGTTGTTGATGAATTTCTTTAATTTTCTTGGATTAATTAATGCCATTAATCATGTAAATCATCCTTTTTCCCCTGCAGTTCCATGGAGTACATACCGGTTTTTTTAATACAGCGTAAGATTTAGTGCTGCATTCGTCATTTCCATCATCCCATATATATATATATCCTTATTTTACTTAGAATTTATTTGTGCAGTGTGAATGTGCAAGAGGACCAAGCTGTTCATCACTGGCAAAGTCATGATTCTCACACACTTGCTATTATTTACTGTGTGCTTTGTGGTGATATCTTAGGCTTCAAGATTGTAAGATACTAAAAATTTAATTTGCGGCTATCTTTATTTTACTTGGACTATTTTTCCTGGCTTTTTTCCTTTAAATTTTGTGGCAAATTATGTGTATTTTGCATGCAGGTTCAAGCTGCTCCTGGGCAGACGTATTCCCAAAATGGAATGGTGAACATATATCTGTAAGTCCCCTACCAAAACTATATACTTTTCGTTAGTAAATTAATTTGATCTTAGGAAATTTATTGATTAACAGAGACAAGCTGTCGAGGAGGCGTGGCAACGAGATACTAAGTGGACATGAGTTACGGCAACAAATAATTGAAAATGAGATAGAGGTGGAAAGCATAGTTCATGATCAGGATAACAATGGACGATGGGGAGCTCGTGTAACTCAATAAGCAGTTGTATTTGCGTCAACTTTTTATGATGTTACAAGCGGATGCCGTTCCTATTCAAGCAATTGCTTCTTCGGCTTAATGACAATTAAATTTAAAAAAACAAAAAAGAACAAGGGATTTTGTCATTTGAGTCGGGCTCGTTTTACACTTTTTCATGCATGTACGCAGACCAATTTGGTTGTCACATTTTATGCAGTACTATCCAATAATTTGCAAATTTTTAGTACAGAATTTGACTTTATTTTCTATGTAGTTCAATTTTGTGAACTCTTTTTACTTTGCTACATGAGTTATATTGTGAGTTTCAATCTGCCAGTTGAAAGTTGTATTGAGAACTTATCCTGATCCTCCTGTCGAGACATATTCAGTGGCTCAAATAAGAGACTTTGGGAAATATCATACTTCCTCAATTTTTGTTGTGCATCATTTTGGCTTTTAAAGTGCAAGGCCAAATTCAAGCATTGGATAGATGCCTGCTGAGTGCTAATAATGCTGCAATTTTACCATCTGCAAAAGTCTATTGTTAAATTGATATCATTGACTTGGGAAAATGCCAAGTTTGTTTTATAAAGTAATATTTTTTTTGGTTTTTGTCCCATTAATTATGAATTTCTTACATTATCTTTTATAAATTGTCAATTTCCTCCATTTATGTCATTTCCACCAAACCAGTAATGGTTTGGACATGTAAGTCACACGTGACCGTTAAAATGGGAGCATAATTAGTGGATGAATTGCATTATAACCCATGTCACTTGAAATTGAAAAAAAAAAAAACATCCTTCACCAAAAAAGTAAATAAACAAAAAAAAAACCCTCCTCTTACCTGCCATGGCTGCCGCCCACCCCCTTCACCCTTCTCTTCTTCTAACAAGCAATGGCGGTCGCCCCCCTCGTCCCCAAAATCATCACCTTTTATGAAATTGGGACTTTATATCTATATGTATACATGAAATTAGGATTTTAAAATTGAAAAATTGATGTTTTATTATTAGTTAATCATGAAATCTTTTTGATGTATACGTATGTAGAAGTGCGCACACACAGACACACACACACACTACATGTATGTATAAACACACACACACATACATACACATTTGACAAAAAACAAATGAAAAACCCTCACCCCCAATCCCCCACCACACCCTCCTGCCCCGTCCTAAACCTCCCTCTATCTTTCTCTCGCAATCTCTCACTGACGGTCTCTCTTCTCTTTCCATTTCTTTCTCTCTGCCCTCCAATCTATATACATATATAGGGAATTTTATCATTTTTGATTGGCACTTTTCAATTTTGATTCCACTCGATTGATTTGTAGCACAGTTAGTCCTACATCTTAGAAAAAGTATCAATTTCAGTCCTACGAGAACTTTTTCGTCTAATTTTTAACAATGAATATCAAGTGGTTGTTATCTCTTGTATTTGAAGGAAAAAATTACACCAACCCCCGAGCCAGTTGCCTCGAAATAATAATGACCCCCCTTGGAATTTAGATCTATAGAATTAGGTTGCTAGTGTAGTGTAGGGAGTAGCACATGAGATAGTTTCTTTTATTCAATTTGTTTAGTTTTGTTCAAGATATAACTATCATCATCATCAATTTCATCCTCCTTATTGCTCTCACTGGCCCTATGATCCCCACTATCATCACCACTGCCATTGCCCCCAAGATCAAAATCATCTGGATCACCCCCAGCATGACCGTTGTTGGGTGTAGCATGCCAAGTTAACAAACAACCCCTTGAAGCAGTTCCATATTACTAGCCCGCCCCCCTAAATTTCTAGTTGTGTAACTCCTCAACCCCCTCAATCTCTATTTCTTTTTCACCTACACCTCTCTTCTTACCTTTTTCATTACTTAGACCCTCCTCCGTTCTTACACCAGCACCCTTCTTATTCTCCCCTTTCTCACCAATACCTCCCTCATTGTCCACTTGTGCCACTCCCTCAAACCCATCATTGTAAGATCATCCCAGTTACCCTTCCCCAAAAATCATCCTCACCCTCTTCCCCAACACCCTCCTCACCCTTTGCCTTTTGGCCTGCCACATCCACTAACACTTGAAAAGATGTATCAGCTGCCAATGTTACCGCTTCTTCTATTTGCACAAATATTTTTATAGCACTCTCACCTATATAGAACACAAAATTTTCATTCCCCTAGTATCATCCAAACTTACTCTAACCTTTGTACCCAAGTAGTCCATCTCCCAATTAAATAAAAGAGCAACTACACTCCCTTTGAATTCATGCTTCAACTCCTCAGAAGTATCTCTTAGCAAATCTTACAACAAATTAATCCTTCTGCTATTGATAAATAACAAAAAAATCAATTATAACAGATCTCACAGATTCAATCATGAAACTTCTCTCTTTTAACATAGTCTAGCAAAAATCCTAACAAACTAAACATGTCTATACTAAAAATACAATTGCAAATGCCAAAATAGTTTGTTATAGAAACAAAATACAGTCAAAATCTAAAGTAATTGCATTTTGATGAAAACCTACATAAAAAATCAATAATAAAAATATACTAAACTTAAAAATCGAAAAGAGTTCAAATTTTTCGTCAAAAAGTGTTCAAATTATCATGTCCAAAAGTATAGAAACAAGTTGGTGTAGAGCATAAAACATACCTGCCATTTTTTTGAATCACACAAACAGGGTTCCTTCACCCTGTGTCTGAGAAACAACTTCCAATGGTTTTGTTTTGAAGAAATTTGAACGAAAAACAGAGAAACAATGAACCCAAGTATAGATTTTCAGTTGAAGGAAGTTTTGGTCCAAAAAGATAGTTATTTCCCCAAGTGTGATATATAGATTGAAATGAAAGAGAAGAGGAAAAGATAGCCTTAAGCCCGCCAAACACATGAGGGTAAAATTGGATTTTTATATTTTATTTTTTTCATTTTTTGACTTTTTTTTAAGTATTTTTTTTATCGGGGACAAATGAGTAAATTTACCCATTCCATATGATTTAACATTGATCATCAGTCAAAAGAGCGTTATTTGTAATTTCTAAAATCATGAGGGGTTTTAAGTATATGGAGCATATCTCAAGGGTTTCTGTAATTATCCCTAATTTTTTTTTTAAGTAGAAAGTTTATATTTTATATTATATATATTTGTATTTTATAAGTATGAATTATATTTGGTCTAGTTTCTTTAGATGTAATTAACAAGGTGAATTAATTCTTTATTGTTTTCGGAAACTTACCAACAAGGCTTCACATAAGCAAATTTAAAGGGAAAATCATAGAATGCCTAGCATTTATTCCACATTAGCATGGCCGGTCTCCGACCAAGTTCTCTGCCAAGATTGAAACATGAGAAAATAAAGGACAGATTCCACTACAAGAAATATATATATATATATATATATATATATTATTCATAAGATTTAAAATTAGTAATATAAAAGTTATCACTAATAATTATATTAAGTGATAATATCTTTTATTTTGTTACTAATTAAATTTTTTTGATGACAATAATTTTTATGTTGTCATAATCTTATACTTAATGGTAACACAAAATTAATGTTTTAGTTGTTATAATTGACAATTAGTGTCTTACCTATAGTGACGACTTGGTGACAACAAAGATTTTCACTAGGATTTTGTGATAAAATTTTATTGTTACTAAGTTGTCACAATAGATATGTTACTAATAATCAATTTTGCACTATGTTGTCACCATTTTATAGTATATTGTCACCATTGACATTATGCAAACTATGTTTCATGACAACATAAATTTGTTATCGTATCGCTAAATGTATATAATTAATGATTAATTTTTTATTATCACTGATTATATTGTCACAAATTTACATATTTTCTTGTAATGTACCTCAAATTGGCATAATTAATAACAATATTTTTTTATTTTTTCAAAGTTATTGTCATTAAATCAATTTATTTAATTAAGAAATATTGAGATTACCACTTTATTTTTTTGTCATCAATATATCCTTCCTGCGAGTTTTGGTGGTCCACCTAGATGCCAACTAGATGTCCACCACATTACAAAAATGGCCGAAAAATCGTCATGCCATCACCGATGACAAGTTATGTCCAAAATAGGACAAAAACTGAAAAATTATTAAACGGAGAGGCCAAAATCGAAATATTAATAAATGAAGATGGCAAAATCGAAAACACCCTAAACGTCAAGGACAAAAAAAGTAATTATTCCATATTTTCCTTAACCCTATATGTTTGGACCTTGGATTTTAGCGATGAAAATAGCCGAAAAATTTTCCACACTAACTCGTTAGTATGATAACACACTACATGACGGTGGTGAATGGATGAGTAAAATAGAAAATAAGGATGATTATATAGTGCCAAGGCCAATATAAGCAAAGGCATTGGCGGCGCGCGGTTATGGCAGTTGATTTGAACCCCAACACCATCACACACACACGACACCCCTTATATTTTAGTTAAAAACACTGCTCTCTCTCTCTCTCTCTCTCTCTCTCTCTCACACACACACACACACACACACGTACCCACCCCTATATTAGTTACGAACACTGTTCTTTCACCCCCCATTTAACAATTTCTTCATAAAATCATCCCTTTTCCTCTGCATCATCCAATTCTCCATTTTTCTTCTCCGCGCCCAAAGAATCATAAACCAAATAAAGCCCTTGAGCCTAACTTCTCTCCATTCAACAATAAATCTCTGCGCAAAATCATTGCATTAACTTGCATTCATTTTTCTTCAGTTTTCTTGAATTTCGAAGAATTAATTCAGCTGATCATCAGTAATATTCTTTTCAAGAGTACATAGTCCAGTAGTAGTTCAAAGATAATCGATTGATCTCTGGTGATCAATTAGTCTTGAAAATGGAGAGGCGCAGGCGAAATCTGTTGAGGTTTTATGAATGGCCTAACCCCGACTACTTCATGTGCAGGAGCTGCTCAAACCATATTGTCTTAAGACGAGACTTCACGGGCTTCTACTGGGTAATATATATCTTTGTATAACTTTTTTCTTTGCTATATAATTATCAGCATTATATATAATTATGAGTTGTTGTTGATGAATTTCTTGAATTTTCTTGGAATGATAATGCCATTAATCGTGTTAATCTCCTTTAATTTCCCCTTCAGGGCCCTCAAATGCCACACATCGGCATCTTTAACACAGCGTAAGATCGATTCAATGCAGTATTCGCTCTTTTCATCATCTTAAGACTTAACAAAAGAACTCTACATTGATTATTTTTCTTAGAAATATGTGTAGTGAGAATGTGCGAGAGGGCCAAGCTGTTCATGATCAACAGCAAATTGCTCCTATCTACTGTGAGAATTGTCATCGTAATTTAGGCCACAGATCTGTAAGATACTCAAAATTTAATTTATGCCGATCTTTATTTTACATACTCTAATTTTCTCTCTTTTTTTTTCCCATGTAAATTAAGGGACTGCATACATGCGCCTGCGTGCGCACACACACACACACACATCTATATAAATTATGTATGTATATGTATATGGGTTGCTCAAGTAATGGTGCATTGTGTATGCAGATTGAAGCCGGCAATGACATGGTGAGCCTGATTATGTAAGTTCTCCACGAACCTCTAATTAATAAGAAAAGAGTCCTTCATGAAAAATATGTAATTAATTAAATTAATATCGTTTATGTTTTTTTCCGGCTGCTAAATGAATTTGTTTTGAGGAAATTAATTAATAGGAACAGGCTGTCGAGGATGCGTGGCGAGCTGATTGTAAGTGGAGATGCGTTACTGAACCAAATAATTGAAAATGATATAGACTTGGAAGACATACAACTCCACCCTAATGGAATTTTCGAAGCGCGCATACGCCGCTAGTTTGCTTCAATTGCATTTGTGTCTTGATCGATGTCTCGATGATGATCCTATTATAGCAATTGATTCTTTGGCTTAGTTAAAATAAAATTGTAGGCTATTAGAGATATTAGATATCGAGGGAAAAAAAGAAGAAGGTACTTTGCTATCGGAGTCATGCTCGCTTTACACTTTTTCATGCATGTAAACCAATTTGGTTGTCACAGTTTATGCCAACAATTTGATACTTTCTAGTGCTGAATTTGGATTTTGTTTTCTATGGAGTTCATTTTTTGAATTCTTTATGATTTTGTTGCATGTGATATGTTGTGTGATTTTAGAGTTTACACGTTCCTATATATATGTATATATAACACCTTAATTTACTCTAGAAACAATCTAATTAGTAATTCCTTAACATTTTCAACATTATAATTTTACTTTCTCAACAAATATCTATTTACAAGATAATAATGTCCACACACCAATTCTTATAAATATTTGTGCTACTCATAATAGTATGAATTCTGAACAACATTACCAATGATCCCTTCACTTTCAAATTAGAATCACATTAATCCTTGAAATTTAAATCATAACATTTCATAATTTTTCTATATTATAAATTAGTGATACTTTATTAATTCGGATAAAATATTCGGTCAAAATTCACAACAAAACACCTAATTATTGGAAGAGCATTTTGACAATTTAAACTTTTGGTTACACTTTAGTCTCTCTCTCTCTCTCTGTCTTTCCTCATAGAACATAAACAGGCCAGGATATTATTATTATTATTTTTTTTTGATACAACAGGCCAGGATATTATTGTTGCTTCCTGTGTTGTGTCATAATGTATAGTATACTAGAGTAAGTTTGAAAAAGAAGAAAAAAAAGGGTCTTCATTTATGTATAGGATGTGACGAGGAACGAAAAAGAAAAGAAAAACAAGGGAAAACAAGCTCCATGAGAAGCAACAATATGTTATCCACACGTCCTACAGAAAAATAAAATAGAAAAGGGATCAAAGTCCAATTAAAATTTTAAAATCAATACTAATGCCCGTCAATAAGTGTTTTTGGTAAAATTTAGCTGAACATTTTATTGGATGAAATAAAATGTTACTAATGTATGACATAAAGGACGAAATATATGTGTTGATTTAAACCTTTGGAACTAAAGTGATTTAAATATTAGATTTTAGGGACCATTAGTTATATTAATACATTTTACTTTTTTTTTTTTTTTTGGTGATGATAAATATGTCCTCACTTAGTTTTTTATTTTTCTTTTGGTTTTATTTTTTAATTCATTATGAATCACTCAAAGGTGTAAGTAGAACGGTTAAAAAAAAACAACTTTCTTGATTATTTAGACTAAAAGGATTTTCTTTCATCATCAATATTTATTGGGACAATTTAAGAAGACTAGTATAATTAACTGAGGGGGAACCAAATTGAAAACAAATATATCATGAAAATAATTCATTTAATATTATTTTAATATGCACTTAGAATAAATTAAAGCAATAAAATCACAAAGCCATGTGATGAAAAATATAGTGAAAAAAACGTTGTAGACCTCAAAGAAAAATGATAAAACGATACGTCAAATAACAAATACTAGTAGAAAAATTGTTTTTTGTGATCAAAATCATCCGGTCACAAAATTTGGAGAATTGTTACCTATTTCGAGTAGAATGAAAATTGATTTGTGACAGTTGAATCAATCACAAAAACAAACAATTTGGTGATAAGCCATATTTATATTCAATTTTGGTGGTTATTTTACCAAACTTATTATATATTTTTTGTTTATTTGAGCTTAATTGTGCGTTAAATTGAGTTAAACCATTGTTTTGCAGGTAAAGAGGGTGAAATACGATAAAAGACACAAAATTAAAATTGAATTAGACGCTGAGTATGTACACAAAATGTCTTGAGTACTCACCCAATCCCAACAACCAAAAGGTGCAACAAATCTATAAGATTTCGTAACGCGGAGTCCATAATAACAATTACAACTTTCCTTTTTTGAACGAGATTTTGATTTGGGAAAGGGACTTTGGGCGAATTTCTCCCATCTTTAAGGCCAGAAGGAAGAAGACAATGGACACATCATGTTTTGCTAGATTTTCGAATTAGTTTTAGAATACCCCTTCATCTTGGAGATCTAACGCTACAAGAAAAATGATTATTAGCGACAAGAAATTAAGTGATAATATAAAAATTGTCATTAATTATTTATAATAAGTGACACTACACGTATTTTGTCATTAATAATCAAATGAGCTACATTGATTTATTTTCATGTGCAGATTGTGACAAAATAATACTCATTGTCATTTGAAGTTCTAAATAGGGTGACAACTTATAAGATGTATTGTCGTCACTAAATATCTTACAATTGGTGACAATATAAAAAATGCCACATTTAAATTAGTTTGATATGGTGACAACTTATACTATTTTTGTTGTCACCGAAAAGAAAACCCATTTAAAATAGTTTGATATGGTGACAACTTCTATTATTTTTTATGTCACCGAAAAGAAAACCTATTTGATGACAAACTCATGCGTTGCGCTAGATTTTTCCTTCCATTATATATATATATATATATATATATATATAAATTCAGCCACTTTCTTACATAAGGGAATGCATGACAGCAATATTGTTGTCGCAGAATCTCCATTTTTTAAAATCTTTTTATATTTTTTTCTCTTTTTCGGAAGAAACCTAAATAATTTGTTAGACAGAGATATAATTTGGAAATCCTCCCCCAATCAAAAAATAGAATAGCAAAACTCCCTTAGGTTTTGGACAGAGAAATAGGCTCCATGTTTTTTTGATTTCCTCTACCATCTTACAATCGGCCTTCAAATTAGAGCTAGATCATTAGTGAGTTATTGGAAATTTGTGAATCATTGCTCCTCCGATTGCAATCGCCGACTGATTTTTGTCTTCGACTGCTGCAATTTCGCCGATTGAGTTTCAAGTTAGAAATGGGAGGCCACTGAGGTTTGTGAGCATTTTGATTGTTAATTCATATATTTTTTTTAATTCTTCGATGTTTTAACTGGTTACTAGTTTCTATTTTGTAAGTGAATGGTGGATTCCAGCTTGATATGCGTTGTGTGAATTACAAGTGAAATATTGTCTTGGCACATTCATTCTGCAAAACCATGCAAAAGAACATCCGAACTTAGGAATTTATGACAAGGGAAATTGATATTTGAGTTAAATTGTGCTCTTTTAATTTTTGTATTGACGTGTGGACTTAGGAATGTATAACAAGGGATTTGTTGTTTTAGTGCGAAATTGCCGGGGAAAAAAAAGGTTTTGCTACTGACGGACCTATAATCTATTTAGAGGACTAGTGTAATTTGGTTATGAATTGTGAGGATGGGTCAGCTATCTAGCGATGATGCTATGATATTATATCCTCTTTTGCTTTATGCATGCTTTCTTGCCAAGATACTTGTTCATAGTCGTGTTCATGCTTGCTGCTAAATAATTTATTATCTATATGGTACCTATCGGAAAATGTATCTTGGTGCCAGGCCCAATGGCAAATGACATTTGATTGGGGCGAAGAATGGTGTACGAGCCAAAATCGGGCGATAACTTGCAAGATTTCATCAACTGCTGATTGAAAGGATTGAGTTCTTGTTGCCGTCTGAGATCAAGACAGCTTTGGTATATTTATTTTTCCTGTCAGGTTGTATGTGATATGTTGGTTTGATGATTTTTAACTTTTGAGACACTATCCATATGAGTATTAATTTCAAGATTTTCCAGAATCCGTGATAGGATATTGTTTCATTTCCTTTGGCTGTTTAGTTTTAACTTGATGAATTTTAACTTTTGAAAAATATGATTGTGGATATTTTCTAATAGTAGGGGTACTTTTAGTTCTAGATTTTATTCCTGAGCAACAAACTTTTGTTGTTTAAGTCAAGGCAAACTCTTTTCTTTTCTTTTTAAACCTTAAGTTAAAGTGTTGTATTTCTAATTGAAGATTTATTTTATTCTTGATCTCTGCTTTAGAAATGAGCCTTCTAATTTAGATATCATTAGTCTACAAAGATTATTGAAAGGCTTTAATATTTCTTGCTTCTTTAATTTTTCAGTAGCAACAGTTGTTGGAACAACAACAGTATTTCTGGTGGTCAAGATAACTGGAAAATCAATGTGGTTGTGAAGTCTGTGACCCTGTATCATGATTTTTGTGATATCTTCATATAATTGGTAGTTAGATTAAGCTTGTTTTTGTCGCATTGAAAGTACTGTGGCAAAATTCCTTAGCTAATATATAACTCACTATAATTCTTTTTGTCCATGTGAATACAGGTTTGATGCTGCTGAAAAGGTTTGACATTCATGTCTGATACACATTGATAACAACAGTAGCAAATATAATAATTTGATGATATGTTGGATAGTAATTGAATTTCATGTTGCTCATGCATCACCAATTGCTCCTTCCATATGCACCTCATTTTTACTGATTGAAATTTCTGTTTCACATGTTTCTTTTGGTGAAATATGCTTCAATAATGAGAAGAGTAAAGAAAATTCCACACGGTAAAGATCCATTTATGTTTCAGTTTGTAGGAAACCGAACTAGTTACTTTTGGTTGTAAACAAAGTAATGCCACTTTGTGGTGGTGTTTTTGCAGAGATGGATTTGTTGAGAAAATGCTTGAGCTAACTGCAGAGATAAGGCAAGTGTTCTTTACATTTGTTCATCAATGGTTGAAGCTAGTTGCCTCCATGGAGAATTCTTGCAAATACAAACTAGGATTATCATATCAAACAAAGGATTGTGTGTGTGAGAGTTTTTTTTTTTAAAGCCCCTAAATCCTTGTGTTACTGATGGCCATTGATTGCTATATATTTTTATGAAACTTCGATGTAGTGGAGGAAACTTTCACTTAACTTGAATGCGTAACTACACTCAAACCCCCTATAATGTCAATCCATCTATGGTAATTGTTGTGAATTTCTCATATGCTTTAAAAGATTATAAACAAATCTTACTTTAATAGTAGGCATGATTTTTGAGTTTTTGTCATTTTATTGGCTTTAATTGCATTAACAACAGCTAGACAAGATCTTGTGGAACCTTTTTGGAAAGGGAGTGACAGTTTTTATTTTTATTTTCAATGACTTTTCTTAGCTCCTCTTTTCCTGCAGAAAACGGTTTTCAAATTAGAAATTCATGACGACAAAGAGAAACAGAAGGGCATAAAGGCAAGTTCGAGCCTCTCAAGTGATTTATATTTTTCTGTTCTTTTTTTTGCCTTTTGTCCAAATAATTTGTGCTCAAATCATTATGATAAGTGAAGGTTACAACATTAGTGCTCAAATCAAACAGGCATGGCAATAATATTGATCTAAGTCAAATGAATTTTCGTACTCATAGAGTTAATAGAAATATCCTGTGATGACCTACTAAAATTTTCTCTATGCAGGTATAGAAGAAAAGCCTTGCTATGTGGGGCGAAAATGATCAGATTATTGACCACAAGCTTGTTGTGGTAAGAAGCACTTGACCTGAGTTTTTGCTATATGACATTAAAGATGCGAAGACTAATATTGGCAGGCTATTATTGACTTGAGATTGCAGCTTCTGATAAACACACCACAAGATGTGATTTGTGGGTAGGTGAGTACTTAGTTTTTGTTCTAAGTTAGTTCTTTCGATAGCATTGCGGATGGAATTTGAACTATCATTTGACTATACATTCTTTGGGACCGTATCTACAGGACAAGAAGTTTGATGAAAGAGTGATGCTGATCTATTTTGACGTACACGATTGTGACGGTTGATTTTCATTCTACATATGCTGTTGAAATGTAACAACATTTTGAATCCTTTTCGGGATTATTGCGCGTACTTAGCATGACTATATGAAACAAAATTTCCCCCATTTTTGATATATTTCATCTAGAAAATGAAGAATTTGATGGTGTATTGATCGAACTTTTGGTTTGGATTGAATATATGATAATGATTCCAATGGTTCTGTGTGTTTATTTATTTATTTATTTATTTAAAATTTCTATAGTTTTTTAGACTAGCTTGATAAATATGCATGATAAAATGGGAGTGTTTAGGATGCATGATGGGGGATTGATGATAATGTAGGATTGGGGAGATAAAGGGGTTGGTATCAGTATACAACATGTATTGCAGGTACTATGGATAAGACGAAAAGTGGCAAGATGAATATTGCATATTAGTTTGGTGGCAGCTTATTTTTTGTCACTAAAAGCAACAGTTTTGGTGACAACTTTTTTTTGTTGTCACTAAACATAATGGTTTTGGTGACAACTTAGAGTTATTTGGTGACAAGACTTTTATATTTTAGCGATAAAGTGTTTTGTAACTAAATAGAAGTAATTGGTGACAACTTAAAGTGTTGCTACTAAAATTATGAGCTAAAGTAGCACCATCATTTTGTTGTCACAAAAGAGAATTGGTGACATAGGTAGGGTGACAACATTGTGACAACAATATCTTGTTATTAAATTTAATTGGTGACAATATTTCAATATTTTGTGACAATTGATGTTGCCACCCAAAAACATATTTGTTGTAGTGTAATTTTTATCTTTTCTTCTGGAAGACGGAGATCAAAGAGGAATTGAAAGGAGAATCTAGAACACAATTGGAGGGAAGCTCACACCTAAATTCTCCACCATTCTTATTTCTTCCGCTCTCCCAAATTACTCGTCCATTAGCTTATTTCGTTGGCTTCAGACAAAATCAGACTAAAATTGTAAATGTTTTAAAATTAAAGGACCAAAATTAAAATAACGTTTAATAAAGGACAAAAAAATCCAAATTGGTAATACTTATCGGACAAAAATAATATTTTTTCCCATTTTGTGTGTCTTGGATAATTCAAAATAATTATCATTGGTTTAACCAATCAACGTCCAATTTCCAAAATTAAAAAGATGTATTTATTTTTTAGTTATCTTACAGAGAATTTGCAATAGGATCCTTTTTGTCATTAAGATCGCTTGGAAACCCACCAAGAGAGAAAGAATAAAAAAGAGAAAGGGGGGAACCCTGCCTTATCTATAATTTTACAATGATAAAATTCATGGGAGTTGATTTTGGATTTCCAAAATTTGATATTAGCACTACACTTCGATTTTTACCTTCACACAATAGACTAAAATATCCTCTCAATTTTCAATTACCACTTATATGAATTTGGTTTGTTGGACAAACTTATCCTGATTTAGCATTCGTACATCTTATTTTTAATTTGGTGGGGCAGTAACCACAACCAAGAGGAGAAAAACTGACTTTGCTTGGTTGCAATCATAAACAAGAGCCAAAAACCAAAATTCCATTATTGTTATCCTTTGTGCCATCATTTGTGTACACAATTAACATTATATTATTTGCTATATCTTCTTTATATTGCTGCTAATTGGATGATAATGTAGGAAAATGGTATTGTGAAAGATCCAACGGAGTGATTTTTGAATTGAAGATGATAATGGAACTTGTGAATATCAAGAGTGTCAAACAAATTTCAGATTTCAACCATTCTTGTAGCTCATCTCGTGTTAATGCAGGTAGTGATCTCTTTTTCGTATTGTTCAATTTTTTTAGTTAACTTTCTTGCTAAAATTTTAAGTTTAGGAATTTATTAAATAATGAAACAATAAAAGTCACGGATGGAATTTCTCGATATGTCATGCAATTTTGTGGTGTGGTATTGATATGTTCTTAATGCACATATTATTTTTTGTAGGATTAAACATGTCATAACCCTATTAGGAGACATAAGTATTTAAAAAGTACATAAATTCAACTTTTATGTCTAATGAAAATATAATATCTTTTACTTTTGTATTCAATGATTTGTATATTTAATTTATTGAGTTTTATTTCACAGATTTTTTTTGTTAAAATATTTTTATATGGGTATTTTTGTCAATCTCATAATAAAACAATGAGAATGGAGCTCAAATATCAAATTTTAGAGTGTCAATATCATCTCCCAAAATTCATTTCTCCCAAATAACTTGAAAAACAAAAACATGAAATAGTGCATAACAACAACATTCTTATAGAAAAAGAAAAAGAGATGTTGGGCAAGCAACAACTATGCATCTGTGGATTAGATTCATTAAAATAGATTTTTCACCTTTGAAATAAACCTAGAAAAGCAACCAAGTTTGTGCAATAACTTGAAGGAGGATCTCTAGCGGCGCATGCTTTTCTCCGGCAAGAGGGAAGATTTCTTCGATGTGGGGGAGGGAGACCCAAAGTGAAGAATAAAAGATACGAGACCCATCAAAAGAATAAAAAAAAGGAGGGAGAGAAGAGAGAGAGAGTGGGGGATATATACTTCCAGTATCACACTAAGAAATGGCTTTTTCTACCTTTAAATTTAATTGGGGAAAAAATAACCATGGTTCACTAGTGGTTATAAAAAAAAATAAAAATCAAAGATGGTAAATTAGATTAGACACGAATCATCCAAAGGGGGCAGGTGCCCAGCATCAAATGAACCATTCTTCCCAATCTTATTTGTCAACAGGGGTACAAACATTTATTAAATCAAACATTTTGCCCGTCGGCGGGGAATCCACAACTCCCTCAGGAGCGTTGCCCACGAGACATTTGGCTCCCCCACCCAAATTTCATTTAGCTCATGATTAATATGCTTTATTACCCAATATTGTAATTGGTCGAATGTAAGGAAATACTGTTACTACATAACAGTAGTGAGAGAAGACGTATTTTTGGGAGTTCAAATAGTCTTTTTTTTTTTTGGTGAAAAAAAAAAAAAAGCCATATTAAGCATTTCTTGTATGTGAGACTGGAAGTATATGTAATAAAAATTCACCACCTATAGGTAAAAAAAACAAAGGTTGTGTATATGTAATAAATGACGTTTGTAAACTCATCTTTGGAATACTAGTAAGCATGTTTGATTTCATTACGTTATAAAATAGCATGTTTTGTGAGATGGTTATAAATAGTTATTTTCATAATTAGCTAGAGGTTTCGGGGCGTTACAATATCTCATGCGTAAGCTAGAATTTTGTTCAATTTGAAGTATTTGTGGGTCTTTCATGGTGAATTTAAAAGTGTATGTGAATGTGTCTATATGAGTGTATGTGAGAAAGCTTGTGTAAATTTAATAGTTTGTTTAATTTGTTTCCATCATATTGCTCCTCATAACAAGCTGAATTCAACTTTGTATCCAATTCAAGAAATTGAAGATGTAAAGATGATTTATTTATTTTGTTTGTGTTCTATGCTATGATGTACGGACATGCCTAAAAATGACCCGATGCAGTGTCGGACACGGACACGGCTCCGACAATAGTCATATTAAGCATTTCTTGTATAAAGTTTTGGCTTGACTCATGGAAAAGAAGTATGTCATAAAAGAAAGGTAAATTGCATTTGCCACCCCTGAAACATACCATAATTACAAAAGAACGCTTGTTAGTTTCAGAATGTTAAAACAAAAACCCTTGAGCTAACCATATATCCTTTAGCAAGGTAGATTTTTTGTAAGTTGCCATCAACAATTTTGACTAT
Source organism: Petrea volubilis (assembly GCA_026212405.1). Lineage (NCBI taxonomy): Eukaryota > Viridiplantae > Streptophyta > Magnoliopsida > Lamiales > Verbenaceae > Petrea > Petrea volubilis. The sequence continues at coordinate 5,607,723 of CM047886.1, read as the reverse complement.
TCGGGTCAGAGAATATGAGTATTTTCCCAAAAGTTCCCTTAGGAAGGCTGGGAATTATTTTTGATCAATTTTTGGGTAAACGACATATTTGTTCCATAAGGATGATCAAATTTAGTTATAGTCTCCAAATTTAGTATCTCACCATATATTGCCGCTATTAAAGAAATGATTTAATTTGAGAGATATAATATATAATAATGTCATAGTTATATATTTATTATGACACTTTATAAAAAATGCACTAATAAGTAATTTTTAATTTGAACTATAATATACTTATCTCGACACTATAAAGTGTTAAAATAAGTCATCGCTGCACTCAAAGACATGATACTTCAGCTACTGTCACTAAAAGTAAATTTGGTTTGGTGACACTAGCTAAATGTCATGTATTTGAATATCACAATAACTTATTTGACACTTTGTAGTATCACAAAAGATACATTTTAGTTCACATTTAGTTCACGATAGGTACACATTTATTTAAGACACTTATTAAAAGTGTCACATTATATGTATCAAATTAGGTATTTCTTTTAGTAGTGTGCTAGTACAAGAAAATGACTCAATTGGTGACAATATAATAAGTAATAATGAAAAAGTTATCATTAATTATATACATTTAGTGAATCAACTTATATTGTCAGAAAACATAGTTTGTACAATATTAATGCATTATGCCAACATAATTTAAAAATGTGACAACGTAGTGCAAATTTGATAATTAGTGATACACCTATAGTGATAACTTAGCGATAATGGAATCTTGTCACAAAATCTTAATGGCATTTTTTTTTGTCACCAAATTATCACTATAGGTGTGTCACTAATTATCAATAGTGATAACTAAAATATTAATTTTTTTCACCATTATATTAAATGATATTGTGACAACATAAAATTATTGTCATCAAAAATAATTAATTAGTCACAAAATAGAAAGTATTAGTCATTTAATACAATTATTGGTGACAATTTTTATATCGTGACTTTTCTAACTTGTCGTTAATATTACTTTTTCTTATAGTGTTCATCCAATAAGTCAAACTTTTCAATTTTGGAAAAATTACATTTATGGGACACTAAGTCGGAATACTTTTATATTTATACAAGTTTTTTTTTTTATTCAAGGTGTAAAATGTAGAATAGGAACTTTTTAAAAAAATTTACTTTGCCTGTCAGAATGGTCATTTTGGTCAGAAATCACCACATCATTATTGAAACTTGCTTATGTGACTATGAATATAAGGATTTTACAAATATGGTCAATGATGTGGATTTTGAAGTAGAGTTAATTAACACCTTGGAACTTGTGCAATTAATTTTGATAATAATAATTGTTATATATATTTAATTAATTTGAATATTACTTAAAAATATAAATATTAATTGAAAATATAAATTAATTTGAAATAAAGCAAAATACATATATATATATATATATATGTGTGTGTGTGTGTGTGTGTGTGTGTATACACACAAAAAAAAACAACTATACGAGGAATTAATATATATATATATATAATTTACATATTACATGTAAATTATATATGTAAATATTTTTTCAATAATAATATTAATAAAAGAAAACAAAAACACTCCACTCCCACCCCTTCCATCCTACACCCGATACAGTGTTTCAGGTAGTTTGATCGATGACATTTGTACAAAAGTGATATAACATTTGTAATTTACTAATTAAATAAAAATAAATAAATTTAAATGTATACATGTTATCTATTCAATTAACCCAGTGTATAACACCAAGTATAGACATGTAATTTTTTAAGTTGGAACAAATATCACAAATAACTTAAGTTTTAATTAAAACCAACATTTTTTTTTCAAAAATATATCACAAATTTCTAAAAGAAATTAAAAATAATGCGAAAGATATTTGGAAATCATATAACGACTAAAAATAATAAAAAGGAGCAACTAATACAAAGAGTTTTTAATATCTTTTGATTATTTTTCAAAGTTACTACCGAAAAGAACTCTTTATTGACGAAAGTCTTGTGACAGATAAATAAAAAAAACCAGTTAAATATATTGATAAGAAAGATGATTATATAGTAAATTATCCAAAAAAAAAAAACAAATGATTTTATAGGGGCAAGTGCGGACCACAGTATTAGCAAGGGCTTTAGCTGCATGCTAGTAAAACTCCCTGGGCAGTTATTACGGTTAAGTTGAACACAACTTCTCCATCTTCTTCCCCCCTCATATATATATGTGTGTATATATATAGATAGATAGATATTAATCACACATACACTCCCTCAACAATTTCATCACTAAACCATCCCATTTTCCTTTCACAGATCATTTTAAAGAATCTGCTGATTGCTTTCAAGAATAGTTCAATTAGGCATTTGAATCATATCTAGAAATTATGGAAAACAGAGCTAATTTGGTGGAGTTCGATGAAAAAGAGAACTACTACATGTGCAAGTCCTGCAAAACTCATATCGCCTTAGCACAAGACTTCAACTGCTTGCATTATATTACTCTGGTAAGATCTCTCTCTCTCTCTCTCTCTCTCTCTCTCTCTCTCTCTCTCTTAATTTCTTGATAATTGGATGGTACTGTAATTGTTTAGTTCCATTAAATATATACTCTGTCATCTTCATGATGAACTTCTTGGGTTGTTTGAGTACCATTATGGATTCGCATGTCACTGATTTCTCTCTTTTTTCTTGAGGAGTTTCTCTTTTTCTTTTTCCTTTTTCTTGTGCATTTTCTTGCCTAAAAAGTACATAAATTGAACCAAGATTTCTGATATATCCAGCTACTATTAAACAGAAATGAGTTAGAAAATCAGGATATAGAATTTCAAAATTTGTGTAATGAAAATGAAACATCTCTTTTTAAATCATTTTCATTAGAAACGGCCTATAATGCATGCAATCTTGAATTTTAATCTTCATTATATATGTTTCTCCATTTCTTTTCTTTTCGTTTTTTTCTTGCAGGGGATCGAACAAACTGGAGGTATCTTTAACAATGTGTAAGATTTCTTAATGCAGCAATATTCATCATTTTCATTCATCTTGATAAAATCACATGAAAAAAACAAAAAAAGAAAACAAATATCCATCACAATAGGCCTGAAAACTGTGTAATGATATATATATATATATATATAAAATAAAACTTAATTGTGCATATGTGTATATTTGTAGTGTGAATGTGCGAGTTGACGATCCTGATCAGCATCAGCCAGTTGAATTTGATGATGATTACACACTTGCCTATATGTACTGTGTGAGTTGTGGTGATCAGTTGGGCTGGAAATTTGTAAGACACTACAAAAATCTCCTCTTTAAGCTTCTTATTCTTTTTTTTTTTTTAGTTGATGAGATATTCTATTTAGTAGATATTTTTTCTAAGTCTATATATCGATGTTTGCATTCTGCAGATTCGACGTGTTTTCCCGAATATGATTCACAAAAAAGACATTATAAAGCTAGATATGTAAGCCCCCTACTTAAAAGTACTTCTAGAGGAGCTAGTGAATTTCGTGCACAGTTTAATAACTCAGTTAACAGTGTGAATAATTGCTTATAAGTTGTGTAATTTGTAAACTGATTTTAACAGGAAAAAGCTGTTGAGGAAGCAGGATGGCCAGATTTTAGACGCAGAAACAAATCAGGCAGTGATACAAAATCCATAAGTTCAGTTTGGATATGAATTGGTGAAGCTCATGTGACAACAATTTACTACTTTTTAGTACTGAATTTGGATTTTATTTTCAATATTTTGAATTCTTTGATCTCTACATGAGATTGTTTCATGTTCCAGTTGAAATCTGTAGTTGGAAAACTGTTTTCAGAGGTTACCTTGATCCTCTTGTTGTCAGACAAAAACTAGATTTGAGAACCCCTTTTATAAGAAGAGGGAAACATATGATGATTAGAACCTTTTGAATGGTATATTTCACAGGGGTCCATCAAATGTGTAAATTGATAATGCCTGCACTTAATTTTTGTTCAGCTGCATATTTGCCATTTATTCTCTTTATTCATGGCATGGTTGCTATTCTGGAGTAGCAGATTCTGTTTTACATGATACAACTTCTTTTGTCTTGGATGATATTTAGAAGTTTTTGCATGGTAAATTTCATAGAGATTCATCAATGGTGTAAATTGATAGTGCCTGAACTTAATGTTGTTCAGCTGCATATATTGCCATTTATTCTCATTATTCATGGTTTTTTTTTTTTTTTATTTTATTTTGAACTACTTTCTATTTTCTATAATAATACTTCTTTTCTTTTGGACTCAACCATGCTCATTTGTGAAAATGGGGCAGCCTTAGAAAAACTCTTTTGTCGCTAACAACAATAAAATTGGGACCTCAAGTGCTAGTCAAAACATTTTTCAGATTTACTCAGTTTCATTCTAGGGTGTGACCTACATGATGAACATGCTGATTAAGAGTTGAACTTATGATTTGTTTCAATTTGTTCAGTGCTTCGATCGCTTTCGTCTATCGAACTTAGTCAGCATGCTTTAGAACTTGAGAGAAGGTCGATTAAGCTCTCATTGGAGGAAGGAAATCTATACTATTCATTAGGGAATCTTTAATATGTTGTTGTGATGCAACTTGGTTCCTCTATTGTGTTTTCTATATCATTGCATGTATTTGTTTCTTATTCAATAATCTCCATTAATTGTGGCAAAGTGAACACAGGAATCTTCCTAGAATTACTTCTGTGTATAGATGTTTTGTGCTGGCCATTCAAATCATTGATTGAATGTGAAGATATACCTACTATTCTGATAACAGTATGACTCTTGGTGGGAAAAACCTGTTTTAAGATGATAGGAGAGGAAAAAGAAAAGCAACACGCGAGAGAGAGAGAGAGAGAGAGAGACTGAGTATGCAGGATTGCAATGCCGTATGCCAGTAAGTGCTAAAGGGATATATGCATGATTTTCTCAATTAACTTTACTGATCTGGTAAAGGCTCATTCATCCTAATGTGGCATTGATTATCTCTTAAGGCCATGGCCGATTGGTTTAATGGGTTGAACACCGGAATGATTATTTCAAAGGATAATAAAAAATGTTTCCGTTAGTTAATTTATAGCCAGTCATATTTAGTAAGATGTTTTGAGATACATTAATCCTATAATGCTATATTGATGTTGGGTTTAGTAAACTTTACTATTTAAAATCGTTGAATATGTTTTTGCCTAAAATAGTATTTAGTCTATAAATATATCCCAATCTTGATTATTGTCATATATATCCCCACTTCTTAACATAATGGTTAGATATTTGTGTTGTCAACTTTGGGCCTATGGGATTTTGTTTAATTTTGGAATTCTTGGCTTGGATTTGGGATGTGGACCATCTTCTTGAACTAATTTATGATGATATTGGGTGTTATAACAAATTTGGCAAGGCAGAAATATGTAGTAGTTCATTTGGGATCAAAATTTTGCTTGATCCGTTTCTTTATATTAGGATAATTAACAATCTTGATTGGCATTGCATCACCTCTCTTTCATTATGATTTATGAAAGATAAAAGATGACTTCTATAAATTTAAACCCAATTTCCTCGGTCCATCCACTAGATATTTATGTAAAACCTAACCAGACTGCAAAAATTTAATTTCTAATTCGCGAACTTATCCAATTGCTAGAGCTTCTTTACATATACAAATCATAACTTTTATTTATCGGTTCTAGGGAACTGTTTTTGAATGACGTAGTAAGTTTCCTTGCCAACTTTTAGATAGCACATCTTGTGTATTTTGTCTTTAGTTGTCTCACATTTTTTGGCTAGTAATGGGGATTTGCAGTTTGTATGGGTGGACAGATTTACAAGGAGAGTTTACATGTCGATATCGGCCCAGAGAATGGCGATAATAGGCATTGAGGACGGGAGATACTGGAATTGGGTTCCAACAGAAGAATCTAGGTGAGTTTTTCAGCTTTGTGTGTCAGGTTTACCCTTTGCATTTGGATTTGTCCTTATCGAATGATGTCGAGAATTTTGAACTGATTTTAGTTTTGATTGTGTTTGATGTAATCCTAGTTAAATTTGTATTGCAAATTGAGCATAAATATTAGTATGTACCAACTAATTGTCGTTGGGCCTGCATTGTACAATTTAGATATGATGATGATGTTGTATATGAATCGACTAATGTCATTTGAATCGTTATTCTCCTTCTAGCAGAAAGTAAAAGGAATCAGATCGTGTGACATGCAGAAACCAACTACAAGTGAAGCAGCATTGCTCCCTTGGGGGTTGGTATATATCTGGTCAAGAGTTGCTACCACTTTTATAGAAAATCAAATAATTGATATATTTTTCTTGTCTTTTTTGATATATTTCATCCAAAGAACAAAGAACTTAATGGTGTATTGACTTTCCATTTTGGATTGAATATATGATACTGTAAATATGGTTTTTGGTTTTTTTTTTTTTTCAGTTACATGTTTCAATGGTTTTAGATATTTGTTTGCATATTTTTGAATTTTTTTCAGACTAGCTTGATAAATATGCATGATATGTGGGAGTGATTAGGATGCATGATATGTGGGATTGATTAGGATGTAGGATAACGGCTTATAGAATGCAGCTTAGGTACCATGGATCAGAAAAAAGGTGGCAAGATAAATGTTGTCACTAAATACAATAGTTTAGGTGACAACTTATTTTTTGTTACTAAAGCGACAGCTTTGGTGACAACCTAAAGCAGTTTGGTGACAACCTAAAGCAGTTTGGTGACAAGAATTCCATCTTTTATTAACGAAATGTGCTGTAACTAATGAGAAGTAATTGGTGACAACTTAAAACCTTGCCACTAAAAATAAGAGCTAAAGTGGCATTACCATTTTGTTGTCACTAAAGAGAATTAGTGGCATAGGTTGGATGACAACATTGTTATAAGAATATGTTGTCACTAAATTTAATTGGTGACAATATTTCGATCTCTTGTGACAATTGATATTGCCACCAAAAAACTTATTTGTTGTAGTGTAAGTCAATATGTTTTAATTTATTAATTACTCTTTTGTATCAAACAACCTATTCGATTATATAATAAATTGAAAGTTTCGTACTTTATGGCCATCTTCATTGCATAGCATTATTTATACTATTTATATTTAATGCATGTGGTTGAATCTCCATGATCATATTAAAAACTATGAGAATTGATTTTACATAGAGATGGAAGTCATTGAGTCTAATTAAAACTGAGGTATCGACTTGATTTACTAAAATACTTGTATTTATGATGTATCTCAAATAGAAGGATATCTTGTTTCATGGATATCGAGTTTCGTAACAATCGTAGGCATAAATGGGCATCGTTTAAGGAATGATCTCACCGAGAATCCCACATGGAAGCTCTTAAATTGGATTTTTTTTATAATCGGAATAAAAGAATAAAAGAATAAGAAATGTTTCCAAACTTAGGACTTAAGATTTCATAGTAAGTCTTGTATATGGGCATTTATACTTTGATATAGGTGTTGCCTCCATGGTGAGTTTTCGTGCTCCTATATTGGGTATAGGTCTCCCATATATAGAGACTAGTAAAATTCAATAAATGATGTCTTGCTCGTTGAGTTGAGCGAGAGTATTCCATATATTCTTTTGTAATTAGTCCACTTAAATCCTTCCGCATGGTAGAGGGCAATGATTAGAAAATGAATTTTCTAAATCAATTGTCAAATTGACTACTTGCAAAGAATTATAACCATTGAGGTTAGTTGAATTTGCCAAATCCCATGTCTTAGATCTCAATCGGGAAACTCGACAACAAAAGGATCGTATTTGCATAGTAGGTCATAAGTAGAAAGGTTCATGCTCATACTTCACCTATTGACTAGGTATTTGTGGGCTTGTTACAAGAGACTTCGACCATGATGGCCAAGGAGTATTAATTAAAAAGGGTTCTAATAAAATGGTGAATAATTAAAAAAGTTTAATTAATTATAAATAATTTTACTATCTAAAAAATTAATTGCTTTGAATGCAAGCCCATCGCCAATTGATTAGTGAATCTAAGGGATCATACACAATAGTTGACCAAACACCTAAGTATATAAATTGATTAATAGTGATCACTCTAGAAAAACACAAATTAGCCACGGATTTTAGCCACGGATTAGCCACGATTTAAAAAAAAAATTAAAAAAAATAATTAGCCACGGCCAATCCGTGGCTATTTTTTGTGGCTAAAATTAGCGCGAAATTTGGCGCCAATTTTTAGCCACAGATTAGCCACGGCCAGACTGTGGCTAAAAATTCCTGGGCAATTTTTTTTTTTTTTTGCATCAGGTATGGTTTGAACTTTTGACATGTTAATTGAAGTTAGAGTATTAAACCACTACACCACTTTAACTTTTTGTTTAATAATTAATTTTTGCTATACTTAAGTAATATATGTATATTATATATATTGATATATATAATAAATGATTCGATATATTACATACGTACAAGATTAGATATACTTATATATATGTATATTTATGTATAATTAGATGTATATATATATTAGATATATAAGTACATATATAACATATATTAGATATATAATACACTAATATATGCTTATTTCATATAGATGATTGATCATATATAGTACATATGATTAGATATATATATATATATATATGATCGATATACACGTACTCCACATTGCTAACATATATTAGATACGTTATATATAGATATATAGTTATATCATATAGGCTATATATAGATGATTAGAATGTACATATAATATATTAATATATATAAGATACACATTGACATATATATATTGATATATGTATTTATATGATATATATATATATATTTGGACGTATATATACACATATATTGATACATATATATACACATATATATGTATCAAAATAATTTTATATATGTATCAATATATATATATATATATATAAATTTATATGTGGTGCAAAAAATAAAAAAAATGAAAAAACAAATTAGCCACGGATTGGCCGTGGCTAAATTAGCCACGGCCTAGCCGTGGGCAATCCGTGGCTATTAGCCACGGATTAGCCGTGGCTAATTTTTTTTTTTTTTTAACATTTTAATTATCTAAATTTTTGTTATTGATATTTTAATTATCTAAATTTAAATTATCTATATATACTTGGACATATATATATATATATACTTGGACATTTATATATATATATATATATATTGATACATATATACTTGGACATATTTAAAATAGATACATATATTGATATATATATATATATATGATATGTATACTTGACATATATATATATATATATAATACCCCACATAAACGAAGATATTGGACATATATATACTTGGACATTTACATATATATATATATATATTGATACATATATACTTGGACATCTTTAAAATAGATACATATATTGATATATATATATATATTATATGTATATATATATGATATGTATACTTGACATATATATATATATATATAATACCACACATATATAAATTTTTGTTATTGATATTCTAATTATCTAAATTTAAATTATCTATATATACTTGGACATATATATATATATACTTGGACATTTATATATATATATATATATTGATACATATATGCTTGGACATATTTAAAATAGATACATATATTGATATATATATATATATGATATGTATACTTGACATATATATATATATATATATATTTAATACCACACATATACGAATATATTGGCAAATGATCACGAATTAAAGTTGCTATTATCTAAATATAATTATATAAATAGATTTTTAAAAAAATAATTGGTTAATAATTTATAAAAATTACTACAATAAAATTACAAAAATTGATAATACTAATGAAATTTATTAGATAATTTAAGTTTAAAATATTGTAAAATATAGTTTAAGTATTAAAAAAATCAATCCATAACCAAAGATTTCCTTTGGCGCAACGGTTGCATGCTCCAATTACAACATTGATGTCCCGTGTTCGAATCTCCTTGAACGCAAAAAAAAAAGGTTGGGGGACGCGGGTCAGGTTTCGGGCGCGGGTTGGGTTGGGTTGCGGGTACGGTCTTATTAGCTTTTTTTTTTTTTTTCAGTGGCCACGGATTAGCCATGGTCGGACCGTGGCTAATCCGTGGCCCTTAGCCACGGCCACGCCCGTCCAACAAAAAGGTGGCCAAAATTGGCCACGGCTTGGCCGTGGCTATTAGCCACGGATTGGCCACGACCTGGCCGCGGCTAAAAAGCCGTGGCGAAGATTAGCCACGCCACTTTTAGCCACGGAAAAATCCGTGGCTAATCTCTTTGGGCACGGATTTTTTGCCAAATCCGTGGCTAAAAGGCTTTTTTCTAGTAGTGGATTAATAAAAATGAATTGATTAATAAGATCAATTCAATTGAGGGCTAATTCAATTGACCTATCTCATTAAATGGTGGATAGGAATCAATTTGAGGAAGTTGATTTAGAAATTAATTGATTAAGAATCAATTGATGAAATTAATTTGAAATTAGATTTCAATTAATTTATTACTTGAAATAAGGTTTCAATTTAGAACTAAATTTAAATTGGATTTTGATTTAAGAACTAAATTGTAATAAGATTTTAATTAAGGACCAAATTGAAATATGATTTTAATTTAGGGATTAAATTGGAATTAGAATTAAATTAATTTAATATTCCAATTTAATTCTAGAATTTCAATTTGACAATAAGACTATGAGATAAATCTTATAATTAAAAGATGAATTCTAAGAATAAAAAATAAAGAGAAATCAATTAAAATTGAGACTAAAGAGTAAGAGTACAATTAGGAGTTCTTCTCCCAAAAGGATATGTATATGGAAGAGATTATAAATACCTCCCTATGTGGTCCTCATTGTACACACCAATATACATAGAAGACAAAATACCAACACACTTCAACCCCACAATGCCACTGACGTAATTTTGACGTCGTAGGCAAAATACCACAAGAGAGCTACCAAGCGAATACACGCACCTTAGGCAGCATCAAAGCATTTCAAAGGGTCTTCCATGCTCCAAAGCCATCCTAACTACTTGTACCGTGACTGTCTAAGCATGAAGACAATACTAGATGATAGGCGCTCTTAATCGAAAAAGTCCTATTATCTGTGTAGTGCCAAATGAGTCGATCCCGCCTGTTACCGTGGCCTAATAGAATCCTCTCTATGGCTTCAACATCCTTTGGCTAAAACACCATTTCCAATGTGTCCCTATTCCGTTTGCGTGACTCTTGATCAATAATCTATTCAACCCAGATAAGTGAACAATTTTGAGGGTGTGGTGTGATCGGTCTAAAAGTATGTGGCTGATTTAACCAATGATCTTCTCAAATATTCATATGAGTTCCATCTTCTATGCACCATCTTTTACCCCTAGCCAAGTATTTTTGAGTCTCCCATATGCTTCACCATGTGAGGAGGACTGAAAATCAAGTTTTACGATGAGAAAGGTCGCACTAGGGTAATATTTCCCCTTCAGCACCCTTGCCACTAGGCTATTCGGGAACATCAACGACCTCCAAGCATGTTTTCCTGGCGTAGCAATGTTGAAAGCATGAAGATCACTAAATCCCAATCCTCCATCTCATTTTCCCCAATACAACTCTCCCTATAGTAACCTAATGGATTTTTTAAGCCTTTCAATTATTCCATGTAAAGTTGTGAACTATGGACTTTATATCCCTAGTGAAAGTTAATAGTATTTGGAAAATAGACATCACATAAGTTGGGATAGATTAGGGTACAAAATTGATCAATACTTTCTTATGTGCAGCTAAAAAAAATTTTCCGACCAACCCTCAATCCGTATCCATATACAAACCTTAATGGAGACAAGTAGTACTTTTTGATAGATATTAAAATAACAAAAACTTAAGAAAAAGACGCAATTATATATAGTGGTTGGGCCGAAGCTCAATCCACTACCTAGTTATATTTCACCCTAGGCTTTTAAACCTGTAAAAATATATTTTATTAGTATGCTGTTTTTGAACAAACTGAAAAACAGAGTTTGGAATGATACAGAGCAACAAACTATTATCGCAACTACGATATAACTAGTAGAGGCCTGGTACTAACACAGAGGTGTCTGGTCCTTAGCACGCTAGGTAGTACACGTATTTAGCTAATCAATAGACAGTAATGCTCATTCAAAATCAAGCAAAGGCAAGCAGAGTGAATGAGGTACACTTGGCTTGGAGTTCCTCATCGCCCTTTTATAGTACTATTGACTCGGTGTGCATAAGGTAGATACTCTTAGCAGCACTGGTAGATAATCTTGACAGCACTTGTAAGGAAAGATAATATTCTTCTAGTAAGGCAAGGATCTCTGAGATTATGAAGGTGATTTCATCAATCACTTTCATTAGGAAATACTTTTATTCTTGGAATGAGGATTTCCCTATTCAAGGCAGGATTGAAAACTACCAAAACATACATGAGGATTTCCCTATTCAAGGCAGGATTGAAAACTACCAATCATACATGAGGATTTCCCTATTCAAGGCAGGATTGAAAACTACCAAATCATACACAATCTCACATAATCATCAAAACATAAATCTAACATTCTCCCCCTTTTTAATGATGAAACAGTGGTACTCCCCCTGTTTGTGAGGAGTGTCGCTCCCCCTGTCTCAACGAGTGTATGCCACAAAGAACACACTTTTAACAGACCTATGTCTAGTTTATAAGAAAACGCAGTGAATATTTTGGTACATGAACATTTTAAGATCAACTTGTAACAGAACAAAATATACTAAGACAAATAATTCTTAACAGAAAATAGGCATTACAGCTATAAGCCAAGGGCACCAAATAGCAGATGTTAACCAAAACAGAGTATGTGAAGGCAGAGTAGATATCACCAAAAACATAGTATGTGGATCAAAAACAGAGGAAAAAAATGAAGGAATAGTAGATATCACCAAAAATAGCACTATAGCTTCTCCCTCTTCATCACCAAACAGTTGCCGAAGAGGCCTTGGAAATCTTGGTCGGGGCTTGCAAAGAATCAACTTTGTCAGTTAATTTTTCGATTGATTCTGTCAACTTTATGATAGCTGTGGTAAGGGCAATCAGTGCATCATTCGGGGCATCGAAAACAACCTTAGTTGGGCACAACCGTGTGGTTTCTGCACTGGTCTTAGGCTGGGCTTTGGTGTAGGTAGTCTTACCTTTGTGCCAACCCTTATCCTTGGAGAATCGAATGAGCATTCTATAGAGACTAGCCATGTTAATAATTTTCCTATCACTCTCAGTTTCTTTCATATCATCTGAAAGAAAGACTCCTTCTTTGATAAAGAAATAGGTGAGCAACATGGAATATGGCAGATTAATTTCTTCACGATAACAGTATTCCATATATTTTAAAATGACATAGCCCAAATTTACCTTTAATCCTTTTACAGCTATATACAACAAGAAACAAGACATGGTGTTCATGTTGGTAGAATGACCCCCACTCTTAGTGGAGGCTGACAACAGTGATACGCAGATGAGTTTGTGCAAGAAAAATAGGTCAAACGGGAGTTCTCTCATCCCAATACCTCGATCTAAGGGATGATCAATCCCATCCCAAAAAACTTTTAACATGTCAGAGTGATCAAAAATTGGGTGTTGACACCAAGAACCGATTCCAAAATATCTTATTCCGTCATTAGGAAGATTTAGGTAACTATTAATTTTTTCAACCTCTAATTCGAAGTGATTGCCAAGAACATAGGATTTCACAGAGATGTCATCATTATTGGAGATAAAAGAGGCATTAGTATAAAAGAGTTTTACCAACATCGGATATGCCGGAAGATCAATCCCCATAAGGTAGTCCCAATGGAGAGCTTTGATAAAACTAATTGCCAGGGCATCGGGGAGATCTCCGAAGAGAATCGCCCTTCCTCGATTTAGCTTTCGTTTGCTCAGTTTATTGAATCGACGATTCGCCTCTTCACTCATGAATTTGAACTCGAAAGTGAATGCGTTCAGTGTGGTTCTTTGTTTCTTGGCAGGTCTCGATTCCTCTTCACTTTTTCCTTTGTTATCGGATTTAATGGTTGACTCCGGAGTCGGTGAAAGATGGTTTGAATCTTCCTTGTCAGAATCAGGAGAGTCCGACGACATCCATGCCAACTGAAGCACCGATCTGTATGGATTCGGTGGCAAAAAAGCAATAGGCATGGGTATTTCTTCAACGTCGTCATCGTAAATGAGAAAACATCGGTGAGTGTGAGAACAATTTGTGAAGCTGCGCATGTGGTTTCGTGTTCGGACCATATTTGGAGAAGGGATGATGGCGACAGAGACAAAAAGACTAAAGCTTTAACAGAGGATTTAGATGGGAAAAGAGGAGGCAGGAAGAAGATGAGAAAACAGAGAGCGAGAGAGAGAGAGGAAGACAGCGGCTACAAGAACAGGTTTTAGGGTTTAGAAAAGTAAAGTGGTATGTGTTATAAATATATATGTGTATGTGTGATGAATTAATAAGGTATGTACACGGATTAAGGAAAGTCTAAAGATGAAGCTAAGTAATAAGATACATTGTATATGTATGTATATCTATAATAAATACGTATATAAAACATAATTAGTTGGTATATTATATTTACGTATATATATATTTGTATATAGATATATAAGGTATATATACATATGTGTATTTATATATATAATTTTTTAAATAGAAATTAAAATTATATAGTGCAAATGAGCAATTTTTTCTTTAGATAAGAAAATCTTTCCTCGGGAAGAGGTTTTGTAAATATATCAACTGCTTGCTCATTTGTATCTATATGGAGAATTTGTACGTTACCTTTCTAGACGTGGTCTCGCAATAGATGATGTCGTATGTCTATGTGCTTTGTACGAGAGTGAAAGACTAGATTTTTTTGATATGCTTATTGCACTGGTATTGTCACAGTATAGTGGTACTGTGTCATAATTGAGTTCGAAGTCTTTTAGTGTTTGCTTCATCCATAATACTTGAGTGCAGCAGCTTCCTAGTGCCATGTATTCAGCTTCAGTGGTTGATAATGCCACGACACTTTATTTTTTACAAGACCAGCTGACAAGACATTTGCCGAGGTATTGACAGATCATGGTGGTACTTTTTCTATCGATCTTACAACCTGAATAATCATCATCTGAAAAACCAACTATATCAAAATGATTGGAAACCGGGTACCAGAGTCCATGTATAGTAGTCCCCTTTAAATAACGAAGGATCCGCTTTACCGCTATTAAGTGAGATTCCTTTGGACATGCCTGGAATCGTGCACAAACTGATGTCACATATAGTATATCCAGGCGACTAGCAGTAAGATAAAGCAGACTGCCAATCATGCCCCTATAAAGTTTTTCATCAATCCAATTTACCTGAGTTATCTTTGTCTAGCTTTGTAGAAGTACACATAGGTGTGTATATTGGATTACAGGATTCCATGTGATATTTCTCGAGCACACCGTTCAAGTATTTCCCTTGAGATAGGAATATGCCATTTTCTAACTGCCTGATCTGGAGTCCAAGAAAGTACTTGAGTTCTCCCATCATGCTCATTTCAAATTCCAGTTCCATACCCTTAGAGAAATCTTAGCAGAGAAGTATGTTGGTATTGCCAAAGATAATATCATCAACATAGATTTGTACCAGTAGAATGTCTTGGTTTTGATTTTTTATGAATAAAGTAGGATCGGTTGATCCTGCTGTGAAATCATTTGAAACCAGATATAGACTAAGTCTTCCGTACAAAGCACGCGGTGCCTGTATTAGACCGCAGAGAGCTTTGGTTAATTTGAAAACATGTTTGGGAAATTCTTTGTTTATGAAACCAGGAGGTTGTTCAACAAAAATATTTTCACTAATGGAACATTTGAAAAAGGGAGAATTTAGAAAAGCACTTTTAATATCCATTTGAAAAAGGGAGAATTTTTTGAAACATGCGAATGTTAGCAACATGTGAATGGATTCCAACCTTGCAACAGGGGCATAGGTTTCATCAAAATCTATCCCCTCTTGTTGGCAGCATCCTTTGGCAACAAGGCGAGCTTTGTTCCTAGTTACCTTCCCGTCTTCATTCAATTTATTTCGGAATACCCACTTAGTACCGATACCTGGTTTTTCTAAAATTGAGCTAATTCTTCTTCCATTGCCTTTATCCAATTTGGATCCTCTAGAGCTTCATTTGTGTTGTGAGGTTCTGTCATGGAGAGGAAGGCGTTTTGATCTTTATTCTTTGATCTGGTAGTGATACCAGACTTTGGATCACCAATAATTTTGTCCATCGGATGGCTGGATGTATGTTTGAACTTTCTATGTTGTAGAGTAGTTTCCTCATGTGATGACTCTCATTATGTATTGTCGGACATGGTAGTAAGCCGCTCTTCTGGAACTTCTTTTGGAAGAAGAAAATTTGAATTATCATAGCTCAAGGATTCCTTGGCTTTACTATTAGTTTTATCAAAAACAACATGAACTGATTCTTGAACATAATTCTTTCATTTATTAAAAACTCTGTGAGCCTTGCTTTTCATGGCATAGCGAACAAAAATTCCTTTGTCAGTTTTAGAGTCAAATTTACTTAAGTGATCTCTGTCATTTAGAATAAAATGTTTACATCCGAAGATCTTAAAGTATGAAACAGTTGGAAGCCTACCAGACCAGAGTTCATAAGGCGCTTTTTGTAGAAGCGATCTTACGAATACTCGATTTGATATGTAGCATGCAGTGTTGACAGCTTCAGCCCACAAATGCATGGGTACATTATATTCATGTATCATGGTTCGGACTATTTCTTGAAGAATTCAATTTTTGCGTTCTACCACCCCATTTTGTTAGGGTGCTTTGGGCGCAGAAAATTCATAATTGTAACCATTTTGTTTGCAAAAAATAAGAAAGTTTGTTTCGTCGAATTCCATACCATGATCACTACGAATACTTTTGATATTCCAACCTTTTTCATTTTGCCAACGTTTTGTGAGAGGAATAAAGACTTTAAGAGCATCGTTTTTGTGAGCTAGAAAGAATGCCCATGTAAATTGTGTATAGTCATCAACGATAACAAAAACGTACCTCTTCCCACCTAAGAATTGGTTTCTCATTGGTCCGAATAGGTCCAGGTGGAGCAATTCCAAAGGTCTGGAAGTGCTTATAACATTTTTGGTTTAGAAAGAAATTCTTTTTTGTTTACCTTTAACAAAGGCATCACAAACTCTGTCTTTAGAAAGTTTCAATTTAGGCAGACTTTTTACCAGTTTGTGTTTCGAGATGTGAGATAAAAGATCAGAGTTTATGTGTCCAAGTCTTTTGTGCCATAGCCAACTGGATTCATAAGTAATGGCTAGGCGTTCTATTCTTTGATCAAGCATATCTTTTAGATGAAGACAATAAATGTTTTTATCTCGATTTGCAATTAGAATCTCTTGACTATTTTTAAGAATGTAACAATAGTTGGGAGAAAATTTAACATCATACCCATTGTCACACAATTGGCTGATACTTAGAAGATTATGTTTCAGACCACTTACCAACCAAACCTTTTCAATGCATGTTCGTTGGTAGTACCTGACAGTGCCCATACCTATGATACTACCTTTGGTATTATCTGCAAATATCACACTTCCACCATCGCAATCTTCCAAATGGGTAAAGTATGCCTTATTTCCAGTCATGTGTCTCGAGCATCCACTGTCTAATACCCACTTACTATTCCAGGATGCTTTGGACGACGATACCTGCAATAATTAGTTCATTTTAGGTACCCTGGTACTACCGTGTCCTTGGGGTTTAGTCGTAGTACCTTTTGGAACCCACTTTAAGACAGTTTTGGGAGCTGGAATTTCAAAGCAGTTGTATTGTATATGTCCCCATCTGCCACATTTATAGCATCTTTTGTTTCTTTTATTTAAAGAATGTCTTCTTTTGCGTTTAATCTTATTCAATTCTTCTTCCAATCGAGAGTTTTCCTCAAATAGGACTTCATTCTCATTTGGAAGTGTATCCTTCTCATTTTTAAAGAGTTCTGACAAGTCTCTTAATCTTTCTTCAATGTCATGTTTTTCCTTCAAGATTTTCATAAGGCTTGCTTCAAGAATTTTGTTTCTGGCAAATAATTTCTCAATTTTTTCTGGATTTCTTTTTAATAGCTCTTGTATTTTATGATCTTCGCTTTCAGAATAGTATCTAGGAAAAGAAGGATTTGAGTTTACCTGACTTGCCATAAAACTGACATCTACACCAAGTGGCATAATTTGTAATCAATGGAGATGAAATACTCCTTGACACAGGTCTTCCAAGTGGCATAATTTGCTCTAACAAATAGTCGGGGCCTAGTGTGTGATAGTCCCTCTCCATACATGTTAGTGTTTAACAATGCCATGGGATCTTTTTGCTTAGGTTGATTAAACCAAAAAAACTTTTTTGTAAGCCCTTGGCGCTAATACCAATTGACAGATATTAAAATAACAAAAACTTAAGAAAAAGACGCAGTTATATATATTGGTTGGGCCGAAGCTTAATCCACTACCTAGTTATATTTCACTCTAGGCTTTTAAACCTGTAAAAATATATTCTATTAGTATGTTGTTTTTGAACAAACTGAAAAACAGAGTTTGGAACGATACAGAGCAACAAACTATTATCGCAACTACAGTGTAACTGGTAGAGGCCTGGTACCAACACAGAGGTGTCTGGTCCTTAGCACACTAGTTAGTACATGTATTTAGCTAATCAATAGACAGTAATGCTCATTCAAAATCAAGCAAAGGCAAGCAGAGTGAATGAGGTACACTTGGCTTGGAGTTCCTCATCGCCCTTTTATAGTGCTCTTGACTCGGTGTGCATAAGGTAGATAATCTTGATAGCACTGGTAGATAATCTTGACAGCACTTGTAAGGAAAGAGAATATTCTTCTAGTAAGGCAAGGATCTCTGAGATTATGAAGGTGATTTCATCAATCACTTTCATTAGAAAATACTTTTATTCTTGGAATGAGGATTTCCCTATTCAAGGCAGGATTGAAAACTACCAAATCATACACGATCTCACATAATCATCAAAATAGAAATTTAACACTTTTATTAATCTCTCAACCCTAGATGGCAAGCCTAAATAAAGGTGTGTCAGTCAACCCGTTGGACTCTAAGCAATGTAGCCAACTGCTCTAGGGTGTCATCAATAAACAAAAGGTGGAAAATATTCGACGAACGTTTACTAACTATAATCCATTGTATATGGTTCCTCTTTGCCTCTTCATTTTACCTACACCTAAATATGTTTGCGCAGACAAGAAAAAATAAGGGGACAAGGGATCTCCTTGTCTTATACTTTGATGCGGCGTGAGAGAACCAAAATAATTACCATTCAACATAAAGGAGAAAGGTATCGTTGAAATGCAATCCATGATAATATTTATGTATTTTCAGGGAAAACCGAATTTAGCAATAATAGCATGCAAGAAACTCCACTCTAATTTGTCATGCGTGTTATTGATATCCAGCTTGAGTGACATAAAGCCTGTTTTTCCTTTATTCTTGTATTTCAAAAAATAGCTAATTTCAAATGCTATGAGGATATTATCAATAATTAGATGATTTGGGATGAATGCAGACTATGAAGGGGATATCAATTTGGGTATAATATATTTAGTTCTATTGGCTAAGGACTTCGACACTATTTTATAAAGGACGGTGCACAAACTAAGAAGCCTAAATTGGGAAACCGATTCGAGATGAGGAACTTTAAGCAACAAAACAATAAATGAGAAATTAATAGCAGGCGCACTAATACCATAGTTAAGATGTCCTAAAACACACTCCACAATATCACTACCATCAAGATTACAAAATTTCTAAAAAAATATGTGTGGCATTACCTCCGGGCCTGAGGATTTAAGAAGAAACATTTGGCCCAAAGTGGCTAATACCTCTTCGGGTATGAACGGCGCCTACAAATTCCATCGCATGTCTGAATCGATCCTTGACTCAATAATCTCCAACACTTCATCAATATCTGGCCTCAAAGGACCACTGGTAGCAAAAATATGTAAAGCTCTGGCAAAAATATGCAAAAATGAGATGATATGATCTTCTTAATTTCCTCATTGCATCTTCGCACCAACTATCATAACTGTCTCTCAATCCGGATATCCAATTTTTTGTCGCCTATGTAAAGTTCTGGCTCTTTAAGTTATAATGTCTTTCCCTGTTGCTTCCGCATGATCTCCTCATTATATAACAACTCTTCAAATTCTTTTTGAGTTCTCTCTCTACTGCCTTAGTCTTATTTGTCAATTCCTCGCGTCTGTTAGAATCCAATAATTTTTCTATTTCTCCGATTCGTCTTCCCAGACACAACAGATCCTAGCACCAATAAAAGAGACCCAGCTTGCAGTCTTTAATGTTCTCCTATACTCTCATTTAAGTTGAGCTACTGTTCCTTCCCGAAACCCAATTATCTTCTATAATATATACACACTCCTTCTTAGCCAACCATATAGCCTTAAACCGCCAAGGACAACAACCAACCTAAACTCGAGTTGGCTTTGGGTTGAGCTCAATATGTAATAGTGAATGGTCGAAATATATAGCATCGGTGTGCAACACCTTTGCCAAAGAAAAATAGGGAATCCACTCCTTCGAACCAAAAGCCCTATCTAATCTTTCTTTTATCGTGTGCGGCTCCATCCTGTTATTACTCCAAGTGAATAATTGCCTGAGAAACCCAAATCATGAAGCTCTGCTCCTGAGACAGCTTCCCAGGACGCACGAATAAGAGTCAATTTTTGTGGTTGGCCTCGCTCTTCTCCTCATTTGTAGAATCTCATTAAAATCCATAGTACATAACCATGGAGATGAACTTTTAGAGCGTAAGTTCCTCTAAATATCCCATGCTTGGTGCTGGTCTTGACTCGTTGGCTTACCATAAAATTCGGTGAACAACTAGTCTACTCCTCGCTCCGCATGGATGATGTGCGCGTCTATATAATGTTTAGAGTAATTAATGACATATACTTCAACAACCCTTTGCCACAACAAGGGGATACCTCCACTTCGACCTCTAGCTTCCACAAATATTTCAAAATAACTAAACCTTGTCTTCACTCTCTTAAACTTACCCTTATTGCATTTCGCCTCAGAAGAAGAAGACAAATGGGGATGAAAGCACTAGATGAGACTATCTAGCCCATGAATTGCCCGAGACTCGCCATCCCTTGACAGTTTAAATATAAGACAATCATGATTGTCGACAGGCTGCTCCGTAGCCTTCGTCGTTAGATCATCATCTTCGACAAGGGCAACTTGATTTCTAGATTGTGTTAAAACTTGAATGCCAATGACCTTTTTTCGTTTCCTTAATATTGCTACCTTTCTCTTTCATGAAGATATTTTCAAGTGCATTCCATCCAATAGTCCAGGATTAAAAATCAAATTTGCCCCAGGTCTATTCATATGTACAGGCAATAGTACAAGGCTAGTGTTGAAAGGCTCTAGGTTTATTACGGAATTATTAGGAAGAGTAGTGATTAATTGTATTGACATGGGGCTGGGTTGGGTAGGTGAGTGTATAGATGAAGATGGGTGGGCTAGTTTTGAGGCTTTAAGGCTAACTTGGCTAATTTTTGGGAGAAGGTTATGTTTGGGCTAACTAGCATATAAGTGTGAGAGGTGAGGATTATGGGCCATACAGATCCAGGTGTTGGGCCAGACTCATAGTTTAGGTTAGGAAATAGGTTTTCCTTGTTTGAAGTGTATAATATAGGGCTCCCAATCGATTGGTTTACTATAGGATTTTTACTAGGAGATTTAGAATAGATTGGATTACGGAGGATTTGGTTGGGATTAGGACTCTGGTTTAGCTAGGTATTCTAATTTTCGGATAAGGCAACTTGCGTGACTGCTAGAATGTTACCATATGTTATGGGATTTACAGAATCCGTAACGATTCTCTTACCTTTATCCAGAACAAAAGTTAGCTTTCTTGAATCTCACTCGCCGTCAGTATTTAGCATGTTCCAGCGATGTATCAAACCTGGTGGGCTTGCGTAGAGCCAAGGATCGTGAGGAGTATTATCCCCTGGGTCCGTAAAACCATCATCTAGCTGTCGTGGGCAAATTCAAGTTCCATGTCCTCGGCCAAAAAGAAAGTTCCATGTCAAAAGTTGTCTAAGAAAAAACAATAAAGAAAAAAGACATTCATTCAATGGTCACCGATCATCGTACCCTTGCCAAATAAGTTTGGAGTACCTCGTTATCTACGCCTGGACGACATTGTCCAATCGTTTACCCTATTAACGAATACTAATTCACTATTTTGTAGCTTGTAACGAACCAAACCAACAACACACTCCACCCACCACTCGCAATGTCCCAACTCAGGAACTTGTATCTCTTCTTCTACAATCTCTTTCAGGCATTCGGATGGTAAGCCTCTCTCTCTCTCTCTCTCTCTCTCTCTCTCTCACGCACACACACGCGCACTGAAACAAACTGAACGACATTGACCTTTCTGTTTGTAATTTCCAGGGCTTTGTCTCTGTTCCGAATTTTGAGCAATTTTTTCTCCACCAAGTCAATAGATGGCACTTATTCTTCAGCCAGTGAATTAATTTGTGAGCGCTCATGATCTAATCAAAAGGGGGTCATAGCTAAAATCTACGCATTTTTATTTTAAAATTTTAATGTGTTTATATGTATATATATATTTTTTCCTTCTTGGATTTGGTATTACAGGCCTATTGCAAAGTCTTGCATTCTTGGAAGTTATTCATGGGGCTCTAGGTAAACTTCAGATTAAAGGGTTTCAATTTTTTTGCACTGTAAAAAATGCATATCTTGATTTAAATTTTGTGGTATTGAATTTTGAAGGAATTGTTCCAAGTGGTGTTCTGCTTCCTCTGATGCAATGGGGAGGAAGAACTCATTTTTTGCTTGCTATTGTTCGTCGAATTCATGAGGTTAATTTTCGTTATCTTGATTTTTACATGAGCAGTTTTGGTATAGATTTTTTTTTTTTTAAAAAATGTGAGAATAATGTGCAACACAGTAAGTAAAAGATCAATAATATTGAGGTTTTGTGGTTAAAGCAATTTAGTTTTTGAATGATTAGCATTTATTCTATTTCTTGATGTAGGTCCAAGATTTACCATCAGTATTCATTACTTTTATGGCTTGGAGCTTGTCTGAGGTGAGTTGGCAATTCTTTTGATCTTTTTGATGGGCATCATATATCAAAAAATTTCTTCAATATTCTAATTAATGTCAAATAGAGATGATAGGTGTATGCAGTAATTGATCGCTTTTATTACTGAGAAAGATGTATTTACCATAATAAGAATGCTTACTGCAAGCAAGAGTTTGATAAAAACTAAAAGAAGGCGATGAGTGATATTATTTAAACTTTAATACATTCATGAACACTCATGATTTTGACAATGAACGCTTTATCAAACATTTCCCATGTACGTATAGTTATTGGGAATTGGATTGCACATAGGTCATGTTCAGTTTGTATGATATGATTGCACAGAGACTATCGTGTTCATTTTACTTTTGAAATAATGAAGGTCTGTGATCAAAACATGGTCCGCCATGAAATTGCGAAAACTGTGAACTTGCGAAAATGCACCATGTTGCATAGATAACCGAGGTTGGGGGTTCGTTTAATTCATGTGATGAGACATGATGAAATGAGGAGTTAGATGATGAGTGGGATGATAGTTGAGATTATTCATCCCATCTCATCTATGGGATGGATAAACCGAACTTCATCAACTATTAAAGTAAACAAATGTTAATAAACGATGCATATCCAACCTACACCTATGAAGTGCGCGTACTCTGGATATAATAGCCAAGATTACTGGATTCTCTTTATTATAACATATACAAGCATCGATATAAGTAAGCTTTCCGTATCATGTCTCTTGATATAGGTGATCAGGTATTCACATTATGCAATGAATTGCGTGGGGAATCCTCCAAACTGGATCACTTTTATCAGGTACGATTTGTAATCAATCACATGCAGCGAACACAAGATACTCTCCTGGTTATCTGATTATTTACAGCTGTTGGGTAATCATTTTGTGTTATTAGGTACAATGCCTTCATTGTCTTGTATCCTATTGGAGTTTTTCCTGGTGAAAGTAAGCCCTTTTAACTACTAATTAAGACCCTATATGCAGTTCTCCCGCTCATCATCGATTTTTGTTGCCTATTTGCACTAACATGAATATTCGTACTTCACGTGCAGTGTGGCTCATGTACCAAGCGCTTCCGTTTATAAAGAAGGAAAATCTTTATGCAGATAGCCTTCCTTTCAGCTATTATAAGTTTGTCACGGTACACATATTATCTAATTTAAATTTTATACATTTATTTTTACTGCCACGATATCCAATTCAATATAAAATTTTAGGATAATTACCTACACTCCCTAAGGTTTGACATAAAAGCACTTAGACGCCTTGAGGTTTGCAGAAATACAGAAACCACCCTTGACGTCAATTTTTTAGGGGTTCTAAATGATAAAAGAAACTTGACAGCAGGGGTGGTTCAAATGCCAGACAAAAGTTGATGACAGGTGTGATTTCTGTAGTTATGCAAACATTGCAGGTTGTAAGCGTATTTATACAGAACCTCAAGTAGGCTTAAGTGTAATTATTCCTATAATTTGTAAAAAGCTGCTCGTCTTTGCCAAAAGACAAATATGAGCCTATTTGAGCACTAAAATGACCATTTCTTCATATGTTTCTTAAGTTCAAATCTTACTAGTTTACTCGTTTCAACTCTTTGTGCAGGTTTTGCTTTTATGCTATCCATTTTTGTGGATGAAACTTTACCTTCACTTATTCAAGCAACGACGGTCAAAGCTTGGTAAACAACAAAAAAAGAAGCCTAACTGAAAATTTGAAGTTCATTCTACTATGACAAGTACATATTGAGCTGCACTGGTTGAAGACTTGGATATATGAAAACGTAAGAAAGATGAGTTATTTCTTATGATAGATAACGGCTATTTCTCATGTTCGTATAGGTAATCGAGTAATAATAACCTTTCTTTCTTTCTACATTGTTATACTTACTTGCATATGATGAGTCTTTTGTGTCAGACATTGGAACATAGTGCCAGCCATCTAATGACTTCAAACTGTCGTATAAGCGCAGCTTATTTGATAATATCAATACCTCTATTTACCATCTTTAAGTTGTGAAGCTTATGTTAGAGTTTGTTAATTTACTTAAAAAGCAAGATTTTAATGTTTGCGGTCGTAAAACGGGATTAAGGTTGTCTATGCGTAGGTAGTTTGACCAAGCTAGGCACCTCAATTTAAACAACTAATTATATGCACTGCTGTAATTATGAAGACGATTATTGGTTCATGACTTGGGCTCCTAAATGTTATCTCCATAGAGGGACTATTTAATGTTTATAATAAATAGTGATAATTACCAAAAAACCTTGAAGTTTGTCTCAATTACAGAAAGCCCTTTCTATGTATTGAAATTACAATTATCCCCCCAACTCTAACATATAGAGGGGCCTTTTGTGATTGAATGGTGCTATTTGTAAGGTTAGTTAATTGTAATTTCAACAAATAAAGGGGTTTTTCGTAGTTAAGACAAATATTACAGGGGTTTTTGTAATTATCCTAAATATATTTATTCTCTAATAAGTACCCACTAATGTGCAGTAGTGTTTCTACATGCCTGGTCTATCTTGATGAATTTCATCGGATAAAATATATTGAGACCAATACCACTATGACATATTTGTGACAGCTGTAGGTGTGCTAAAATTTTGCCTACTTCACTTCCACTACCTAATCCATGAGGTACACCTAGCTAATCACACTCACCTCAATTATGCTGCCCTTGATCAATATTATTCTCTTGTTTAAATTAATCAGATTAGGGTGAATGACCCTTAAAAATAAAAGCACTTGTTATTAAAGGGACAAGCTGACAAATATTTAAAGAAAAAAGTGATAATTCATAATTGATTCCACAGAAGAAAGACTTCAACTGGTAGCATGCAATACAACATGATACAATAAAGCTGGTGGCCTTAACCACCTCCAGAAGATGAAAAGTGAAAATTAACAAACACTTCACACAATCCCTTCATGAAAACAGAGAGAAACTAAATACATCCCTTAGTACTCTGCAGTTGGGAGTTGCTCATGAGTACTTTGGTTGATGAAGAGGAGTTCATAGACAAGAGCAGCGATACCGGCGCCAATGAATGGACCGAGCCAATAGACCCAGTGGCTGTCCCATGTCCAGCTCACCACGGCCGGGCCAAAGGACACGGCTGGGTTCATCGATGCACCGTCAAAGGCGCCACCGGCCAAGATGTTGGCACCCACAATGAAGCCGATGGCTATGGGGGCAATGATCCCTATGTCGCCCTTCTTGGGATCAACTGCTGTGGCGTAGACCGTATAGACCAGGCCGAAGGTCATCACTATTTCGAAGATGAGGGCATTCACTGGTGTAACACCTGATGAGAGCGCGAACGCTGATGTCTCCTGTAATTAAATCACATAACATACATGATATCATCAACGACTACTAAATAAGGATGGAGTCGGAAATTTCTGGTTTGAGGGGCGATATTGACTCTTTTTATTATTCTAGGGTGGGGGGCAAAATTTTGAATCTTGAACAAAGAAATAAATATGTAGTATAATGTAATTCACCTAGTATGAACCTTGTTATGTGGATAAAAAACTAATAACACTATTAGATAATGGCTTACCAGTCCACCAGTGGCAAACTTGAGCAGCAAGCATGCAACAACAGCGCCAAGCAACTGGGCAATCCAGTAGAGGATGCTCTTGAACAATGATATGTGACCACCTACGAAGGCACCAAAGGTGACAGCCGGGTTCACGTGGCCACCGGAGATGTTGGCGCCCACGGCAACAGCCACAAACAGGGCGAAGGCGTGCGCTATCGCAGCTGCAATCAGCCCGGCAGGCGTGCTCGCTCCATTATCCGTAAGCTTAGCTGTGTTGAGTGAAAATCAAACACAGTCAATGAATTCATTCTAACACGTTACGTGTACATATAGTTATCAATATTATCAATTGCTCTTACCAAAGGCCATGCCGGAGCCTTCACCGGCGAACACGAAAATGAGCATCGAAATGAACTCTGCCACCGCGGCCTTGATGGTGTCCGGCTGGCTGGCCTCGGCTGGAGATCCGACGGCTATTCTTGAAAGCGGCATTTTCTCTCTCTAGCTTCTCTCTCTCTCTTTCTCCTCTCTTTTTATGGTTCTTGACAACTTCAAGAGCCCAAGAATGCTTTCAACCTCTGTATTCTATGTTCCTTAGGTCTATTGAAGCTCTACTTATATAGAGGACACTTGTCATTGTCCAAAAGGGAGCCTCCATTTGCTTATCTTGGTGCCACGTGGCAACGTGGGTGGGGCTTAAGAGTAATCACTCATTGTAGTACTGTGACCATGAAGTTGGTCCACGAATGATTGTTAAATAAGGATTTGATTTTTAAACACCGACCATTTGTAATATATATATATATGCATATGGTGAAAGGGATTAGTTGTAACATCGCTCTTATCATCCATCATCATTAGTTTATAACTAATAAGGTTGAGTTGTGATGAACTAATTAGTGATCGAGAACTAGTTCTTTTGTGGGGAAAAAAAAAAACTAAATAAAGAAATAGCTCTTTTGGTGATTGTCTAATTTAATTTTAACGCTCATTTTCATATTCTTCAATAATAATTTAAGTTCTCAATTAAATTGACGAACTTGAATTTGAAGGAGGGATTTGAAGAGAAGGATTTCAAGTCCATCACAATGATCAAAAATAGCTCAAAAATAAAAGATTTAAAATCCATTTCAATATAGATATAACAAAAGTTCAATAAATTTGTTATTGTGAATTTACAATTCTTAAAATCCATTAATTCAAACACAACCTTAGAGATTTTGTAATTAGATAATATAGCGAATTTTCACTATTTTTAATGAAATTCAATTTCTCCATTCGTAATGAATGATTAGTATATTTACTAGGGCAAATTACATCTACCTTCCCTAAGGTTTGGCAAACTTACAATTTAACCCAAGTTTTTGTGTATATTACAATAAACCCCCTGTGGTATGTAATAATTACAAGTGATGGACGAAAAATGTATTAAATCCACTCTTCACCTCAATTTCGCCACTTCCATCCACTCTAGTCCAAAATTGACCTCACCAATATGTTTCACATATCGAAAAGTTTAAGACTTGCTTCAAGTTCATTGAAAAACTTGTCACAAAACGGAAATCCGCCACTATCTCGCCATCACCGCCGCCGCCACCGTCAGTCCTCAACCATCCAGTGAAACCCGAAACTGTCACTGCCAACGTGTTCCTCTCGTCGCAGTGATCACTTTTGACATACAACTTGTGTGATTTGGAGAGGAAATGAGTGAGTTATGATGAATTGAAAGTGTAGGATTTTCTCAACTTGCATGTGTATATACATTGCATATGTATGTACTTAGATCTCTCTCTTCTCCCACCTACCCGTCATTTTCAGCTCTTAAAAAGGAAGCAATATTTTCAATATTATTACTTTTAGCCCCATAAAGATATAATACATAACATACAACCCTAAATATTTTTTATATATTACAAAAAAAAAACCCTCAAGAGTACTATTAGAACTTTACATACAAAAACCAACGGAGCCCTAACGGTCGTAAACGGCTGGGGTAAATTGTTAGACGGAATATACCACGGGGGTTTATTGTAATTTATAAAAAATTGTGGGTTAAATTATAATTTTGTCAAACTTCAGGAGTGGTAGATGTAATTCGCCCTATTTAATATCATGTTCTCTAAGATTCTATATTAACTATATATATATATATATATATATATATATATCCTCTTTTCGATTATCTCAAAGAGATCGCCATATATAATCGTTAAGGTATATCTATAAGATATTCATGTTGTTTAATTATGTAGTTTCTGATGATAATCAGATTTCCTGATAATAATATAAATCGTTTAATTAAAAAATGTAGAAGCACAATCATTAATTTTGCTGGAAATTTGATTTAATAAAAAGAGAAGGGTACAAAACTTCCAAATCTTTCTATAAAGATCCGAATTGAGAATCAATCCGTTCGATGGACCAAAAAACATAGTTTATACTCAAATTTCCAATTTAATTCAGTTTTCTTCCTATTTGCGGCATCCGCAAATGATACTTAATTTATGAGAATAATATTTTATTTTCAAAAACTAAAATACTATTGTGACATTACTAATACTCCTTACTTTTCAAAAATAATAATAAAAATAAGGCAAAGTTTCTAACTTTTATAATTTTTCATGTCTCGTATGAAATTCCATCATGTCATATATTACACTGTTAGATAGACATACTAATTAAACTTAGGAATGTAGTTATAAATTTTTGTGTGTACCATGAAGTAAAATTTCTATAAAAAATTAAAAGAATTTTTATGATTTAAATGGAACAAAATTAATATTTTTTTAAAAAAAACAATTAAATTTTAATTCGTTATAAACTTAAGGATTGAGATGGAGCGCACCCTTTCGAATCCCTAGCTCTGTCCCTGATGACTAGAGTGTTAGTTGTCTTAATTACTTGCAATTGTAAGATCGAGTTGAAGAGTCTAGAGATATAAAACCAGAAAACAATGAAAATAATAATAATAATTTATTTTTAATAAAGAACAACCGTCTTCCTCGTTCCACCGCCCATGCACAAAACAGTCGGTGAGACCAAGACTTTGGGCCGGTTTTGCCTTTGTCACCACTGACCTTAAAAATTAATAATTCCACATATTCTATGGCTAAAACATAGCCACATACTATTTCTAATTTTTCTTTTCTTTTCTTTTCTTTTTTTCTTTTGAATAAAAGATAAGACAGGAAAAGCACGTTTTTTTAATTATTTCCGGCCACTCTTATGAGATGAACAACAATCATCATTCTGTCTCTAATGATAATTTCTCCTATTGATTAGTCTAAGATGCTTTTGTTACGTACATATTCTATTGTATTAATTTTTTAGTAGGATGATTAAATAAACCAAAAAAAGACCCCCTTAATGAGCTGTTTGTAAGATTAGAATACTTGGTAGGTGGATAGTGGATTTCGGTTAAATGATTATTTCTCTCTAATCCCTTATATTATCTTTTAATTATATAGTTTGGGCGGCTAATAAAGAGAACAGATAGGGTAACAAATTGAGAATTATGTAAAAGCTAAATTATTTTTCCCCATCCTCAATAGTTTTAAAATTTTTGGATCCATTCCAAACAACTTATAGTAATTTTTTTTTTTTTTGGTCTAAACCACCCGGTTTCGATTCATTGGCCAACTAATTCGGATCGGGTACTGCAAAAGGCCCATTATGGGAGCGACCCTCCCAGCCCAGTTGCTCTATTCACAACACCAGGATTCGAACTCTGAACGTTGCTTAAAGGATCTAGCACCACATCCTGCTAGACCAACTGGTAATTGGTACAACTTATAGTAATTGTTTGTTGATTTGTTTTCTTTTCTTTTCTTTTCTTTTCTTTTTTGATAGTAAATTGTTTGTTGATTTGATTACTGATGTTTGTTAATTTTTACCAAACACTTCAAATTTGTAATATGAAAAATTGAATATAGGCATTGCTTGTAGAGAATAACTGATTCAAGGGAGAAACTTGCGAAACAACGGTTAAAGCTCCATTGGATTAAGTTATTGATTGATTCGACAATGATAAAATTAATAAAAATAGTAGAGATCACAAAAAAATAGTGTAAAATCATGCTCAAGTGTGTAAGGTTGAAAAGTGTTGATTTCCCTCTTACCTCTAAGGTCACTACCTCATATAGGAGGAAGGAAGGCATCAGCCTTCTAACCACCACTGAGACTAGGGAGGGTGGTTGTGTGAGGGTATTAGTGGAAGGTAAAGTTGTCAGGGTTTGTTAAGAAAGGTATAGGAGCTATCCTCAATTGTTAAGATATATTTTGGGAGGATCTTATCCCCATAGTCTAGGGCTAATTTGCCTTAAAGACCCGGGTCGGGTTGGTCAAAATAGGCCCCTGCCTTCATGACTCGGGTTAGGTTATCCATTCGGTCTCTTTCCTGAACCGGGATCGCTCTTCTAGATCAAGCATTCTCCTTCTTCACTAGGGTCGCTTTCGTAGTTGTGGTCGCCTTTGTAGACAACCCCATTTGAGCTCTAGAATTTTTGTTGGGCTTTAGCTCCCCAACTGGCTGTGATGAGTTATTGGGTTCTTGTTAAATAACTATGGTATCATCATTCCCCCTACTCTCATAGCGGGACAAAAGTCCTACTACGAGAGTAGAAAAGTGTTTTGATCACTATTATCTCTTAGTGTTTTGATCACAAGGATTTTCCTCCTATTAAGGTTTATTATTCTTCATGGATATGGAAATCACCTGGGATAAACCATTGTTTTTTGGTGAGATTGCTAAGAAAATAGCCTTTCATGTTGCGAGAAGAGAAAGGTAACCTTGTTTTTGTTGCCAAGACAGGCAACCTTCCTGCAACAGGAGCTACCACGGTGATGACTATTTATATCTTTTTTTACCTTTATAATTTCTTTTTCGGTGGTATTGGTTATAACTCCTTTTTGTTTTTAGTAGGTGACGGCTATTGTGATTCAGCCAAGAGCATCATTGCTCATTCAACTATTTGCTTAGTATGGGCCTGTGGTAGAAAAACCTCCCGAGTCATCAAAGGGTAATAAAGATGCAAGCCTTCCCGTAGAGCATGATTACGCCATCAGGGAAAATCCTTCTCCAAGAGAGTTGAGCACTTTGCTTGTTGCGGAGAGCAAAGCCATTGTCATAGGCCTTCCTGTTGAGGGCAACGCCTAGGATTGATGTAACAGGCTTGTTACGCTATCCCTTCTACTTTTTCTTTTGCGTAGGTCATTGACAATCAACGTTTGTTTTAGTTCAAGATGCTTGAATGTTTTGAGGGTGGTTTCATCCCTTTAACCTAAATAAGACAAAATTTAAGTTCATCATTGAAAATAATAAATTTAATCTCAAGCTTCATGGAAAAATGATGGAGCATGTGTCTCCCAAAGATAGCTAATTGAGTATGGTAAGGTCCCTTTTCTTCATTAGGAATGCCAAAACCTTTTATTTTTTTCAGAGAAAGGCCGAAGCAGAAAGTCTAAAATCTTTGTTCCCATCAGAAAGGCCGAAGCATTTTTTTCTCATGAGGAAGGGCGGAGTCTTTTATTTTTCATCAAGAAAGCCGGATCCTTCTATTTTATCCTCAAGTTGGCTGGATTCTTCTTTCTCATTAGGAAAGCTAGAGCCTTCTATGTTATCCTTAGGAAGGCTGGAGTCTTATTATTCTCATCAGGAAGGTTGTAGCCTTCTAATTTATCCTCAAGTTGGTTGTAGTCTTCTTTCTCATTAGAAAAATTGGAGCCTTCTTTTCTCATTATGAAAGCTAGACCTTCTATTTTCATCATGGGAGCTGGAGTTTGTGATGGGGCATGAGCTTGTTTGTTCAAAAGAATGGCTAAAGCTTTTGATAGAAGGGCTCGTGCCCAATCTTTGCCATAGAAAGGCTGAGCCTTCCTTAGGTGCCAATGAAGTCTGAAGCTTCAAATAAAAACCCATAGATAAGGAAAATTTTAATTTAAATATTATGTGATGCCATCAATTTAGTTATAACTTAAGAAATATTAGAAAAGTCAATACGAACAAAATGTCATTTATAATGAATTTCTCCTCAAAAATCAGTAAAAACATTCAAGTAAAACTTATGTAACTCAAACTTAGAAAAATATTTTAAATACGATATGTTACATCACCAAATTAAATTATAATTTTTAAAAATAAAAATAAAAATATGGACACAATATCATTTACAATATATTTTTTTTCATCTTTTTATGTATATCGTTTCTTTTTGTTTAATTTAAAGTTACATGAAGTTAATTTTATTACCTAATGTCTCTTTGTAGATTGTCAACATTTGTGATTTATTTATTTATTATTCTTTTCTCATAAGAATTTATTTATTGTTCTTTATTGATTTCTTGTGGATTTTATTATTTCACTTTACGGTTTATTAGATTTAAAAAATTTTATATGTACATGACAAATCGTTATAGCTACAAGTCTATATGTTTATTAATTTTACAGTTTTTATGGAAATTGTTAAATTTGATTGATTCTTTTTAATCATTGCTGTTGATAATGTTTTCATCAAAAAATTATATAGCTACTTGGATTTCTCATTTTTTTTTTCATCATGTTTCAAAATATTTTCCTTCAAAAAAGTTTAAGAATTTGACTATAGACACAATACTAATTATTTATTTTACATCTTAATGTTGTTATATTCCACCTAGTTTTATTATCCTTTATTTGTTCTACATTTTCTTTTCGTTTTCACACTATGAATAATAATGAGAATAAAATACATTGATTTAAATATTAGTAAGGTACAAACAAAGTAGATAAAATATATTACTTCTTCCTTCTTTATTTTGAATGGTGTTGATATCAAAAGATACTAGAAGTTTCATAGTTAAGTTTTAGAATAGTTTTTTTTAAAATTATTATTATACCTTATTCCTTTATTAAGTTGGAATATATAGTTTACACTCAAGTGTTAAGATGAAATTTGAGAATATTATTTCTTTTCATATATGTGATCTATTTAGTTATTAATTTATCATCTCTTTTACAAATATGCAGTAATCAAATTTAATATATATTCATAAGTTATTGGTGATATTACACTTATAAAATAATACGTAATATAGCATGAGTACAACGCTAGTACCTAATATTAAACAGTACAAAGCTACCTTTTATTATAAATCCCTAATATCAATTATAAGAATTTCTTACAAGGAGAGGGGGCTGTCTCTTCGTACATATTTGGAAGAATTTTTCAAAGGACTTGCTCATGAAGCCATGGACCTTCATGATAGACAGGCCAAAGATCCAAGTCTAAAATTCTTATGAATATTTCATTTCATGATTTAGGGCTTGTAATGATTTTTTCAATTACAAGGTCGTGTTGGTATATTTCCCATCTTCTAACACTTTTTACTTCGAATTGTAGGGGTTGGTGGAGGCAATCTTAGTGTCTAGTGCTAAAAAGAAAAAGTGCATTATCCAACTTCAAACTTCAATTTTCAGGCTTGTTGCTCAGGTATTTTTGGCTAGCTGTAAGGGCTTCCTCAAACGGGACTTCAACCGTGCAATGTTCAAAATCAAGAAATAAAGCATGTGGTTCATAAAATGGTTTGACATGTAATAAAAATTTAAGTCCATGTATAACTATATGGTCCAATTAGCAACTTAAAAAGCCCAAGAGGGCCTTAAGCCTCTTTTACGGCTTAGCCACTCAATCTATACTTCAATTTAGAGTTGCCAAGTTTAGAGATTTTGCTAGGCAAGCACCAGTTCAATGGCATAAATAGCTAATTCCCTTAAACAACATCCAAAATTTGAATATTGGTATTGCAAATTGAGCAATTGGGTTGGGAGGGTTGTCTTCATAATAAGCATTTACAGTACTCGATCCGGATTAGTTGGTCAATGAGTTAAAACCGGGTGATTAAGACCAAAAATAAATAAATAGCTAATGCCCAAGGTGAAAAAATAATATTTAGGAGTTATTCTAATTCTCTTGGTTTCTCTTTAAACTCTACTTTTTAAGGGCTTTTCACCAGTATTTAAGTTTGCATATACTGATATTTATCCCGTGCAGAGGCAAGGAATAAAATGCTTTTATCTAAATATTATAATTGAACTTTGTTAAGCGAAAAATAAACTAATAAAAATGAATCGATTATTTTTTTTCATATAACATAAAATGTTAAGTACTACTCCGCGCTGGAAAACAGCCAAACCTATTTTTTCAAAAAACATTCTCCTGATATACTTTTAATTGATTAAAATATTAATTAACTGATTAAATTATAAATACATATGTCCGACGATGCATTTTTTTTTTTTTTGGAATTAAATATGACCCGAAATACAAAAATAAGATAAATACAAAATTAAGCAATCGAATGAGTTAAAAATTCGACTATGAATTTCAATAATATGTTTAATTAAATTAACAACCTTATGTATACAATATTAATAAGAAATTTTAATTATACGGTGATGTATACTGACGTGGTGGAATTCGGCTGCGCCACGTTAGCACCAGCTCCAAGCATAAGACCAACAACGGATTGCCACTTGGCATAAAGGTCACACACGTCACTGTTTCACAAGACTCCACGTGTCACCATCTTCTCGGACCCCGAGGAGAACCACGCCGTCACGGCCCTTGCCCAACCTTCATAAAACAGTGTCTCCACGAACCTCTCTGTTGAACGCTCCGGTGAGGGGATTGAACCCTCCTCGGGTGGTCCCTCCCACCTCCTCGAATTGGTCCCAAAAATAATGGTCTTTGACACAACGGTTGCACCCGACGCCTCCAGTATCATATGTCAGGGAATATCCTCTATACGAACGGCAAGGCTAGGCCAATCCAACCCTAGCCCGGCCCATCCATCTCCGACTACTATAAATAGTAGGTCATTACTGTTCATAAGGATAAACTTTCCTAAAATTCTCACCACGCATTACCTCACCTTCCGATTACCTGCTCGAATACTGACTTGAGCGTTTGAGGGTCTTCGCCGAAACCACCTCCGGCTAGGTTCACGTGTGTTCCTTTCTTACAGAATAGAGACCGACCAGTATTTAGATACCTCTACTCGGACCATTGGAGCATACCTGCTCGAAGACCAAATCCGATCACCATCATAAACAAAAATATAAGTTGTAATGTTCTAATATTTTTTGAGCTATTTTATTTAATAAAATAATATGAAGTTTTTAGATACTATAAAATATTCTTCTTCTTTTATAAATTTAGTCTGTCCTTCATTCGCTAGTATGAATATAATTATTTGACTATAATAAATCACTTCCATGAAAAATTTAAAAAAAAAAAAAAAAGAACTTAGTTTGTCTATATTGTATAACTGCATAAAAGTCATGAATTTAGCACAAGATGTTCTAAATTCTATGCATGCTCCTTTTCCGGACGTTTTTGTGACAATATTCTCCTTTGGTAGCTAAACTAGTTACATAAATTAGTATGGGTTGATTGGTATATATAAATGAATTTTAGTGGAATCTATGTTTTTTTATAAAGTATCAATACCGTCTAATAACTATATGTTGGTTTTGGTTTGGCTTTTCTTTCTTTCCTTTTTTTTTTTTTGTTATTTTCTCTCACCTTTCTCTATCTTCTTTTATATATTATTTCTCTTTCTGTTGTTCTCTCCCTCATCTCTCATATCTTTATCTTTAATATTTAGTGTACTTTATCGTTTTATTAATTGTTTTAATAATAAAACTCAATTTAATTTTCAATCATTTCTTTTTTGTTTTTCGTGATATATAAATTTAATTTTCAATCTTTTTTTTAGTTCCCTAATATATAAAATTATAAACTTATTACATACGTGATTAAATTATATTTCATTTTCATTCTACACAAGAATATTTGAATTTAAGAAAAAAGAATATAATTTAGTGGAAAATATTCTCCTAGAAGACTAATCCTCCAATTCTTTTCTTTGAACTTAATTTGACACTCTAATAACGTGATTGTAGGCCTCGTAGTTTGATTATCAATCAAATGCCGAAAAATCCTGATCAACTCCACAAAGAATGCCGTAAACACCATGAACTTGACTTGAATTTGAGTTGGGGGAAAAGATCAATTTGCTGATTTAGCATCTTGATTGCAAATCAAACGCCTTAATTTGATGATTTCTGTAAAGAATGCCTCGAATGTCATCTTAATCATAGGGGACTTGATTTCGGATAAATGCCAATACACAGGCCTAATACCTTGATCGCAGATTGAATGCCTCGATTTGATGATTTTCGCGAATAATGCCGAAAATTTAACCTAGATTTTCGCAAATCTTCTTGAGCTTAACATGAGAGAACTTCGAAACTTCCTTTTCTCTAGCTCTAGGAAGACTTATTGATTTTTTTTAGAGCCCCAAAGACCCCTTTTCATAGGAGTTTGTGTAGGGTCTTCGGATTGCTATCGACTTTTTCGGTATTTACCTCTTTAATATAAATTATTTTTAAAGAGAAAATAGTATTTATGTATCATTATTTGATTGGTCCACGCACCCACATGCAGCACATGTCAACATTTGATTGGTTTTGGACTTTCAGGCTGCATAACTTGATTTGATTGGTCGAGACAGTTCATATTAACATTTGATGGCTTCCAGTTCACTGGTGAAATAAATATTAATATATCAACTAAAATAAACTATATAATATTGGAATTAAATTTAGGGAATTCCAAATATAAAATAAAATTTTTCATTAATATTTAATATTTTAATTTATACTCATCAATTTTTAATTAGACAAAATTTAATTCCTAACAGATACCCCCTACTTCAAGGCTCGACGAAGAACATGTGGGCCGAGACTTGAAATACTTCATTTTTTGTTCTTTTAAAAATGGGCCGGGGGAGGAGGGGGAGGGGAAATAAGTAGCTTCAAATTTATTTTGGACCTCAAGAAATAATTATGGACTTTTTAAAGAATTTCACCCACTAATATTTGCTTGGGTGGATTCAGGCTTCAAATTTAGACTTGTAAAACAATTAGCCCATTAATGAATATCTCAATTATGACGTATATACTTCTTCCAACTTTTGTGGCCCATAGCTTAAATCCAAGTTTGGGTCTGCCATATATTTTGTCATACGATCCATCAATATCTTTAGCAAAATAATGGTGCAAGTCTTCTGTAATCAGCCTGAAGGTTTAGAGACCACGTTTTAGAGATTTGTGGAGTTGACTGTACAGTCGACTTAGAAGCTTGTTGGCTACATTTGGAGATTTGTGAATGTAAAGTTGCAGTCGGCTCAAAGGCTTGTTGAATGCATCTTGAAAAATTTTTGGATTTGATTGTGCAGCCGGCTCAAAAGTTAGTTGGCCGTAGCTGGAGATTTGTGGATTTGATATTGCAATAGGCTCAAAAGCTTGTTGACTTCATCAGAGACTTGTAGAACTTGGAAGAACACTTATGGAGATGCTTGACAATTCTCTTTCTTTAAGTTTTTTTTGAAATTTGGACGAGAGCTTTTCTGATGGCTTCTTTTCCTTCTCTTGCGGTGTTTTCTCCTTCTCTTCCATTGTCTCTTCTTATTTTTTTAGTGTTTCTCATTCTTTCTCACTTTGATGTAAAAGCTACAATAGATATACAGTAAAAAGTTTTTTTTTTAACATGCTCATCCATGTACTTTGCTTGCAACCACGTTATTCCTTCGCACACTAAATTTCATACTTGAAAAAAGAAATCATTAATGACATGACTTGACAAATAAGCGCTTCATTACCTTAAAAACTGAGGTATAATCAAAGACAAACAATCTTTGTTTAAAAGTTATAACTGAATTTAGATAAAATCCTAAGCTACCTAGTACCTACAGACCCCCAAAGACGATCAAGTCATTACGTAGTTCGACAAAACGTTTTATCTTATTTTTTTGGTTTATTATTTGTTTTTTTTAATTTTGGTTTCTTATTTCGATGCCGTACATAGTTTATACTCATACAGGCCAAGATTAAGAAACAATTTAGCCTCGTGCGTCATTAACAATCCTTTTTGAGTTTGCAGACATTTTATACTAATGTAAAGGAGTAAATCACTTAGAACTTGATTTTGTAGAGAGTTTGTACTCATATGAAAAAGCACACTTAGATTCGATTTTCACAGTTTAAACACATGTTAAGGAGTAAACTTGAACTTAATTTTAACATTTTATACTCATGTTAAAGAGTACACTTGATAGACTTCGAACTTTTTTTTTTCTTTTTTCTTTTCATAAGACACTTTATGCTTGTAACCAAAAGCATTTACAGTTTGCATATAAAGCTCACTTGCCGCCAGTATCTTCATGGGATTGCACAACCACTCCATGATCCTTATGAAGCCTTCAGAAGATAAGACTCCATCTCACTATTACATTTGCTTCCATAATCAAACTAAGTATGGGCTTCCACTCGAATCTTATTAGCTTTAAAAACCATCTTCACTGAACTTTTTGAACTCATTGATAACTCAATGAGGAGGCCCTATTCTTGGCTTCTCCACAGTACTTGCATAATAAGAATTGATGGTGACTTCAACTTCATTAGTGTGAGGAATTTCAATAGTACAACAAGAAGCAAAATCTTGGCTACCTACTTCATTAGATGTAGCATGCATTGTTTCAATCTTTGGTTGCAAGTATTCCTTTGGGGAGAAGTCAGCTAAAGTTAGTGGATCCCACTTACAACTGCTTAGTGATTCATTGTTCGCATTGACTTATGGTGTTTACACTTAACTGGAGTTAGTTTCCTTGACTATACTAGATGAATTTGCTCGATATGTTTCTTTTGTCTTCTTTGGCGCGTCACCAAAATCAACTCGCCACCATTATCAGTTTCAGTAGAATGCCTCATTATTGACTCGGTGTTTTTAACCAAACTAGAGTCGATAGTCCCAAATTGAATTTTCGTCAACGCCCCAACGAGTGTTGGCGATAAAGCAACATTTTTCTTGACTTTAAGGGTATCTTTTGCACTTGCAATGGTTACAACACTAGTAGTATTTGCATCTACAATGTCTTCAGTATCAAGGATTATCTTCCTATCATGTACTAGCGCTATGATTTTGTCCTTAATTACAAAGTATTTTTCTATCGGGTGACTAATGTCTCGATGGTATTTGCAGTACCTTAGGTCATTCACCCTTTCTCTTTCCTCTAGGCGTTTTGGCTTTGGCAATTCAACTTCTCAGCCAAAAATTTGCAAAATATGTGGGAAACACTAGAGTTCGGGAATAGGAACTCTTTTTCTTTTATTTCTTTCAGTGTAAGACGATGCTTGTCATATGTGACGTGCTAACTCTTGACCTTTTCGACGCTTTTCTTACTGTTGCCAAGATTTGTGACATGAGTTACCTTGATAATCATAAACTCTTCGGTGGATGACTCAATTACATCTCTTTTTTGCCTTCTCAAGTCTCTTCTGAGGAAATTGGCTTTGTGATTGGCAATATTGAGTTCCATATCATAGGCGGGAGTAGCCAACTCTTCGAAGTTATAAGGGTTGATTTCTTAGAGAATGTATAGAAGCCCCTAGTGCATTCATTGGATGCACATCTCCATTGCAGAAATCTCCAAGAGCTTATTCTTACAATTTAGGCTTAGCGCACGCCAATGATTGATATAATCTACGACAAGTTCGTCTTTCCACTATCTTGCATTGGTGAGCTCGATCATGCTTACAATGCAGCGTCTGCTATAGAAGCAGTTCAAGAACTCTCTCTCTATTTGATCTTAACTATGAATGGACTCAAGCTCTAAGTCGGCACCAGTCAAAAGCATTTTCTTTTAGCGAACGCATGAATTACTTTACCAAGTTATCTCCATAAGGTCTTGCATTGTTGCATGTTTCTACGAAATAAGCGACATGCTACTTTGGGTCTCCGTTTCCATCAAAACTGTTGAAACTTTGGAGGTTGATAGCCCATTGGCACCCTCAATGAATTGATGCACTTGGTGTAAGGCTTTGAGTATGCCGAGTAGTTTGGTGCAGGGAGACCATACTGAGCATTTATAATATTAATGATTATATTTTGCAGTTGTTGCACAAATAACATAGCGATGGAAGTGGTGGATTGCTCATGCCCTTGCATGTGCTCCTGCTTTTTAGATGCCTTAGGAGTTTACCCCTCATTTGCGGCTTGAACTTGAGAAGGCAGATGCTTGTGGCTTGACTCTCCAGCGTTCGAATGCTCTAACCTATTCATAAGTTGAGCGATTTGGAAGTCCTTATCCTCAATGATTTGTTGTTGGTTTGCTGTTGCTTGGGCCATCAAGGCAAGTTGCTCGCCCATAGTAGCCACTCAGCAAAGTGAAGAGATTTGGAGGCAAATGCAATTAGGCTCAGAGGATTGGAACCATCACATGAGTCGGATTCAGAGACCTTGGCATTGGTAGACGACTGATTGACAACATCCTCAGTAGATTTGTTGGAGGCATCCTTCTTACGCAAAACAAGGTTATTCTTCTTGGGAGCTATTGAACTTGCTGAAAGAGTGATTTAACACGTTTGTAAGAAGAAAAGAGATGAGGAGTAGGTTCGTGTCCCACTAAGCATGCTAGAAATTTGTTCACATAAAATTTCGGGTTTTCAAATACAAATTAGAAGGCAAGAAATGATATATGAAAAATATTTGAATTTAAGGAAAAAGAATTTAATTTAATGAAAAAATAATCTCCTGGAAGACTAATCCTCTAATTCTTTTCTTTGAATTTGATTTGACCTTCTAATAGCGTGATTCATAGGTTTTGTAGCTTAATTACGAATCAAACGCTGAAAACTTTGATGAACGTTGCGAAGAACACTGTGAACTTGATTTAAACTTGATTTGGGGAATAACACTGATTTGCTTGTTTGACATCTTGATTGCAGATCAAACGTCTTGTTTGGATGATTTCCTCGAAGAATGCCTTGAACGTCATCTTAATCACCATGGACTTGACTTTTGAGAAACGCCAGCATGCATGGCTAACACTTTGATCGCAGATTGAACGCCTTCATTTTATGGCTTTCGTGAAGAACACCAGGAATTTCGCCTGATTTTTCACGAATCTTCTTGAGCTTGACTTTAAAGAATTCTATGATTTCCTTGACTTCTCTTGCTCTTAAAGACTTCTTGATCATTTTTTTTTTTGGAGCCCCGAATGACACCCTTTTATAGGCATTAATGCAAGGTCCTCAGATTGTTATCGACTTCTTCAATATTTATCACTTTAATATAAATTATTTTTAAAAAGAAAAATAGTATTAGTGTGTCATGATTTAATTGGCCACACACAAAAACGCACCATTTGTCACCATCTGCTTGGTTTTTTGATCATTTAGGCTGCACAATTTAATTTGATTGGCCGGAACACTTTGCATTGATACTTGGTGGTTTCTCATTTGTCGGTGAAGTGAATATTAAAATATCAATTAAAATTAACTATTTAATATTAAATTTAAATTTAAAAATTTCTAAAATATAACTAAAATATAAAATAAAAATTTTAATTAATATTTAATATTTTAATTTACACTTATCAATTTTAGTTAAACAAAATTTAATAGCCAGCAGTATAAAGATAAGAAACAAAATAATGGCATTAATACAACCTCTTTTACATTTAACATATCGAAAAATTCTAGTTGACACCCTGTTTAACGAAACAATTTTTATTCTAACCTTGTTTAATTTTTAAATTTTTAAAATAACCCACTTTTTTAAAAGTCTTTTAAAAATACCCTAGATTACCTTTTCAAACCTCGATTTTACTATTCATATGGGCCGGCGTGTTTTCTTAAAAATCCAAATTTTAACCTTTATTTCATTAAAACTCTTTCTGAAATATTTTTGATCATTTTAGTACATTTTACCTATAAAATTTCTTTTAAAAAAATATGTTTAAAATAGAAAAACTCACAACCATCCTTCTTTACATTGTTTAAAACAAAATTTTTAATTTTTAATTACTTATTACTTATTAAATTCATAATGTTAAATCAAGTAAAACCC
Source organism: Petrea volubilis (assembly GCA_026212405.1). Classification (NCBI taxonomy): domain Eukaryota; kingdom Viridiplantae; phylum Streptophyta; class Magnoliopsida; order Lamiales; family Verbenaceae; genus Petrea; species Petrea volubilis. Next base: position 5,565,024 of record CM047886.1, on the reverse strand, counting down.
CCTTGTAATTGGTATCAGAGCCATAAAGATCAATAAAAAATTATAAATTATGGAATATTTAGAATTATTAAAATTATCAATCATAAATCTTTTAATAATTAAAGAACTATTTATTTACTTACAGGAAATAAATGCTAAAGAATTTAGTGATGACTTAAATTTTGAGTTATTATCTTGTGAATTCTCATGTGATGAAACTGATTGGCAGTTACCCTCACCATGAAGAATAAACTGTTTCAACATACTAAAAAGTTCCAAAAGGTTGAAAAAAACTACAAAATTCTGATGTCTCTAGAGAATGAAGCCAAGGAATATAAATATGCTAGAATAAGAGAATTGTACTATAGCAATTTAGAGGCTTATAAAACACGTAGAGCAATAATGATTCTACTTAGCAAGGCCTAATTATGCATTGCATAGGCTTCGAGTAGAATTGTATCTATATCAAAAGGAGTTAAATTTTATTTTAAGAAAGCCAGCTTATCATAGAGGAGATGCTTTTAGAATTTATATTTTGAAAAACAAAATAAAACAAATAAATGAGGGTCTTGATGTTTTATTAAGTCAAGCATGAAAACAAGTAAGCATCTTAAATGATGGATACATAGTATAAATCTAATTCTGAGTTTAAATATAATTCTCGAAGAGTATAATTGAGAATATGAACACATTAAAACAAAAGAGAATAAAGCAAAAATAGAAAGTTGTAAACAAAAGATCAAAGCTACCCAACAAAATGCTCAACTATCTTGGAATAGATATAAAAAAATACAAATGGATAAAATAAATAAAAATATTGAAGAATTAAATACAGGAATGAATAAAATACTTGAAGTACTATATGTTCTAAATCAAGAACTTAAAGAATTAAAAACAAAGTTTCAAATCTTAAAGATTTGTAATTCAAGCATTGAAGATTTAATAAAGAATACTTGTCTTAAAAAAAATAAATTTGATAAGAAAATAAAAGAAAGAGAAATTATAATAAAGCCAATAAAAACTGTTAAAGAAATCGTGCATCCAAATTCCTTTGATGCATATATGATTAATGTTGAATTACCTAAAATACTAGCTGAAGAAGAAGCCCTTAAAAAGGAAGAAAAGGGTAAAGATATAGCTACATCATCTAATCCACATAAAGAACAAAATTCTGAATCAGAAACAGATAAAGATGAATGAAATTAATGAATTAATTGATCAATTTGAAAAGATAGATCTTTCTGAAATAGAAGAATACGAAGTATTAGTTAACGCTAATAATACAACTGGAGGACCAAGTGGTACAATAAAACCAGAAGATATGAAAATAGAAGAATCAGAAATGATGTCTATTGCTAAATATAGAAGGTTATTATGATCATATAAAGAAAAATAAATATCATAAACAATTAGATAAATTCACTCCTGATAATAATTATAGTGAACCAATAAATCATGGAGGTTCTAAATTAAATATAGATTGCAAAGAAGATACTAAAAAAGCTATAATTTCATGGGCAAATACAATGAAAGTTTTCTTTTTATATACCGCTAATGATACATGGACATCAAACAGACAAATAGATTATTTAATTGCTACATTTGATGGTATTGTTTTCAACTGGTGGCAAGGATTAACTGAAAATACTAAAACTTTGATAAAAAGAAATGTACAAACTAAATGAATAGATAATACTAATAAAGGAATGAAAATGTTAGTTGCCTATCTTTCTAGTGAATTTCTAGGAAAAAATTGGCATGACCCTGATAAAGGCAGTTCTAAAGAAAAAGAAGAAGTAAGAACTAACTTAATAAATCTTAGAATTTGTAGCATGAAGAATTTAAAACAATATACATGTGAATTTAAAGAATGCTATTATACTCAATATTATAAAGAGTATATATCTCAATATGTACTTTTTAAAACTTCCACATCCTTGGAATAAATATATATAATGAATAAATGGAAGGAAGAAACTAAAGATTCAACTTCAACTCTAGAAAGAAGGATTAGCTTCCTCTTTTCAGAACTAAGTAATTATGCAAATCTCAAGATTTATATAGAAGAACTAAAAAATTTTCACCTTTATATTGTAATAAATTTGAGGTACCCAATCAATGGGGATGCGATAAAGAAAGAATTAATAAAAAAAAAGAAGATTTCATAAAAAGAAGTATAAAAAATATAAAACCAAAAAGAAGATATTTTAAAAGAAAACCTCACTATAAAAGAAATAAAACTCTTTCACAATGTCAATGTTGGAATTGTGGAGAAATTGGACATAAATCACCAGAATGTAAAAAACCTAAAAAGATTCTAAGTATAGAAGCTAAATTTATAGAACTTCAAGATAAATTATCTGAAGTTTCTGATATAAAAAATTATCTAGATAAAGAAATATATATTGAAGAAGAGAAATATTCTAGTAATTCTGAAAATGAATAAAGATATAATTGAAACCAAAGATTCAGTTAAAGAAGTAAAAATTTATGAAGGATCAGAAGGTTATGCTCAACGAATAACCTTTGATCAAGAAACTTTACTCAAAATAAAAGGTTTAAAACTTGATGCAACAAACCTTACCAAAAGTATTCTAAAGTCTTTTGGTGACCTAATAAAAGGAGAAAAGATAAATATTTATGATTATCATGCAGTAGAAAAATCTATAAATGTTGAACATACTAAACGGCAAATTAGATTAAATTTGCTTACCAAATTCTCAATAAATCAAGCTTTAAATAAAACTAAAAATAGAGAAGTAAGAAAGAAGATAAAATATGTTTATCTTGGAAGGATTCAAATCCTAGTTAAAGCTTTATTTAGAGATGGAATAGATAAGCCTATGGTTATTTCACTTCATGACCAAAGGTTTATAGATACTAAAAATAATTATTTAGGAACAGTTGAAGGAAATTTAATATATTCACAATTTCGTTTTGATTGTTATCCAAAATATAGTATTGATATAAATGATCAGAATATAAATGATACTTTAAGTTTACACTTTCAACTTTTAAAAGATTTAAAACTTAGATATAAAAGTCAAGCATTTACGTTATAGAGCAATTTATGCTTTTACTTATAGTAATTATGGTAAAATATATTAAGATAAAGCATATATTGAAATTGATAATGAATGTCGAGATATAACCACAATAAAGTTACCAATGATAGAAGAAATTAAAGAAATAAAAGATTATGAAATTAAAATAAATAGAAAAACCATTTTAGAATATGGATCTAATAGTACTATGATACCACAAATAGATTTTGGAAAAAATTCTATATCTAGAAAAAATATTAGTAAGTTACCACTTACTAATGTTGCATTTACAAGACAAGACATAACCAATACAATGGTAATAAATGATAAATATTTTAATAGTCAAGAATATATTGAAGGACCAAATATATTAATTGATACAGGAGCTAGTGGCAATCACCTTACAAAACATAAAAATAAAATTTTAATTGCAAAGATTGCTTTCACAATATTTCAATATAAAAACTTTGAAGGTCAATTAATAATTTGTGATCAAGAGGTACAAGTTTCAATAATTTTTGAAGAAAGAATAATTGTACCTTGTCATATAGATAGTGATATGGCTAGAGACTATTACGATATAATTTTGGATAATAGTTTCTTAAATCAATGTGATTATTATAAAATAGAAAATATGGTGTTACACTACAAATTGAAAATATAAAAATCTTTTGTAAAAAATATGAAGAAAATTAATTTTCCTTTGAGTGTCTTTGTATAAATAACAGTACAAGATACTAATATAACAACATGTGTCTTAATAGATAATGGTTCAAAAATAACTTTGTTTAAATCCTTTCTCTATACTAAATGGCAAGAGAATGGGAATATAAAGATGAAGGGTGTTACAGGACAAGCCGAACACATTAATAAAAAGGCAGATAAAGTAAATGTTATATTAGGAAGTAAAATTATTACCAGAAATACTATATATGATTATAACTCACTTGAAACTGATATATTATTAGGAAATAATTTCCTACAATAATTTCTGTTTTATTCACAGAATCTTTATTATGTTATCCTAAAAATCAATTGTAATCATTATTTAAAATTACCACGAATAAATGAGCCACTCAGAGTTCAGCCAGCGAAGCTTGGTGGACCGTATGATAACATTTTGATAAAAATACATAATATAACAATAAAACGGATAACTTTTGAAGATGTAATAAAACAGATAAAAAAAATTATAATGATCATCATCTGGCTTTTTTAAGGAGTCAGATTTAAAGGCAAAAATAGAGTTAACTGAAAATATAGTTATAAAAGAAAGACATATGTTATATATAGAAAAGGATAAAAAAGAATTTGATAAACAAATAAAAATCCACCTTTAATTAGAAGGAGTAATAGTCCTTTTAGTAGCTCAACTTTTATGGTTGAAAATGAAGCTGAGAAAAAACGAGGAAAATCTAGAATGGTAATAAATTATAAAAGACTAAATCACTTTACTAGGTCAAATAGTTATTATCTTCCTAATAAAGAAGCTTTACTAAACCTTGTTAAACGAAAGAAATATTATTTTAAATTTGATTGTACTTCAGGATTTTGGCAAATAAAATGAAACTTGAAAGTATACAATATACAGCATTTAGTTCTCCTCAAGGACAGTTCGAATGGTTAGTTATGCCATTTGGATTAAAAAATGCACCTTCTATATATCAAAGAAGAATCGATAAAATCTTTAATACATATAAAGATTTTCTTGTTGTTTATGTTGATGACGTTTTAATTGCTTCTAATACGTTAGAAGAACATAAAATTCATCTACTACAATTTGCTAAAACTTGTACAAAAAATAGTATAGTCTTATCTGAGAGAAAGGCTATAATTTGTAAAGAAGAAATTGAATTTTTAGGGTTAAAATTAAGTAAAGAAGGAATTAAACTTCAACCCTATATATCTAAGGAGATTAATTTGTGAATTTCCTCATAAATTGGAAAACAGGAATCAAATTGAAAAATTCCTCGGTTGTTTAAATTATACCGAAGGATTCATAATAAATCTTGCTAAAAAGAAGCATGAAATTCAAAAATTGCTTCAAAAAAATAATACTAAAGGATGGAGTAATCAACATATAGAGATTTTTAAAAATTTAAAAGAAGAATGTAAAACTTTACCTAATTAAAACTCCCTGATGAAAATGATAAATTAATTATACAAACGGATGCTTCAGATCTTTATTGGGCAACTCTACTTAAAATCGATTTCAATGAGATATGCAAGTATACAAGCAGTACTTTTGGTCAAGCTGAGGTCAACTATACAACTCATGAGAAAGAACTTCTAGCCATTATAAAAGGAATTCAGAAATTCTCTCTCTCTTTATATCAAAGACCTTTTAAAGTTCAAACCGATAATACCCAGATACAATCTCTAGTTTTCAATAAATTATCAAATACACCCCAATACATAAGGCTACATAGATGGCAAGTTTTTCTATCCTTTTACAGTTTCAAAATAGAGTATACAAAAGGTTTAGAAAATTTCCTAGTCGATTTCATTTCTAGAAATACAGAATTCGGAAAAAAAAAAAATGAGTTCTCAAACTCTAAAATGGATAAGATGAGTGTGCATTTCCTTATAAATGTAAATGGAGTGATTGTATGCACTATACATATAGCTAGTCCACCATCTAACAGTTAGTGGTAAAGACTTCTCAAATCCATTGATGGGTGATAATTTTCTAAAAATTGTGTTGATGATACAGATCATCTTATAAATACTTATTTTTCTACAGGAATGAAATTATAAAGAAAGATGGATCTTGAAGAGCCAAAGAGTAAGATAGACGATATCGTCTTGGTCTGTCAACACATTGTTGACAGTAATAAAGCTCTTAAAGATTTGATAGAATTAAATTTTAAAACAGTAACAGATATCTCTCACAAAAGACTTAAAAGAGCCATTTTCGTTCAAGAAAGTCTTGATTTGTTACTTGAAACTAGAATAAAGAAAAAGAAAAAATGAGTGATGCTAAAAATGATAGTGATAAAAAGGAGATCAATAAAGGAAAAGATAAAGCAGAGTCTTCTGAAAGTCAAGATAATAAATCATTATCTGATAAAGACTTTTTGGACTCTATGAAAAATAAAGGAAAAACTTCTAAATCTCAAGGTGATACTGAAGTTATTGAAATAAAAATCAATAAATCTGAAAGCTTCAATAGCAGAGGTTCTGATGAAGAATTTGTTCCTACAAATAAATGGAAAAGAGAATATAAAGAAGTTGCTGAAGAAGCCTACAGATGGAAAAATTCTAGAACATTATTCTACTCTAAAAGATATAGTGTTCATCCACGAATTACCGCCATATTTGGAGCTGAGCTGCATAAGGTCTTTCAGCTTGCAAACTATGGATTTCTAGATCTACTGTATGTCAAAAAGGATCCAAAGGACATTTCAGACTTTGATGACCGTTTTAAATCCCAAGTCAGTCAAGTTGCTAGAAATAGAGAAGTCGTTCTCAAGTTCTACTCTATAGTCCCAGAACCTGAGATGCGAATTTGACATGAAGTCCAACATATGATCATCATAGATGTTATAAACACAAACTTAAAGATTGAAACTGGTATAAAAAAATTTCGATCTTTCAAGTTCACCAACTCATGGATCACAGAACGGAGAGTCATGGGAATTAAAGTCATTCAATCCATTGCTGAGTCTCTTTGGGAGCGACAATATGAAACTCTCATGCAGGCCGAGAATTGGATTTTATTGAGGAAAGGAGGCCAAATAAAATCTCTACTTCTAAAGGAATTCCTCACTAAATTTATTAGATATGAATTCTTTTGCATAGAGACTACAAGGAAGAAAGCTTGCATAATGATTGGTTGTACCAAATCATGACGTAAGCGCTTATGTCAGTGCAAGGAGTAACGGATGCCATGACGTCATCATCCACTAAAGCATTATGGCAGACAACTGTGGGAGGCAGCTTTTGACTTCTGATGATAAAGAAGATAAAGAAAAAGATTCCAGTGCATAAAGATTAGGACACCGAATGCCAAATAAAACTTTGAAGTCCGAATAGTTAGATTTTGATCTCTATAAATTGTGCTAAGTTTTCATTTGTAAATAATCGAAAAAAAAAACTCAGACTGAATTCTCAATCTGAAAAATATCCATAGTATAGGAAACCAGATTTGTAAACCCTCTTTAAATCATGTTTGTATAAATCCTTTTTGAAGGAAATAAAATCAGTTTATTTTCATAAATATTCAAGTTTTGAAATTTTTCTATAGAAATCTATTAAGCTTGTATTTCTCCTATTTTTTCAAAAATTCTCTAACCCTACGAAAGTCGTAGTGATTACACCGTTCAAGACAACAGCTGTTTGGAATCGTAAGTCCCGTGAAGCCATGAGGGCGTTTGGGCTAAAACCAGTCAGGCTTTTCGAGATGATTGAAGACGAATCCAGAATGAGGATTAAAGAATTGAGGACATTAAGAAGGTAATATACTTTTAAAAGATTTAAATAGTAAGATTTCTCTACTTGATGTTATGAAAATATATGATTTTAAGGTACTTCATCATTTTATTATGAGATTTGTGCAAATGTATGATTATTGTTTAGATACATAAAATGTAAAAATGGGTAAAAATTTTGATATTATAAAAAATCAATTCAAAAAAAAAATAATTATAAACATAAAATAGCAATTTTAAAACCACTAGAGGATTTACCTGAAGATTTAAGAATTCTTATTGCAACTTATAATAATAAAGAAGATTATGTTCTTGATTTTATTAATAAAAATATAAACCACGAAATTCTTAAGAACTATGTTAAAGATCTAGAACAAATAGACAAAGAACTAAAAGAACTTTGGGAAGAAGATAGAACATTAGAAAATTATATTCTTATGACCTGTAAAAATCTAGAAAAAATAAAACTAATAAAATTCATATATCATGAAAAATGGGATATACCTTACTTTTTCTAAATAAGAGGTATAAAACCATAAATAACTCGAACGTTTGGATAATAAAGCAAATAAAGAAACTTTAAATAGTGAAATCACTATTCAAAAGGGGTAAAATGAAAAACCTTTAATAAAGAAGGATATTTTGAAAATAAAATTGTAAAATTAGGATAATTTAAAAATTATATCCCTATTTAACCAAACCTAATAAATTATAAATTGAGTGTTATCGTATTAATCATTTAATTGGTTGCTCTTTGTAAAATATACACAGATCGTACTGAGTGTAGCTCACTCACCGAGTTTAAGCTTCATTTTCCACATGCATGTCAAAGGAACTGAAAAAGAACTCAATCAAAATTTGTTGACTAGTCCCCTTATGGCGTGGCCAGATCCGCCTCTGGCCACGTCTGCGCCAGCTCATCGCAAACACAGCTCCAGCTCAACGTACACCTCCAGCCTTGAGTCGCCACAGTGGCAGGCCCCTATCTGATCAGGCTTCAGCTTCTTTCATATTGACCGAGTTCGATCACCGCCTAGCATTTTTCGTCATCTCGTGTCTCCTCGATATATTTCTCCACGAAATCTCCGCATCCTCGACGGGTGTCTTCTCTCCTCGGGTGGTCCAGCACCATCCTCGATGTGGTCCCCAAAATAACCGTCTCTGACATTGGGCGTACCCGACGCATCTACGGCACGTGCCAAAGAATATCCCTTGTACGAACGACATGGTTGGGCCGGTCTAACCCTAATCCAGCCCACCCGTCTCAAATTACTATAAATAGTATAACGTTACTATTCATTGGGTAAACTTTCCTAATTCACTCTTACACACATTACTACCTTCCGATTACCTGCTCGAATACTGACTTGAGCGTTGGAGGGTTTTCGCCGGAGACACATCCGGCTAGGCTCACGTGTGTTTCATCCTTGCAGAATAGGACCCGACCGGCATTTACATCTCCCTACTCGGACTTTGGACAAACCTTGGACCCTCATACTTGGACAACACCTTTACTTGAAGTGACTTGTCCTGCGAACCAAATCCGACCACATCACATTAATAGATTCGTGAGTAGGATAATGAATAAAATATTATATAAATGAATAAAGTAAACTTTATATAAGGAAACTTATTTGAAATTATAATTTATACATGACTTATTTAATGCATATTTTGTATATGTAAATACATAAATATTTATATTATAACACCTAATCCAAATAACAGTATTAACTTTATACAGAAATTAGATGTTTGCATAACAGATCACGTATTAGATGTTTAACTTATATGAACGTCACTACTATCATAGAGTTAGTGTAAGGTGTATGTCACTATATTTTAAATTCAACGATTGATATTTACTACATATATTCAAATAAACTGTAGTATTTAATAGTGAAACGCCTTATGCAAAATTAAACGTATAAATACATATGTAGACATATATGATTTGTTGATATATTATTATTTTCAAACTTAAATATAAAGTGTATATAAATATCTAGTGTATTGCATTTTTGTACGTAAATATGAATATCTATTAATCAAATTATTATCATTAAAGATAAGGGATAATTACATCTACTACCCCTCGGAAGATTGGAAACTACAATTGGTCCCCCAAAAATTTTCAATATTACAACCACATTCCCTAAGGAATTTGAAAATTACCAAAACCCCCCTCGTCAGCCGGTTCCCGGTCATTTTTTAAAAAAGTTCCGGTTTTACCCCTGCTTTATTAATTATTAAAATTAAATTAAAAAAACCTAAAAAAATGTTAAGGAATAATTACATATACTACCCCTCAAAAGATTGAAAACTACAATTGGTCCCCCAAAAATTTTCAATATTACAACCACATTCCCTAAGGAATTTGAAAATTACCAAAACCCCCCCTCGTCAGCCAAGGGTTTAATTTGATATCTCACTTTCCTAAAGTAGATAAAATTTGTGCTAGCAAATACACGGCAAGTAAAATAAGATTCCATAACCAAAAAAAAGAGTAAAATAATTAAGATTCAAAGCTATAAGTTTATAAACAATGCCGCCATGCTCAATTTCACCACGTGCAAAGTTTGTTGGAATTGAGCTTCTTGGTGCAATGTTTGTGGGCATTGAACTTGTTGCTTATTGCTCAAATTGCCTATTTCGACCTTCCATGTCTTCATTCTCTTCTTCGATCGAGTAAGGAAGACACCAATGTGAGAACCCGTGTATTGAGCACCAATAAAATAATTGTTGGCATTTCTCATCGTCTCTGCAATCTTGATAGTTGTTTTTCTACCACAATTTGATTGCTTGCAATTTTCTTTCCTATACTTTAAACCCAAAACACTAGAGGAACTACTAGAAGAAGCCATTTCACATATGTAGTAAAGATGTGGTGAAAAAATACAATTTAGCAACACACATATATATATAGAGAGAGAGAAGTGAGTAACAATCAAAATGAAGAAAGAGCAACGACTATTTTCAAATGCCAATGGCTAGTCTTTCTAAGTCCAGAAAATTTGAACCAAAAATTACAATTATCCCCCTTATTAAAATCAATATTACAAAAAACACCCTATATATATAATTTAATTACAAAGGGTAAATTTGGAATTTCATTCATATTTTGGCTGACGTCATCCAAAAATGACCGGGAACCGGCTGATGAGGGGGGTTTTGGTAATTTTCAAATTCCTTAGGGAATGTGGTTGTAATATTGAAAATTTTTGGGGGACCAATTGTAGTTTCCAATCTTCCGAGGATAGTAGATGTAATTATCCCTAAAGATAATGCAAACTAGTTATATCTTGTATAGCTGATGACATATATATATATATATATATGCAGGTATTCTCTTATACTAAATTATAATTAGTTCCATATATACATTATACACACTCTCTTATATATTTTATGTTCTTTATATATTAATAATAATATAAAATGTGCTCAAAAAAATCTTATAACATTATAATTTTAATAAAGATTATTTTAGTAATATTAACCATTCAGGCCCAACTTAATAGGAATAGCCAAACATGCAGGGAAATGGTGAAGTGGCTAATTCTATTTATGAAATTGAGATCACCTTTGGAATGAGAATTGTTTGTGGATAGTTATAGAATGTATAGAATTTGAATATACATATATATATATATATTGGAGTTCCTGCACTCTATTGCCATATAATTAAATATACATACCAATTTTTCAAAAATATAACTCTCATAATAGGTCTAAACAAATATATTTTAAGATGGCGCTCTTGTATTTATCTCCTAATTTGATCATAACATGAGAAAAGTTATATCCCTCATGAATCATCAAGTCTACTGACTAAAATTTCACATAGGAATATTAACTTTTTCAAAAGAAAGGTAAAGAGAAAATGATAGTCTATAGCATTGATAAGATTATTATGTAAAGTTCAGAGACGGCGGCATCGGGGGCTAGAAAACTATATTTTCTGTGTATATTAATTAAAATTCAAATTTTTTCTTCCAAAATTAATAAAAATATCATAAAAATTTTATAAAAAATTTAAAGATACCTTTAAAATAAAAATTTCTGACTCCGACACTGACCAAGTTAAGTGTAATAGTATTATTAGTGATGAGTCACAACTTTACTTTTTGGTTTTCTTTGTGGGGTTAGAGAGAATCAAATTATTCATGATATCATAACAAGTCATGATTAAATCTCGATACTTTGATGGTTCGGCCCACTAATGTAACCATCCAATAATTATTTGATTGTGACTACACAGACTTGTCCGTTGATTCAAGGATTAATTTTGGCCATTTGATCAGCTCTATCTCCTTAGTACTGGATTAATCCAATTTGAACAATTGCTTGATCTTAATAATGATTAAAAATATTTGATGATTTTGGATCAATGTATGTGCAAAATGCTTTGTGATTTCATGGCCCTACAACAAATATATGACATAGTTGTTCTACTTCTAGCAATAGATGCTCGAACACAACTCACGATTGTACTCGGACCATTTTGTAAATTATTATTCCTTATCATTGTTCATTACAAGTCTTCCATGCAGCCTGAACTTTAGATTGATTTAATTTCCTCTTTTTTTGTTTCAAACAAAAAATTGTTCAAAAGTTTGTCCAACATATGAATTTTTCAATATTTTAAAACATTAATGCGTCGATAATTCAATTTAATATCTAGCTTCGCTGATGGTGAAAGACATAATTATGAAGGTTTTTCCCTCTCTAAATCAATCATTAATTAGCTCGAATTGAATTCAACTACACCAACACTAATTATATAATAAATAAGTTGCATTTATCACATAATTGGTGTATGTTATGGTTGTGTTTGGCAGGGATTTGTGGGTGGAATGGTATCAGTATCGTATTCATAATTATATTTGGTAAAATATTTTCTGACAATTTATAAAGTTCAAGCTCAAATTCTTATCAAACAACTTTTGGGATAACCTATCCTACCAGGGGTGGGATGTGCTACCTAATTAATTTGGATTGAACTGATGTGAATTGTAATTTACTGTATTACACTCAAATTTATATAATATGTTAAATTTAAGAGTTTTATCACAGTTTGCTTCTGATTCACATAGAAAAAAGAGCTCCACTAAATATTTAGTGAAAAATATCTCATAAAACAATATTTGCCAACAAATAAATTAATACAATAAATTGATAAAAAATTTATGGCATATTAACTCATGATGCGAAACTAACACGTACAATCTCGTATCATTATCAAATACAACAAACAAAGGGATCAGTCCCATAACACGTTATAATACTTCTTATGTAATCGGCTCAATAATGAGGGCTAGATAGTTGGGTTCCGACAAGAAATTTCCCACAATGCAAATATTACCCCCGTTGATTCTAAATGTCGAGTTTTAATTTAAACCTTTTTTTTTTTTCTCTCCAATCATTTATAATAATGAAAAAGGTCCACTATTTACCTTCGGCCGATCCCTTTGAAGATTATTTTCCTCCCTTTTGATCTCAAGCAATTGTGTTGGTCCACCTACAATATATATCTCTCATAATGGCCCTAAAAATTCCCCCCCGACAAAATCTTTTCATCATTGGTTGGCCCGGCTTTTAATTATGACACATACATATATATATACACACACACACACATAATATTTATAGTGTGTGTTTGTGTGTGTGTGTGTGTGTGTGTGTGCGGGTGGGTGTGGGTTTGGAGACTGTTGTTTTCATAAGAGTAAAATTTGACCGGGCAATGGTTTCCTTGTAGTGCCGCCATGCACCTACCTACAAACACCAAATCGCTTGCGCCATCAATTAATGCAGTGGCCCTCTAACTCTCTAAATATCATTTCATAGTTGACATTTCATCTATGGTAAATCAACTTGTGACTTTGTAATTAACACACAATTCTCGATATAAATTATATGTAAACTTATAATATATATTTGTCTGTAGGAAATGGATATATATTGAGTTAAAGTGATCAAGTTAAAACTTGTGGAGTTCAATTAAATAAATTAATTAGATCAACATAGTTGTTAACTCAAGAAAGTACTCGATTTGATTGATATCCCTAATTCGTATCATGACGTAGCTGCACTTAATTAGTACTTTATATCGTATTATTCTTGATAAATCATAAATGATAAATTATTGATCTATATTTGAGAAGAAGGCTATTAAAGATTTTTATTTTTTTTTTGAAAACTCATATATGTACATCACATTAATAAAAGAATTTGATAAAAAAAATATTAAAAAAAGTGTTAAGTCTATGGATCGATTCATTTGTCATACGATTTCGATCAAATTTTTTTCATACGATTTCGATCAAATTTTTTTCTCTAATATTTATAGAAATTTTGCATTATCAAGCAAGACTCGATTTTCTTTTTATTTTTTCCCTTCTTTATTTTTTTATATTATTATTGTTGTTGTTGTTGCTGCTGCTGCTGCTGCTATTGTGTGTGGATGTGTGTGTGGGGGGTGGAGGTGGGGTTGTTGTGGACGGGGGACAGGATTCATACTGTTAACTATATCATTATGCTCATTACTAAATCTCAATAGGTTTATCCTTTGGCCCATTGATCTAACAATCCTAATTATTTGAGTGTGACTAGTAATTATTGAACCTTAACTACTTTGATATTCACATTTCTTATCCTAAGCCCTGGAATCATGATATTGAATTTACAAAATGATGCAGACAGAGTGTGAAGAGAATCAAGGAGGCTCCTTACAAAATATTATTTTTCGTCGATGGTGTTTTATTCAAGAAAATAGACAAAAATGGTTAACGATTCAAGAATATTGTATTATAATATATGCAGCATACGGTCTGTTCAAGAAATAGACAAAATTGAACTAATTATTCAAGAATATTTTATCATGTATATTGATGTAATTCCAATTAAAAGAAAAAATAATATTGATAATAAAATATAAGGCTAGCATGTTGAAGTTGTTACTAGTTGCATAATTGATAATGTCTTTTATTTTTGTCATCAACTAAAAATGTATTAAGATTTAGAACTTTAATTAGTTTTCACTATTAATAATTAGTAACACTATTATAGTAACAGTCTAGCACTCCAAACAAAAGTAAAATTGGTGATAAAATATAAAAGTGGTAATATAAAAATCGTCAATAATAATTGTACTAAGTGATAATACCTTTTATTTTCTCACTAATTAAGTCTTTTTTACTAACGACTTTTATATTATTACAGTATTACTTAATGGTGACAAAAATTAATGTTTTAGTTATCATCATTGACAATTAGTGATACTCTTATAGTGATAACTTGGTGAGGATCGGGAAAAAAAAATTGTTGCTATAATTTTGTAACAAGAGTTCAATGTCACTAAGTTCTCCCTATAGGTGTACCACTAAGTATCAATATTGTCACCTTAAACATGATGTTCTCACTATTGCATTGTGTAAACAAATGTTCTCACTATTGACATTGTATAAACTACTCTAGTGACAAAATGAATTCTTGCCACTAAATATATATAATTAATGACAACTTTTTCATTACAACTTGTTATATTATCAGTAATTTTCTCATTTTTTATAGTGTAGTGCGAAAAAAAAAAATTGTCAACTATAAATTTGTCACCATGTTTTAATTGTCACTATGGTGTTATTATAGGAGTGTCGCCGGTTTATCAATTGCAACAAATTAGATACAAGTTTTGTGACTATCATATTGGTAAAATCCCTTTTTTAATTATCACTGAATGTATATAATTAGTAACATTCTTATATTATCATTTGTTATAGTGTTATTAATATTTTTTTTAGTGGTAACTATTAGAGTAAATTAAAGAGATAAAGTACAAAATAAGTTTGAAAATCAAGGGGAAACGTAAACCTCATAATAAAGTGTTTTATCTGATATTAAATATTAAAAAATTATTGTAGTGGTTTCTAAATAAATACAATGCATTTAGTATTGATAGTTTTCTTGTTAGGGAAAACAGATTTTTCATATAAGAAAGCACACTCTTCATTAATCAAAAATTTGTGACAAAGACTTTAAAATAAATTAGTGTATTGGAGACACTCGATGTGTGCGTGTATATATATATATATATATATATATATATAACATAATCAAATAGTTAAATTTAATAGCATAAAATTAATTTTTTATTAAGTTCTCTATAAACTATGTATCTTTCAAAACCATTTTTATTATTTATATTACATTTTTAATTATTCATACTATATATTTATTAATTTACGATAATTCAAAAAATTAATATAAAATAAATTTATTATTTTATTAATAAATCAATAAAAATACAAAGTAGGAAAAAAAAATTAAAAAAAGGAATGTGAGGGAGGAGATGGGACACAGATGAGAATAGAAAATGAAAAAATTAAGATAACTTTATTGGAGAGGGGAGAGACATGAGAGAGAAGAGTAGTAAAACATTAATAAGGGTATTTTGAGCAGTCCACAATTAAATGGACCAAAGAAAAGTCAAAGGGTATCACGCTTTATTAGATAGTACATTGAAATTTGCATTGAAATTTGTGATGAATTTGTGATGAATTTGCATTGAAATTCTATTACAACATAATTAAAGTTACAATTAGTAGCAATACATTTAATTACTAACAAACCTATGATGATTGAGATCCATTACGGGGAGTTTTCTGACGAGTTTCATTATATCAGTGATATATTGGTCTGTCGAAAAATAGATGCTATCCTGCAGGTCATTAAAAACAGTTTTTCTAGTAGTGCATGCGGCCTGGATCTTGTCTCAAGCATAGTAACCAATCTGATCAGATAAGATATCAAGGGCATCCCAATCAAAAAATGAGCACATGTGAACTCACCGAAAGTATTTCTGGCGAAAAGCATTTGATACTTAAGTAAATTAGTATGTCTGTGTAGAATGTATAGCGTAGCAAGAGTTCAATAAGTGATTAAACCATACCTCTAAATAATAAGATTAGGCTATTTATATATGAAAATTAGTGTGTACATCTGATTGGAGTTGAGGTGGAGACCTATTTTGATGTCTCTATCTAAATACACCTAATGTTAGTATAGTGGTGCCATTTTCCATACAAAGTAGCATGGTCCCTATATGAAGATGGTTTGCATATATCAGATGTGTCAGTCAAGCGGGAGGCCATCATTGCGTAGAACCTCCTCGAGCAACCCGATCGTGAAAGGCAACCCTATGTCTTCAGTTACCACTCTCTGGCCGAGGTTGTTCTAATGAGCATAAGGGTGATCGGGCTCTTCGGTGTCTCCTCGAGCTTTAAGAAAACATGTAGTCCACGTGTTGAGTATCGTTAGCCGAAATGTGACACAAGGTAAAGTTTGCCATGTTAATACATATGGATGCATCAATATGATTGATTTTATTTTTTATCTTCCAAGTCCTATTTAATCCTCGCAATTTCAAAATTCATTTTCTAAACTAGTATTTTATTTTTTTCTCTTCAATCATTATAATAATTCATTAATGGTCCACAAATTGACCCCTTAGCTGACCCATTTTCCTCTCGTTTTGATGTGAAGTAGTTAGTGTGGGCCAAACAAAATATCTCTTCATAATGGAGTAAACCTTTTTGCCCCCCTCAAAGGCTCAAATGAAATCGGGTCTTTTGTATCATTGGCTTGTCAGCTTCTCTTAATAATGGAGGCAAAGACTCATGTATTTGACTCTCATTCCTTTCACTCTGTTGCCGCCATTCACCTACTTAATTAGACACCAAACGCTACTTGAATTATCAATGAATGCAAATTGATTTCAAGAAATTTTTCTATGTTTAGTTGAAAATTGAGTAACTTTATGGTGAAAAAATTTGCCCTTGAGATTTGTCACATAAATGTGAACATTAATTATGAAAAATATAATTGGATTTTTACTCAATTGAAACAAGGTATCACCTCAAGAACAATGTTCTGCCCCCCAAATAACATGTCCTACTTAAAAGTACTTGCGGCTAAATATTTCAACAATTGTTTTTCAAACTCACTTTGAGAAACAATATAATATTGATACGGGTCTTATGCCCCAAAGGAAACAAAAAAAAAAAAGGAAAAAAAATTCCAACAACTCAAGAATTAATGTCCAAAATTGGGTGGGGTTGTGTTCTATTCACACCAAAAATAGCATTTGTGTTAAGTTTATAAGCTTTCAAATATGTTATTCAAAGCTTATAAGTTTTTTTAAAGTATCTGATTTTTTTTTAAATATATTGAGACATTGGAGCTAGCCGATAAGGCCCTAAAGAAATTAAGTTTTCTTAATTTATTTTAAAACGGTTTATAAGTAGTTTAATTCTAAACAGCAAAACGACATGATTCTGATTATTATTTTGTAATATCATGTTTCTATAATCTCAAAAACATTTATTTATACAAAATTAATTTCAACAGATATTATCATTATTAAACTTCAAACAACTTGTAAACTCGGTAAACATTTTACGCGATATTATAAGATCTTATTTTATTCAAACATTTTAGTAGCTTATTTTAAAATTAGAAATAGTAGTTTGCAAGATTCAATAAAAGTCTTACATGCCTTAGGAGCTTACAAGCTCATAAAAGTAAGTTTAGACACCATTCTCTGTCTTGAGTCAAACTTGAGTGTGTACTGTCAACAATGATCATATGATATGTCGAGATGACGACACATATACATCTTTTGATCAAGTCACATGCTAGTGCCTTATAAAAATAGTACTTGTAGAATCACTAATGAAGAAAAAAATATGCACTTATTGCCTTTGCTATACATTTGAGGACGATTTCCTAAACTCGTTCATACATGAATTCTTGACTGCCATTCAATCCAAATAACACTGTAAGAAAGCAATTCATTGATTAATGAAGAAATCCATCACAAATTCAATAAAGATTGTCATAAACAATACAAATTTGGTTCATGACAAATCTATTCATAAATATCTTGTCAGTAATTATTGCTATAGTTCTATTTTAATAGGACTTTTGTTATAAGTCCATCCCAATACTCTGATATGTATTACAAAACTGTTCATCACAAATTTTTCATTAATGAAAGAAATGTTTTATTGTAATATACACGTGTTGTAAGATGAAAAATGTCTATCTAAATTCTATTTGGTTGACTTAAGGAGATTTCATAGACAGATATAACAAAACTTCACTGGATAATTGGTGACTCCACTACAGCAAAAAAGCCGTTTTCCGGCGGAAATATTCCGGGGGAATATTCCGCCGGATTTGGACCAGCGGAAAACCGGTGGGCATGGTGGAAAATAAAAAACCGGCGGAAAAACCGGGGGGACATTTCCCCCAGTTTTTTTTTTTGAATTTTTTTAATAAAAAAACCGGGGGAAATTTCCCCCGGTTTTTTTACTTTTTTTTTTAAAAAAAAACCGGCGGAAAAATCGGGGGAATAATTCCCCCGGTTTTGTTTTTATATTTTTTTTATATATTTTAAAATTAAAACCGGAGGAAAAACCGGGGGAATAATTCCCCCGGTTTTGTTTTTATATTTTTTTATATATTTTTAAATATAAAACCGGCGGAAAAATCGGGGGAATAATTCACCCGGTTTTGTTTTTATATTTTTTTTATATATTTTTTAAAAAACACCGGCGGAAAAACTGGGGGAATAATTCCCCCGGTTTTGTTTTTATATATTTTTATATATTTTTAAATATAAAACCGGCGGAAAACCGGGGGAATAATTCCCCCGGTTTTGTTTTTATATTTTTTTATATATTTTAAAATTTAAACCAGCGGAAAACCGGGGGAATAATTCCCCCGATTTTATTTTTATATTTTTTTATATATTTTAAAATATAAACCCGGCGGAAAAACCAGGGGAATAATTCCCCTGATTTTGTTTTTATATTTTTTTATATATTTTTAAATACAAAACCGGGGGAAAATCGGGGGAATAATTCCCCTAGTTTTTTTTATATTTTTTTATATATTTTTAAATATAAAACCAACGGAAAAACCGGGGGAATATTTCCCCCGTTTATTTTTAAAAATTTTTTATATATTTTTAAATATAAAACCGGTTTTTTATATATTTTTTTATATCCGATTTTTTTAAAAAAAAAATTTATATATTTTTAAATTTAAAACCAGCGGAAAAATCGGGGGAATAATTCCCCTGATTTTTTTTTTAAATTTTTTTATGTAAAACCGGTGGAAATTAATTTTTTTTTTAAATGAAGTTAATTAATTGTTTGAATTGTATTAGAGAGTACTTTTATATTTTCTTTTAGTTTACAATAATAACTAAGTAAAATGAAAGACAATTTTACTTTTAAGAGTTATGTTGTGTTCTTTAACAAATAAATAAGATAGAGAATTTTAAGTTTTGTTATAGGATCTGATATACAAAGTCCAAATCTAAATCCAAATCCGATAACATAATTTGACAACTGCTCAATCCAATTTAAGAGATCCTATAAAATCACGATCTATAAATACTAAACTCAAATCTATCAAAGATCCGAAAACACGCCAAAAATTCTAGTCGATTAAACATAAAATAATATTAAAAACCTAAAACATCAAATAAAAATGAGCATATATAAGTATAGTGATGGACAGAAAAGTGATAGTCGTTTAAGGATAGTATACATTCAAAGTTTGTTTACTTGAAATTAAACGAGAATACGTTAATAGAAAAGTACCAAAAATTATAATAAGTGCATATATTATGTGTAAACTAACATATATTACATTTTGCTTAAGAGGCGCCTTTAGTATTATTTTATAGAAATTTTTACTAAGTATGGGGTGTTTGAATTTTTATATTTAAGTAAGTGAATTTACCCACCACCCCACCCCCCACAGTCAATTTGAATTGTTCTTTTATTGATTTGAAATGTTAAGATTATTTGAAATGTTAGAAAGATAAACTTAATTTACTGAGCAGTTAGCTGAATAATTGAATCTTTTTGTAATTTGTTCCATAGTACATGACAACAGGTATGTGTTGTCTCGTATCCCTCATTGGTATGTTCCTCTTGTTAGACGAGATGGTAACAATCTTAAGTCATTATATTTTCTTGCTAAGAAGTCTTTTGATCGATATCTGCATATTGTTATTCCTTTTTTTTTTCCTTAAGTTGGGCATTGATTCCTTATGAATAGTATTATCTTTTTATCAAATACTTTCTATTTACTGAAGATGTTTACGCCCAAAAATCATGACACAATAATACAAAATGTGATTTTGTTATGTTTTCCCAAGACATTTTTATTAAATTCTTTATAATTAAATCAAATATTTTCTTTTGAAACATATATATTTTTAAAATTTATAAAAACAATTTTATCATTTTAGACGATCATATCAAAGGGACAGGACATATTTTGGTCATGGATAGATTATAATATAGAAAAAGTTATATGTGCCCGATATTTTTATATTCTGCAATCTATTTTAGTTATTACTTTTTATAATTTAAATAATTATATATGATTTAAAATTTGTTGAAATATCGAAAGCATATGTAAAGATTTAACTCATAAATTGAATACATAATATGAACTAAGATACTAAAAATAAATCTAAAATTTGTCTCGATTTTCAGCATTTTTCCTGCTGTGTTTGTAGAAGACAATATCGAAAGAGATAAAGAGGACCAATCGTGGGGTTGGTGATTATATTGAAGGAGTCCTTGCTTAGACAATTAGTTAATGTGATATAGTTCTACTATTTTCTTTTATGACTCTATCTAACTAAGGCTATTTAGCTTAGTCTTTTATTTACATCTTTGAATTGGAGTTGTAATACTAGCTAGGGTTATTCTCATTTTCGCTGTGATATTTGACTAAGGTCTTTAACGAATATTTTTCGATCATTATTACTCTTAAAAAAATCATATAAGTTCTAATTTTTACCAAAAAAAATTTACAATTTATAAGCTCCAATAATAAAAATATCAAATTTAGTATATTCAAAATTACTTTATGGAAAAAAAATACTTATATTTATAATTAATATAATTTGTGGGAACAAACTATTTTTTTTCCCCCAAAAATCGGGGGAATTATCCCCCGGTTTATTTTTTAAAAATTTTCCCCCTTAAACCAGGGGAAAATCGGGGGACATTTCCCCCGGTTTATTTTTTAAAAAATTTCCCCGTAAACCGGGGGAAAACCGGGGGACTTTTCCCCCGATTTATTTTTTTATAATTTTCCCCCGTAAACCGGGGGTATTTTTTTTTTTAAATTTTTCCCCCTCAAACCGGGGGAAAACCTGGGGAAATTTCCCCCGGTTTTTCCCCCCTTTTTTTTCCCTATCTCCTCCTCCTCCTCCTCCTCCTCCTTTCTCCTCCATTTGTTTCTCTCTCAACTTCACCCTCTCTCTCTCTCCGACTCTCCAACCGTCGATGCCCCTGCCGCCCGTCGCCGCCGTCGCCGTCGCCGTCCCCTCCTCCGCCCCCCACCTCGTCCTTAACCATTTTACCGGTTTTGTTTTTTGAATGATAGTTTATTTTTTGTTATTTTACATATTAATTATTTTGATATTGTGATATGCAAATATATAGGATTTTTGTTGTTAGATATGTTATAAAATAATGTATTTTAACATAATTATTGATAAATCTTAGAAGTCTTTCATGTATGGATTTATTGCATTTTTAAAGTATATTTTTTCGTAATGTATAAATGTTGGAAGTGTTTGATATACAAATATATATGATTTTTGTGTTAGATATGGTATTTGTTCATGTATTTTAACATAATTAGTAGTATTTGATATATGAAATTATTGATAATTATTGATTGTGTTATTTTGTAATATGTAAAGTACTTTATAAATTGTTGATGTAAAGTATGAAAGGTGATTGTAATTTATCTATTTGTCTTGAAATTGTAGGTATTTCGCTTATTCTACTTCGTTTGCGTAGCCTTGTAATTTGGTATAAATATCGAAAAGGTACGTATGGCTAACTTTTGCTAATATGAGCCATTGCTTGGCTATACGTAGTTATAATTAGATGTATATGTATATGCTATTAAATAGTTTGTAGCTATTAAGGTAGTATGAGATGTGGAGATGGTGGATGGAATTGGGGGAAGGGGTGGAGCCTTCCCATTGTTTGCTGTGATTTATACGTGCTTGCATGTTGTGGTGATATAAGGGGGTGGTACGTATTTTTTGACAATATATAACTAGTAAATAAAATATAATAATGCTTTATACATTCTGTAATATGATATAGTTATTTTGTCTTTCGTGAAATTTTTATATACGTTCTGTAATATGATGCTTGTGTTTGAATTTCTGTAAAATGTAAAATTTGTTACAATGAAAAGTTAGATGATATAGTTAAGTATAAACAAACCATATAACAATTAGTTAATCTGTAATATGTAGATGGATATACCCTTGCATAGAATGTGGATGTATAGAAGGACTGAGGCTAATTCTTCGGGGCTTTCAAACTCATTTATTAATGGAGTGGATGGATTTATAGAACATGCTAAAGCTTGTGAAGAGTTTATAAAGTTTCGAATGATTCGATGTCCATGTGCAAAATGCGTTAAAAAGTGGGCTATTCTAGAACCGTTTAAAGTTAGGGAACATCTCCTCTGTTTCGATTTTAAAACAAATTATTGGTTTTGGGTAGATCATGGGGAGACAGGACCCGTTCAAGATAATACATCGTTCGGTCAACCAAGTACATATATTAATCTTGACAATAATCCCCTACAAAGATATGCAGATATGTGCTTCGATGCCGTTAGGGAAAATATTATTATGGATGATATGGTTGGTATGAGGAATAACGATGGACAACTTATTGTGGAAGAGGCGCCAAATGCAGAAACTAAAAAATTCTTCGATCTCTTGAGTGAATTTAACAAACTAATTTGGCCTGGTTGTAAAGATCACTCCCCTTTATCTGTTGCGGCAAGATTAATGAGTATCAAAACTGATTACAATGTTGCGCGGGACGGTATTGATGAAATCATACAATTAATGTCTGAAGTAATGCCTACCCCACATGACCTCCCAACAAACTTGACCGATGAAGCTCGGAATGGTGGTCCAGTGCAATTTAGATGGATGTATCCGTTTGAAAGGTAGATCATTTATTTTTATAAGTACATTGCATAACTTAAATTATCTTATGCATTGTTATTAATTACATAAAATTTTTCATTAAATAATATTATAGGTATTTGGGCAAGATAAAAAAAACAGTCAAACAAAAAGCGCAAGTAGAAGGGTATATATGTGAGGCCTATATCAGACGTGAGACTGCTAATTTTTGCTCCTACTTTAATTCCCACGTGCGGTCAATGAGTACGCGCGTACCACGGAACGATGATGGTGGTGTTGATGTTTCAGTACCATCAACTTTGTCGATTTTCAATCAACCAGGTCGTCCATTAGGAGCATGTAAGGAACGCTATTTTGAGAGTTTGCAGGAGTATAATTCCGCTAAACTGCATGTGCTGTTAAATTGTGATGAAGTCGAAATATATATCAAGTAAGTATCACATTTAATAAATTATAATTATTTTATGCCTTTTATATGATTATCAAAAATTCTGAATTAAATCTTGTCAAACGTAGCTATTTTCGACAACATTATAGGATCACAGAAGTTGACGCAGGCGAGCAGATCGAAAATGAATTCGCAGTTTGGTTCAATTCGCACGTAAGTTTTAATTTAAAACAAATAAAATAAAATTGTTGCACAATCAAGTGTGAAAAGATGCATATACATTGTTGTTGATGTTAATTATATACGTTTCATTATATAGGTCCTTGAACTGAATAATGGAATATTGTCAATATTTTTGAAACAACTTGCGCTGGGGCCTAATTTCTCTGTGAGGACATATCCGATATATATTGTGAATGGTTTCAAATTTCACACACGATCATGGAGTGAGGGTAAAAAAACAATAAATTGTGGCGTATGGGTGAAAGGCGGTTGTGATGGCGATTCCGGCGAAGATGACTACTATGGAATTTTGAATGAAATTCTTGAATTGGAGTATACGGGGAAACCATTAAAAAAAGTGTTGTTGTTCAAGTATGATTGGTTTGACCCCAATCCACATAGAGGAACGCGCATTGCACACCCAGAATGTAGTATTATTGAGGTGAAACAGACAGGCAGATACAGAAAATATGACCCTTTCATAATCGCCCAACAAGCGCGCCAAGTTTATTTTTTGTGTACCCAGGCTGTATTCGTGGCAAGACCCAATGGTTCGCTATAATTAAAAGTAAAGCTAAAGGCAGAGTTGAAACTCCTGGTGGTATGGAGGAGGCTTACCAAAATGATATGTGCCAGGTTATGAACTCTTCTAGTGATGATGGAGTACCCGCTTTGTGTGATGAAGATGTTGACTTAGATATTGTTCAGCTCGTCGAACTTGAGGCTCACGAGGAGGATGAAGAGGAAAATAATGATGTCTCGGCCGATGAAGAATATAGTGAGAGAGATGAGGATCATGAGTAAGACTTGGTGTTAATGAACGATGATTCAAATAATGATAGAGACAGTGACTAGGGTTCATTTGATTTGTAAGAGTTGATTGTTAATGATTGAATTGTTATGTAATACTTTATATTAATGTAAATTATATATGTATCTTTCTAATTAATATTAGTGTGCAATTCATCTATTAATTTATATTAACGACAATAATTTAGATGCAACTGCGGAAACGCTCTGGATCAGGTAATGCCATACGGGATAGAATCAATTCTTCACAATCATATGTCCCCACCACTCATCCTTTATCACATGACTTAAACGATCCTCCAATTATCAATGAACACATGAACACAGCATACCATCATGCTGCATCGGCTCCAGTGCAATTCATGCCTACTCCATCCGTAGGTGGACATAGTCCACCGATTAGTTCACCTAATCCATCTGCTCAGGATGCATATAGCATCCCGGATCCTCCAACCACACAACGAGCTGGACAAAAGCTTTTCTTGGAGCCGGCTCCGAATTGGTAAGAGAGAGTTTAGTATGTCAAGTTTAAATGTATTATAATAACTTAAGCATGATATGATGTGTATATATACTGTATGTGCAGTAGCTTCGTCCCGGCCGATCGTGGAGCTCACACTATAGGTACCGTGTTGAAGAATCGAATGATTGAGTTCGTTCCTACATTCAAATATGTTAGCACAGAGCTTTTTGATACGTGGTTTGAGGAGTGGAAAGTTCGTATTTTCTTTTGTATATTGATTATATGTAACACGTAACACGTAACACATAAATTTTTATGCATGTTGTAATCTTTTAAAATATAACATATACAGAAATATGTTGAGTGGGATCCTGCGCATGAGTATCATATGAAAAGGGCTTTTCGGAGCCCGTGGTTCGAGAAAACTGTCGTAGCTATATGAGCATGTCAGGGAAGTTGGGACGCGACCGGCGTAGATAGTGCCCCAAATATGGGACCAATTGATCGCCTATTGGGCTTCAGAGACATTCAAAAAACAAAGCGAACAGAATAAAAAAAATAGAGAAGCGGGTGGTGGAGCATGTTATGGTGGCGGGCCGAAGTCACTTGCGACAAAAAAACTTGAGATGGTATGTTATTTATTATTAATTTTACTATAACTATTATTGTTATTAAAAATTTTATTTGTCAATTATCTAGGAGGCCGAGTGTCAACGTGAAGTCGGATATCATGAGGTTGTTCAAAAGTGTTATACGCGATCACTTAGACCCGACGAGATTACCGAAGGTGACGAAGGATGAAGGGAGCACGGCCAATAATGTGGTTTGGCTAAATCAAAATGCCAAACAAGTCCACGTATGTATACAATATATTAATTTGCATATTTAATTAACTAATTATACATACTTGCATGACTTAAATTTTAATTGTTCAATATAATTTATTTAATTTCGTGTAGGAGAACTACCAACAATTGTTGCAAGCCTAGGAACAATCAATAGCAGCAGGGTTGAGCAATGAAGCTACAGAACAGTCTAAACACGAGTTGTTTATGCAGGCGGTCGGACCCCCGAACAGAAAGGGCCGCCAAATTGGGCTGAACTACGTTCCTCGGGAAAAGAGGGGGCAACACTCATTGGGAAGTTCCTTGTCGCGTGTTGTTCCTTCTAATTCCGAAGCACATGTAGAGGCGCAGTTGACGGATCTCAAAAATCAAATTGAGACTTATATCTCATCTCATAAAGAAGAGATCACCGAATTAAAGTCTCAAAATAACACAATAATATCAATGATGCAACAACTGTACACCGGACTTGTGAGCAATCGCCCGTCCGCCTCCGGAGCAGCTCCCCAGTCATCTCGTCGGCGTCGTCCCACGGGCAATACGTCCCACGACACATGTCATGATCTCGATCAAGAATTTCCTGCTCAACACATGTTCGCACCGCAACCAAATATGAATCCCATGAATGTCGGAGATGACAACAAAAATGACATCAACTATTTTGAGGATGACAATGAGGAGGACGAGTAGACACATTTGATAGTTTAATTTGACGTATGAACAATGTTTTTATTTGCCTGACGAATTTGTATTATATATTTGAATTATATTTCAAACAATATAGGATAATATTTTATAATTGTCAATTTATTTTAGCTTTATGTATTTTTATTTATTTTACTCATTTGTGAATATTAGCATTTTGCATTATTAGAATATTATAAATGAAATTTATAAATAAAAAAATTTTAATGAGCTGATTTGGGCGATCGAATTAAAATAATTTTTTTTTAAAAAACGGGGGAAATTTCCCCCAGGTTTTAATTAATAAATTTTTTTTTAATTTTGCGGGGGAAAATCGGGGGAAATTTCCCTCGGTTTAATAAATTATAATTATTTTATAAATTCTCCGGGGGAAAATCGGGGGAAATTTCCCCTGGTTTAATAAAATTCAATTTTTTTAATAAAGCGGCGGAAAAATCCGGGGGAAATTTCCCCCGGTTTAATAAAATTAAATTTTTTTTTTAGAAACCGGCGGAAAAAATCGGGGGAAATTTCCCCCGGTTTAATAAAATTAATTTTTTTTTTTATAGAAACCGGCGGAAAAAACTAGGGGAAATTTCCCCCGATTTAATAAAATTAATTTTTTTTAAACCGGCGGAAAAAATCGGGGGAAATTTTCCCCGATTTTTTAAAATAAATTTTTATTTTTATAAACCGGCGGAAAAAACCGAGGGAAATTTCCCCTGGTTTAATAAAATTATTTTTTTAAACCGGCGGAAAAAGCCAGGGGAAATTTCCCCCAATTTTTTAAAATAAAATTTTATTTTTATAAACCGGCGGAAAAAATCGGGGGAAATTTCCCCCGGTTTAATAAAATTAATTTTTTTTTATGAACCGACGGAATATTCCGCCGGTATTCCGCCGGTTTTTTCGCCGGTCGAATCGGCCCGTGTGAACCGGCGGAAAAACCGGAGGAATACCAGCGGCCGGGCATATTCCGGTGCCAAAAAAATCGGCGGACCGGTTTCGGCCGGTTTTACGCTTTTCTGGCGGAAATTCCGCCATTTCCGCCGGATTTTTCCCCCGCTTTTGCCCGTTTTTCCTGCAGTGCTCACGGCATAATTCTAAGTAATTACTTAATCAAAGTTTTGAACTATGTCAATTTTCTTTAATTCATAGAATTGGCTTCTATGTTGCCCACAACCTCGACGTTCTGAAAATCGGATCGGACATAGAACCGGCCGTCTTATTGGTTGCCGATTTAACCGGTTCAACCACCGGTTCAACTGGTGTGATGTAATAATACATTATAAAATATATTTTTATATATATGATGCTGTAAATATTAATGAAAAAATATATATAAAACAGTGCAATTAAAATATAAAATATATATAAAAACGATTGAGTTTTCTAACTTTTTATAATTCTTTTAAATCAAGATTGAGTTTTCTAACTTTTTATAATTCTTTTAAATCATACTAAAAAAAATATCATTTCACACAAAATATCCAGCCAAATTCACAAAATATTAGTCATACGGAAGCAAATGATTTAGTATTTGTATCCAACAAAAAGCAAATCTAATTTGCTTAAAGCCAAAAATTCCATCAATATTTAATCACCATTGAAATAATGCCCACTCAAATAAATCAAATACAAAAATTAACATCATTACCACATTATTTTGTTTTGACATTAACAAGACTGAATTTTGGCCGTTGAGTTGAAATTTTGCGAAAAAATAACAACTAATAACCACCATCAATAACATGTTTATTGAAAATTTTTAATTGCACAACTTTTTGGAAGATCACTAAGGGCCTATATATTTCTGTCGACACAAGAAATTGAGAAAAAAAAATAATGGGAGAACTAACTAAGGTTTTCAATGTTGAATTTTTTTATTTTTATTTGCTATTTATTTGATTTTTTTAAAAGGGTAAATTTTGTTGTATTTTTGATGAGAAGACAAAAGAATGAAAATGAAAAGAAAAGAAGTTAAAGAGGTTGTTGTTGCTAAGTGTTGGCTAACAAACAACCATAAAAAGAGGGTGAGGTTTTCCTTTTTTTTTTGTTTTTTTTTTTTTAAATATGACCTGCGGGTTCAACCGATTATTAGCTGATTCGCACTGGACCAATTAAGAATTAGTTTTTTGGGATCAATCGGACCGAATAGGCCTCCGATTCCCGATCAAACCGGCCACTCCGGGTTTAAAAACACTACATAGCCTAGTTAGGAATACTCAACCAATTTCGGAGGGCTTCTTCGGTATTCCATCATTTGCTTCAACACTTGTAGTGTCAGATGCTTTGGTTTCATAGTTAATAATATCGTTTTCTTTTTCTTCAGAAAAAAGATACACTAAATACCACATAATTTATGAATTCCATCAAATTGAACTACTCAAAATTTTAAAGACTGTTACCTAAAATAAGTAAATTAACTAGAAACAATAATTAGAAATCATGCTAAATTATATACGAGGCTTAATTGTATTGTAGTAACATGATACTGTACTTTTTGATATGGCTAAGGTTTTAATTTTTAATAATAATTTTTGGAATTTTCGATGTTGAATAAGCTTGGAGCATGTGCAGCGTAACACTTCTAAATCGGCTAATGAGCGCACGGGCATGTGCCATACGACACGGTCCTCACACCAAGTGTCAAAGCAAGGAGACGTAAAAGTTCAGCTTCCCGAAAAGTTGCAAAAATATGCATCCACGTGTCACCACACGAGCGGCTGCCACATGACTGATACCGACTTAGCATGTGCCGCCGCGCAACAGGACAAGATTGTGTATTTTGGCCTTTTTTCTTTTTCTTTTTCTTCATTTAATTTGTTACTTCTTAACCTTAAGCTACATTAATTAATTAATTAATGCAAAGACATGATAAAAGCCAATTACTATGCTATCATGATACTTGACAAAAAACCGAATGAGTGCGCAGATTATGATTACGAATCATGGTATGCCACATGTCATCACTGCAAAAATTAAAAGATTCATTTCATTAACGAAATTTTTTTATAAAAAAATTCTGTTACAGATTTATAATGAATTTTTAATAAAATTCTGTTAAAATATAGTTAAAATAATAATTAGTTACAGCGTATTTACTAACTATGATGAATTTTACTAAACTTTTAATGTATTATTTTGGTAGTGAATTAAGCGTTGTCTACAAGTATAACATCTAATCGTGGTAGATGCAAAGCTCTGACAAATTAGTTCTATGCTTGAGCTTGTATGCTTAAGATAATTTTTTTCCCCCTCCTTTTTGGGTAAAATGATTATATTAATCATTATATATAATAATAATAGTAATAATCAATAACTAATAGTAAATATAGGCATCATCATTGTTAAGATTTTTATAATTTTGTTCGATAAAGCTTTCTATCGTATCCCTAAAGTAGTAGATACTACAGTGATCTCAGCCTCACATTTATCTTGATATCTATGCATCTATACTATTATATAAAACAAGGGACCCCTTAAAATAAATACGTTTGATCAGGTAATTTTTTTGATCCCTGGCTTTATTTTCTCTGTTCTCTGTTCCTTTAATTTTCTCTTTTCACTTTTTCAATCTTTCTCCTCTATCTTCTCTCATGTCATACTGTTAAATATTTTAGAATTCTCTTGTTTAATTGTTTTTAATCATATAATTTCATTATATATCAAATTATTTTGCTTTTATCTATTTTAAATTTAATAAATACAAAAACTTTATTCATCAAGAAAATACAATATGTATTTATAATATAGTACATCAAAATTTAAGTATATAATTAAATTATATTTTTAATTTATACACTTATGGAGTATATATGTCGTTGTACAGTTAGTGTTCATAACGTGTTCGGATTGTGGACTTAGCTCAAAGCATTGAATAAGATGAAATTGCTATTCAAGCCTAACATGAATGTATATTTTATTATAAACTTCTAGCATAGATAGAAAAGAAAAATCAACCACAATTATCTATAATGTTTCCAACTATTTTCCTTCTTATATTGTTCCATTATAGTAAGTCTCGCGACCTCGAGACTAATTATTGTATCTTAAGTAAATATTTGGTTAATGTCGCGCAATTACTTTAATCTTAAACCCATTTCCAAGAATAGTTGTGACAAGTTATATATATTAATTAGTGATTAAAAAAATATTTTATTATAAAAATAAGTTTCACAAAAGTAATAGTGACAAAAAATGTATTTAAATTATCACCATCGACAACCAATGCCGCCATCACCATGGTAATAATTTGATAACGAGAAAAATCTTATCATAAATTATAAATACATTTTTTGTTTGTCACTAAATTATCACTATATATGTGTCATTATATTTAAATATTGACAACTTAAATATTGAATTATGTCACTTTTGAATCATTAATTTAGCGATGAAACAAAAATATATATTTAATTAGCATCGAAATAGAATGCGTTGTTGTTGAATGCATATTTTTAACAATGATTAAACTGCGATTTCATTTTTTGCTAGTAATTTTATTTTTTCTTATGATTGTGATGTATATAGATAATATTAGTGATTAAAATAAAACATTGTTGCTTAACTCATATTGTTTATTAATAACAATTTATTGTCATTAGCATAATACTTTTATGTGGTGTGACATTTTTATGATTTTTCACAAGCCAAATTTAGATCGAGTCAAAATAGGTGACGCTCACGGTCAACTTACTTTGCACTTTATTGTGGACACAAATATCTATGAAACAAAGAAGTCAAAAAAAGCTTTGCTAACAATCAATATTGTCTCGTGATACAATTGAGGCTACAACTACAATTGGTGCTACATTCAAAGGCAAATGAGATGAAGGACTTAAATTGATTGCCACATAGAATAAGTCTTACCTATATTAAGTTTGACCACGCCAAAATTAATTATATGGCGAATATTTTACACTTATCATGTGATTAGTGTATATTTTAGGGAGAGTGACTAATCACATGATAAATGTATTAACACATGCTACATGATTGGTTGGGTACGGCCAAGTCGGATTTGGGCAAGAATTTTTCCATAGAATTGAAGCATATCCCCATCCAGACCCGCAACGCCAAATATGAAAATATTATATATATATATATATGTTTGCTTTGCATGTCTTGAAATTAATTATGAACAATAAACAATGAAAACCAAATATATATGCTAAAGAAATTTAAGGAGAAATTAGTTATAGCTAGTAAGATGTAAGTGATAATATGATTTGTATATATTGAGTGGCAAGACATTTTAATCTATCATAACTAAAGCAATGATCTTCACGGGTTTTAAAGTAACAAAGAATTTGTTTTTTTTTTAAATTTATCACTATCAAAAGAAAATGACACATTATTATATTTTTGGTACGCTCCGAATTGCAATAACGATTATCATCGCTTTAATAGTGACCAAAACTTCTATACTTGTCACATGCATTGAGAGTTAGGGATTTATGAATGATGGTAACAGAAAATGATACATCAACTTTACGACAATAATATTTGTGTTGTCATAGACTCATACAACATCATAATAATTGGTCGTATTTTCAAAATCACAATTTTGAAAAACTAGCATTATAAATAAAAAATTGAACTAGAAAAATTTGTCAGTTGATATATGGCATATGATAAGTACACTTTGTGTATTGTTACTTAAATTAATTTGCTTAGAATAAAAAATAATTTAATTACAAAAAATAAAGTAGTAATGTAAAAATTATCATCAGTTATATGCATTAAATGATAATATCTTTAGTGACAACTTAAATACAGTTCTATCACGATCGATCTTATCAAAAATTATCCGTAAAATAAAACAAAATTTTTTGTCACTATATTTTTATAATTTATAACAATTTTTGCAGTATCACTATTTTTTTTAATCTTATAATGATTGTTGATAATATAATATTTTTCTTCAGTTTTTTTTTTTATCTAAAACAATTTAGTCAAACCGAACCCAATAAAAGAAATGGGTAGCATTTTATCGTAAAAGTTATGGCAACACGGTTTTGTAATGATAGTGCTCGAAAAAGCACATGATTAGGTCGACAGGTAAAGTCGTTACCCGTTGGGAAACTTTATGGAGGGAAAATGCAAAGTGGTGCCTGCTTTTTCAGACCGTTGCTTCGATGCCCTCAAAGGATCTTTTAAAATACAAATTAAATTAAATTAAATTAAATAAATTAACTCTTTAAAATGGAGCTAGTTAGTAGCTAGCTAGGGCCCTGTGCTACTTGACCCTAGTGCGCCTGCAGATGCATTATGTACCCTCTGTGGGCACTTGCAATTTTTAACTAAAACAATGAAATACCGAACGAGGAAAATTAAGATATATCAAGCTACGCAAACAAAATTAAATCTAATTGGTCCCAGATCACTATATTTCAACGAGAGTGGGATGTACATGCACCCCTAATGTTAAAATTATATATGTGGTGTACCTAATTTCCGGTGAATTTTATGTTGTATTCTAGTGCCGCTCAGGTGTAAGAACAAAAAGAAATTAGCAACAATGTGTCTAGTTATTAGGGGAAAGTATAAATCTTATCTTGTAAGTTGATTCAATCTGGATTTTAGTCATTTTGTTAATGTTGTGTTGGTTTTCATCTTGTATATTTTTAAAATTGACAATTTTAATCTTTATTTTTGCCATATGCTCGATTTTATAGCGAAATATTGTTGATGTGAGTAGGGGTGTTCAAACGGTTAAAACCGCATATTTCGGTTTTTCGGTTCGGTTAACCGAAATTTTCGGTTTTCCGAAATGAAAATCGAAAACCGAACCGAAATGTGTTCGGTTCGGTTCGGTTTTAACCGAAATTTTCGGTTCGATTTTTCGGTTTTAACCGAAAAACCGAAATAATTGTAAAAAAAAAAAATAATGATAATAATAATAAGAACATGCAATTTCCTTATTTTCGGTTCGGTTTTCGGTTCGGTTTTCGGTTTTCGGTTCGGTTCGGTTTTTCTTACTTTTGTTCTATAAATTATACAATTTTTTTTTTTTTGGTTTTTTTTCGGTTTTTTAACCGAAAAAATCGAAAACCGAATTTTCTTGAACTAAATAACCGAAAACCGAACCGAACATGCTTCGGTTCGGTTCGGTTCGGTTTTTTCGGTTTTCGGTTTTGTTGAACACCCCTAGATGTGAGCACAAAACCGGTGAGGTGTATCATCAGAAAATTGAGATTTCAACAAAACTATGATTGAAATTGCGAATTCTAAAAGTTATTACAGAACGAAAAACTAAACATTGTAAACGGAATGATAAACATTGTAAATATTTTCCCATTTGCCTAGAGGTGTAAATGGATATTAAATAAAATGAATATGTAATATTCCTATTTGATTAAGTTATACAATATTCGTATCCATATTTGAATCCAACGGATATTTACAACCTTATATTTGAATTCGGATTCGGCGGATATTTTGCGAATTTAGATATATCAACATCTGTTTAGTAGTTTCAAAAATCAAACAAAATTACTAATATCCGGATACACATTTAGTAGTTTCCAAAATTAGATAAAATTATTGATATTCGGGTACTCGTTTCCGCTTACAATTATCCAAATATCCAATCGAATATCTGAATATCCGAATCTGTTTATATAAATATAAAATCAAATATAACTTATCGAATTGAAAATTTTGTTTTATTTATGTGTGTGTGTGTGTGCGCACGCGCGATATACATATATAAGTATAATATACGTTCATTGATATAAGTAAAGTTAATATGTGTGCTTATAATTTTATTTCATTGTAAATTATGCAGATGTGTGGAAATTAGATTTTTTCCTACTTATTTTACTTATCATTATAATTAATAATAGGGCGAATTACACTGACTACCCCTGAGGTTTGGCTAATTACGAAAAACCCCCTACTTTTTCAAAAATTACCAAAAACCCCCTAAGGTTTCAAAAATATTACAAATTTATTCAAATTTCCGAAAATACCCCTTCCCTTTTTTTGGGTGATTTACACTGACCACCCTGAGATTTGGTTAATTTACGAGAAACCCCCTATGATTTCAAAAATTACCAAAACCCCCCCGAAGTTATACCAATATTACAATTAGTACCTACTTAGGTTGACTTATTAACAATATTAAATTTTTTTTTTCCCCTCTGTAATATTGTTATCATAAAATTTTCATGTAATAGATTTGAAAAAAAATGTGATTATTTATTCAAATAAATATTCTGAATTTAATGCATTAAAGGTATCTACCAACACATCAAGTATGTTATATTATCGCTAATACGGAGTAAATTTTAAGAGAAATGAGTTAGAGTCCTCAAGCTAAATAAAGTTTTCAAGTGCATTATTTAATTTCAATTTTGTATTTCAATCAATATTTATATTTCTCATTTCACATAATGGATATATACGATGCATATAATTATATTTTTCTCAAATATAAATTTAGCACATATTACGTATATTTAGTATAAATTCATAACATTAAATTCGGAATATTTATTTGAATAAGTAATCATATTTTTTTTTCCAAATCTATTAAATTAAAATTTTATGATAACAATATTACAGAGGGAAAAAAAAAAATTAATATTGTTGATAAGTCAACCTAATTAGGTGCTAGTTGTAATATTAGTATAACCTCAGAGGGTTTTTGGTAATTTTTGAAACCACAGGGGGTTTCTCGTAAATTAGCCTAATCTCAGGGTGGTCAATGTAAATCACCCAAAAAAGGAGAAGGGGTATTTTCGGAAATTCGAATAAGTTTGTAATATTTTTGAAACCTTAGGGGGTTTTTGGTAATTTTTGAAAAAGTAGGGGGTTTTTCGTAAATCAGCCAAACCTCAGGGGTGGTCAGTGTAATTTTTCCTTAATAATAATATGCATTACTTGTTTCTATTCTTTTTTTTAATATATATAATAGTCAAAATTATCATATTTAATTACTAAAAATATAAGTTTTTCTGCAATATACATATAAATAATCTAATTAAGGCACATAAAGAGTAATTAAGAAGATATTAGTATATACTTTTTTTTTAAATTTTTTTATTGGATACGAATAACGAATATAAGGAAAAAGGATATACGCATTAGGAGTAGAGTGGATATCTAATTACATATATGTGTCCATTTATTATTTGGATACTTGTAATCGAAAACGAATAATATCGCTTTATATGGATACGGATAATGCATCCTATATACGAATAATGATGCGAACGCTATTCAAATTTTCGATTAAACATTGATAGCCTATCCTCATTAGAAATGCCATAATATCCACTCATAATCATATTTTATTGTGTCTTAATGGTCATCTTTTTGGTAATGTCACAAATATGATTTTAATAATCTCAATAATGATAAAAATTATGTGCATATTGTCTCCGTTGATAAATAATGATATCCTTGTGGCGACAATTCAGTAATGAGAGAATTTTTTTATCATAAATTATAGTGATAATATCTTTTTATTCTTAATTTTCATTGTAAGAATGTCATCAAATATAAATAGTCATAACTTAAAGTATCAAGTTTTGCCACATTTATATCATTTCTATACTAGTGGCTTGCCCCTATCTTTTTACTTACAAAATTTAGATACGAAATTTATCATACTTATCGAATGCAAAATGTTAACAGATTCATAAGAATCTCATATATAACATTATGTAAGAATTAGATTCGGCGACAATGCAACTATATTTATTCCGTGTATACTCGTCATTTCTGAATCAAATATCATAACAAGTGAAATATATGTTTTGATTTCCTCGTACAATCCAAGGATCCATTAATATCTATAGCATTTTCTTCACAATATACGTAACGCTGTACGTATATAGAGCTTAATTCATTCCAACATATGGATCAAAGTGAAAAATAAATAAATAACTCGAAGATTTGGCTATCTTTATTTTCTACAATAAAATAAAATATTGCATTATATCCTATATACTGCAAATAATAGGCCTTTCTATGTCTGAAAATGGTGCTAATTAGTCTAACAGTAACAAATAAAAAAAAATTAGAAAAATAGTAAGGATAAAATATAGGAAAAGACCCCAGGCCATATGTAATTAAGTTCTGGGAATACCTAGGAAGAGTGGGGAATAAACACGTACCGTATGTGCATGTGTGTTTGTTTGTATGCGACTTGCCGCAACAGTTACATGATGTGAGAGAAACACGCTTAAAAAAATCACGTTAAGAGAGAGAAAGTAGCTACATACATTGAACATTAGAAGATGCAAATTAGTTTAAGCCTCGCAGGGTTTGTCTTCATCTGACAATAGATTATTATGGTCCATATTTATATATATATATATATATATATATATATAATTATATATACTTAATTATATATATAGGCAGCTTTGTCTTGTTCTTGGAAAGAGTTTGTGGCTTGTGTATGAACCCATTGTAAACATTAATTAATTAAGTAAAAGTAAAGTAGTTTTGGCACTACCTAGGTAGCATGGAACAATCGTGCAACAACTCATAATTCAAGTAGAAATATGATGATGAATCAAAATTGCAATTTTTAGATTTTGAGGGGCCAGCTAATCAAACATGAATATATTTTGAATAATCTTGGTTCATTGAACTAAATCATGTAATACTTAATTTTCGATTAGCAACAGTAATTATCAAACTATATAAAGCATATATAATCCTCTATGGATGCCAGCTATATATATATACAAAAAAATTTGTACTTCCAAATATTGTATTATATTATTATAATTGAATTATTAAAAAAAATAAATTCATAATAGTATAATAATCCATAATGTAAAAGTTGTTAATAATTATAATATTGAATGACGAGTTACAAAACAATTTTCATAATAGTAATTAGGGAAATTTTGTCATTAGCTCATAGTGAAAATTTTTCAGTTACCAGATTGTCATCATATAAGTGTAACTAATTGTAATAGTGATAATTTTTTTTTTTGATACAATAAATAGTAACAAATTTATAATAAATTTTGTCACTTTTAAACCATCTTGTGACCAAATAAAAACTATTGTATTAAACAGATTTAATTAGTTACAACATAAAAGATAATGTAACTTGATGCATATATTTTTCTTAGTGGCAATTTTCGTATGCCATTTCTACGTGTTTTTTAGTATTATTTTTTGTGGGTGTGTGTAGCTTATGAAATATTGGTAACGGCAATGTTATAATTAGCTTTATTAAAAATAACGTAGTTTGGTAGTATTTTCGAAAATAAGTTGGCCACTTCATATTTTTCTAAAAACAACTTATAAGCTCGTTCTCTTAAAATTTTTTCAAATATTCCGCCATATCTTATAAAATATTTTAAGGAGTGTATAAATTTAGCCAAACGCGCTCTTAAAGTATTGATTTTAATCAATTAATACATTAAAAATGAAAATCTCAAAACAAATAAATCACTCAATGAGTTATTGCAGTTCCAAAAGACAGTTTGCGTAAGACAAATGGACAAATTAATTATACATTATCATTGCATTTGTATTAAAATGGGGCGTTTGAAATCTAAGGAAGCGGCTTGTCGGGGAGAAATTAATTTAATATTCCACTTTATCCATTGCAATACCTCATCCACGTTCACTATCCTTTTTTTCTTTCTAATTTTATTTTATTTCTATTAATTATATTTTTATTTTTCTAGACTTGGATTTCTTCAGGCTTTGGGATCACAACAGTACAATCATATTCTGGATGAATGAGATCCCAACACCTGTTAGTTTTAGGCCAAAAGAAACCCCCAAAAAAAATAATAAAAATTTAAATACTATATTATATGATTAATTGTTATTATTCTTTTCTCTTAAACGAAAAGACAAGACTTCTATTAATAAAATTTGAGGCACAAACACGGAGGATGTCTTACTTGGGTGCAGGATAAGAATTATTTTTTTTTTAATTTAAACCTGAGATAGTATTTTTTTTTTTTTTTATAAAAAACGAAACAAGCAAAAAGAAAAAATAATTTATGGTTTAATTAACATTCCAAATTAAGTATATATCATTATACTGTTCATAATCAACTATATGATACAAAATAATATGTTAGACTTAATATCTATATCTGTTACACATTATATTCTGTAATGTATTTCATTAAATTTTGTAGGTTAAATATCCAAAAAGCCATTATAGGTTAATCAAAATCTATATAAATTATTAGGAAGAAAACAAACGAGTGTAGCGGTGTGATAATTAATGCCTTTAACCTTATTCTATTGTTATACAATGTTCTCATTAGCAGACTTGTTATGTGTGAAACCTTTTTTTTTTTTTTTTTTGGGTTTTACTATGCGGTTCCGATTTATTGACCGACTAATTCGGATCGGGTACTGCAGAGACCCATTATGTGGGCGGCCCTCCCAACTCAATTGATCCATTCACAACACCAAGATTCGAATTCTGGGCGTTGTTTAAGGGATCTAACGCCTCATCCCGCTAGATAAATTGGTAGTTGGTGTTGCGTGTGAAACTTTGTCTTCAAATACGAACTCGTTAAAATATTAAAGATGATTAATTTTTGAGATCTTAAAGTTGTCAATTTAGGTTAGTTTCATGCTATGAAAAACATTGTGAAGATGAATTAAAACCGTGTGCCAGTTGTTATATAAATATGGATACGAGGAGAATAAATATGGAAAACTCTATAAGTCAAACAACACAAGGACTTTTTTTTTCTTTTTTTTTTTTTTTTAACTTCTTCAGTTTTTTGGGCAGTTTATAAGGCAATATAATTTAATCAAAAATTATTGCGTGCACCCAATTGTAAAGTATTTAAAATAAAAATTAAGTAAATAATGGTTGTAGAACATGTATTGTATTAATATGGCATAACTTTTTTTTCTTTTTTTTTAATAAATTTCACTTTTCAAAATTAATCGGTCAACTCAGTTGTCAAACTCCACACACACCAAAAAATACGGATATCTCATTAATTTCTACCTTATCTAAACACATTTGTTAAACCATTTCCTAAAATGAAACCAAATAAACCATTTTTACAATAATTATATGACCTTTTCCTTTAATATATCTTATGAGTGCCTATGTTTAGTACAACTTAAACTAAATGTAGAATCTCACTGTTAATGAATTTGACCT
Organism: Petrea volubilis; assembly: GCA_026212405.1. NCBI lineage: Eukaryota > Viridiplantae > Streptophyta > Magnoliopsida > Lamiales > Verbenaceae > Petrea > Petrea volubilis. The sequence goes on along the minus strand of CM047886.1, from coordinate 5,524,979 downwards.
CTACTAATGATGCTACTAATTACTCCAATTAGACTTTCCAAATTTATTTCCCAAGTTGGTTATGCTTTTTACTGTACTAATAATTATCATTTATTGCCCACACACCACCCCCCCACCCCCCCACCCCAATTTTTGTGTCACACACATTCACACAGATAAACTGAAATTTATCCAGTCCCTATAATTAAAATTTAATGAGGAAATTAATTGGAAGATGCTGATAAATGCTCTAATTTAATACAGAGGGTCCAATGAGAATTGTCTCCATGGCACCAAAACTCCAATTTTAAAGATGCCCAAAATTAAAAGCAAATATTATTTGGTGTAATTTTGAATTAAATTTCAGCTCTGTAAAAAAAGAAGATGAACACTACTCTAAAATCTGAAAATGACTACAGGAGGGCTATGTTTTACACTATTCATCTCCTAGTTCCTAGGGTTTAAGTATAAGCAAAACACTACTTAGGCTTAGCTTTTCAAGAATTTGACATGCAAGGTCTACAAATTCACCAATTAAAAAAGAGAGGGAAAAAATAACAGTAAAAAGTTCCAAAAGTTAAAATAAAATATAATGAAATAAAGAAGAGCATCCATTACAACTTACCTTTTTTAACTAACAAAACCGCGTAATCATCAACTTTTTTTTTACATTGGGAGACTAGAATAGAAATGCTATTATTAAGAGAATAATTAAGGAAAATCTACCTGGATTTAGCCATTGACTAAGAGAGAGAGAGAGAGAGAGAGAAGCACAAAAGACATTATTATTAGCTTAGAAATTTTCTTTTAATGTATGGTAAGGTGGACAAGTTCCTTAACAGTGGACTTTATAATTTTTCTTTTATTTCATAAAAAATAAGTGATTAATGGGGTCCCATTTTTTAGTTGGAAGGTTTTCTAGATTCCTTATATATATTTTTCCATTTGAATGTCAAATTAAATAGGTGAGCTTATTTATTTATTTATTTATTATTATTATTATTATTTTTTTATATATCTTTGTAAGTTTGCTGATTTCTTGATTTCTTGTCATTTTATTCAACTTTGCCCACTCTATATATAAGCCCCAAACTCTTCTTTCCCAAAATCCCTTTTCTCACTAAGAAACAATTCTTCTCTGCAGAACTTTTCAAGAAAATTTTTCTTTCATATCATTTACACAGAAAATGGGTGAGATGGCTTCTTTGTGGGGTTATGAAGAGGTGAATATCTTCTTGTTATACTTCTTCATTTCTCATTTTCACTCATTTTGCTTCTAAATTTATCAATGACAATTAACTTTTTTTGTTAATGGGATTTCATTTAATTTCAAATAATTGTTCTTGGGTTCTAGTTGAAATCGCATTTTACTACATTGCAGTGCTCTTCTTCCTCCATTTCTTGTGTTTGGTGAAATGGGGTTCTACTAAACTGCAAGATCAATTTTTTTGTACTGCATTATGTGGTTTTACTTATTTTGAATTATAAAATATCAATGGTGGGCGAAGTTTTTTTTCTTTTTTTGGTTGGAGAAAAGGGAAAAGATAACGACCTTAAGATGCAGACTTGATATTTATATATTAGGATTGGGTATCCAATGTAATCGTGTGAATAAAATGCCAAACTGATCCCAAATGGCCCATGATGTGCAAAACCGCTGTTTCTCCTACCTTTGATTTTAGTAATGATCCATAGAAATAGCTTAATCCTTAATATCCAAGATTTTCATTTGCTATATCAGACAGATTTACTCTGTTTTTGTGTGTGTGTGTCACTGTGTGTTTCCTCTTAGTGATTGATGTGTGTTTCTTTTTGCTTGTTTACAATTCAGAATCATGAAATGGAGCAACTAGGCCAGAAGCTTCTGTTCACCACACTTGAACTGGAGAAGCTAAAATCTGAAGCAATGGAGGAAATGAGGAAGAACAAAGAGTACATTAAGCAGTTGATCCACCTGCTAAAATACGCCATCCAAGAACGGGACGAAGCCAGAAATCAACTCCACAAGCTCCTCAACAGTAGCAGCAACAACTCTTCCTATGATCATCAAACCTGTAATTTGCCAAACATGCCCCTGTTTCAACCCACAGGAAAGCCTGCAAATTCGAGCATAACCGAATCGAACAGCCTCTCCGACACATACAACTACCACAACTCCTCCCCTGTCGATCAGTCCCTCTTCGATGCAGTCTCGTCTCCTGAGTTTTCCAACATCAACATGGTTCAGAGTAACAATCAAGTCAACACGGTTGCAGGCCCAAAAGTCGATACGGGCTCGTTGATCATAGACAGTCTCGTGAAGGGTAGAGCTCTGCCTCAGAAAGGGAAGTTCTTGCAGGCTGTTCTTCAGGCCGGGCCGTTGCTTCAGACCCTTCTGGTGGCCGGCCCTCTCCCACGGTGGCGCAACCCGCCTCAGCTTCAACCTTTTCAGATACCTCCGGTCACAATAAAGAATGAAGTTTTTGCTGAGAAACCGGCGTCGAATGTGGGACATTTGGCATCTAGAACAGTGAATTCGCTGCCTTATAATGCTCCAATGTCTTGTGGGTCGGCCCAAGTTCATTCAGCTCCTATGTTGAACTTTGTTAATGGAAATGGTTCTTTGATATCCTCTGGGATGAATGCTACTACTGGTTATGCTCCTTTGGCTAAGAGACAGAGGTTCATTTGACATTACTAGGATGCTTGAGCGACTGAGCTTTCCCAATTTTTGTACAAATAGAAAGGCCGGGAGCGGTGTAAATGGCTAAAATTGATATTAATTTTGAGCAATTCAATTATTTTTCTAAAATTTCATCAATGAAAGTATCTTTCAGTGTGCTGGTTTGTGGTTAATTTTACTTCTTTTTTAAAGTTTTTACTGTCTTCATATGAGATTGTCCCTTGAAACATATTTGGTTATTGTAATGAAAATGACAAAAAGAAATCCGAAAATCGGTATTTCTGTCAAGTTTTTGATGATCACAAAGTTTGAAAGGATAATAAATGAATTTAAGGCTCTTAGATTCTGTGACTTGTTCTAAATTTTCTTTTCTCAAGGCTTCCAAAGTAGTTTCTTGGTATTCTCACTAAATGTTCTTTACCGAACGAAATAGTATTGATAATTATTTAAAATACAGCTGGCTACGTTTCTTCCTGGTTATCATCCCTAGTCTGTTTCATCTTTGATGATTTTGTATTAAAGTTTTCATGTCTAAAAGTAAGGTCCTTTTTCAGCCCGGTCGCGCAGTAAGGTCATCATCATATATCATGTCTCCACCCCCAACAGGATCTCCAGGCAACCTCGATACATCAAAGTGGGATCCTCAGGTTATCGGTTTGGTCGGTCTGGTCTGTAGCATCTTTCTTTTACTCAGTTACTACAAGATTCTCGAAAGAAACTGCGCTACATTCCGCGTGATATCTCTCTCCCGTAATCCGGATCAAAGGAGGCGCCTAAATGAGCATCTCGAAGAATATTCCTTCCAGCTCCAGAGCCGGGGGCTGGACTCCTATGTCGTGCAATCACTCCCTATCACTCAAATCAAGAAAAAGAACAAAGATTATGATGATGATGATGAAGAATCAAACGGTCCACACATGGTTGAGTGTGCTGTGTGTTTGGGTGAATTTGAAGAAGGCGAATGGGTGAAACATCTGCCCATCTGCTCACACGTGTTCCATGTTGCATGCATTGATACTTGGTTTCAAACTCATGCGAGCTGCCCGCTCTGTAGATCATTTGTCTGTCACGTTAGCGCACCCCATGAATCTCCTTCAATAGGGACACACTCGTTTCTCGAAACTCTTAACAGGGAAGATTTTCATAGAGAGGGATCACAACACTACTTGGTAGTAATACAAAATGCTTCTGATAGAACATGATTGATTCTGTATATTTTTCTTTTGATCTTTGTTCTGTTTTGTAGGATAGCTTGTCTCCATAAGTTACACTTGCACTTTAACCAATGAAGATTACAAAAATATCACTGTAGTGGTATTTATGTCTTTCCAGGCATTCTATAGGGGTAATGGTAATTTTCAAAATACGATTTATTTTTTTTGTGTAATTATTGCCAAACCTCACAGGGTGTAATTGTAATTTACCGTATGTTTTTATATAGAGAAAAAAAAAAGCGGTTGTTGGCTGAATACATGTGTAGCAAATGTAATTCAAAAAAAAAAAAAAAATGCAAAAAGGTCTCAAAACTGTCGAATCCCCTTTGGTGTAAATGTGTATGTCTCTATACATGAATTGGTCATTAAACTGCCTTCAAATTGTGTGATTTCCCTCAGGTGGCTCTTGTTTATCTGCACTAGATTTGATAAATTCATCAGCCAATTGTCCTTGTAGATCAGATCCATATATATGACCCATCTTCGTTCTTTTCGTCTCCAGATAGCGCTTGTTGTCCTCGGTGATGGGGGTTAGCACCGGGACACGTCCCACAACTGCCAAACCATAACCTTTTAGACCTGTAAATTTGGCCGGGTTGTTCGTCATCAGGCGCATCGTGTGGATGCCAATGTCGTGCAGTATCTGTTTGAAGCAGAGAAGCAACTTTTTGGTTACTCGTGTCTCACAAATATTAATAAATAAACCACCTCATTTAAAAAGTTAAGCTATTAAAAAAGAATTGAAATATTTAATATCTCAGGATTTTTGACATGCCCCTCGCGTACAGGCACTGTTCTTTTCCTAATCCAGCCCTGCACGTGGTGAGATTTGATTCACGACCTCTTGTGTATGTTTCTCTAATCCTATGTTTGCAAAACTTTAAACTATAATATATATATCTAACAAATACTTATGAACACACCTGTGCGCCAATCCCGTATTCACGTGCATCAGCTGCAAAACCAAGCTCGAGATTAGCTTCTACGGTGTCATGTCCTTGGTCTTGCAAATTATATGCCTGAAGTTTGTGGCCAAGGCCAATTCCACGCCCTTCGTGCCCCCTAAGATAGATGACGACACCTCTACTGGCTTGCTCGATTTTTTGCATCGCCAAATCTAACTGATTACCACAGTCGCATCGCCTTGATCCGAATATGTCCCCTGTCAAACACTCTGAATGAACCCTTACTAGAACATCCTGTCCATTCCCAATGTCTCCCTGTACATAAATATCAAGATTCATAAAGATTATAATTCTGATCTTTACATTGTAAACTAATTCCTATAAATTAACAAGATATCCTTCCAAGTTTCTACCTTTACAATGGCTATATGCTCCATCCCGTCGAGCTTTGAGCGATAACAATGAGCCTGAAACAAGCCCCATTTAGTTGGCAAACGCGAAATTGCTGTTCGTTCGACCAGTTTTTCCCTCTTTCTCCTATACCTAAAACCAAAACATTTCGTGACATTAGTTCCATTATGCTTATGAAGAGTCAGTTACACTGCTTAAACAAGCAAAAGTTAGGGGTAGGTGTTGGTTATTACAACAGTTTTAGGCAAGGTATTCGTAATTATGACATCCTAGAGGAGGTTTAACTGTAATATAATTTTGGACTTACCTTATGAGATCAGTTATTGAAACAATAGGAATGCTATGATCTGAAGCCAATTTTCTTAAAGAGGACATGGAGGCCATAGAACCGTCTTCTGGGTAGACTACGGCTGAAAGAACTGAGACAGGCCGCAAACCAGCAAGCGTTACCAAATCCACAGAAGCCTCAGTGTGACCAACTCTACGTAATACGCCCCCGTTTTTATACTTTAGAGGGAATACATGGCCTGGCCTTCTGAAATCTTCCGGCTTAGATTGAGGAGACGAGAGCGCAAGGACTGTTTTTGCCCTGTCCGGAGCTGATACACCAGTAGATGTTCCAACTTTAGCGTCCTAATTATCAAAAAAGAAGTTCTAGTCTCAAAATTGTCCTCTGCTAAAGCTTGAAAGTTAAAGAACACATTTGAGTATGCTTGGGAACCTAATTTGGCAGCCAAGTTTCTCATATTTGACAAACTTAACTGTCATTGAGTATCAAACTGGAACAAACCAAATTGTTACTATTGCTAATTAATAAAATCTATAATTGTTGCCACCTATAATTTGACACGAGATTTTGATCATTTCCGTAAATGATACTAATTATCAAAGGAGCAATTCAGTTTTTGCCACTAAAATAAATCTTGTTTCGCAGTTTGACATTTAATGACAATTTTTTAACTACAACTTCCTTACATGAACTTGGTTTCAACCCCATATATGCATAAAACAGTTAAAATTGCACCACATACAATTTGGACCGTTGGATGCATATGTGGGACCAAAAACTCGGTTTACATGTGAATTTTCCAGTACATATAATTCACTTGACTTATATATATATACCACTGTGATTGTGAATGAAGGAGCAGAGGAATCATCTTCCTTCTCAGGAGACATCAATGGGAGCTTTAATCTTTCAAGATCCTCTTCTTTCATCCCTACCGAAACTATGCCCGATCCATGCTTAACCATGAATGCCATAGCCTTTGGGCTCACACGGGAAGCTGCCATTATAAGGTTCCCCTCAACACCACCCTCACTTTCATCATCTACAACAATTACAAACTTCAACCAAGAACAATTATTCAAACACCAATCAATCAAATCAACAATCACAACAAGATCAATAAATAAATCAAGATTAGTTGATATGTATACATAGTCCAACCTTTCCTTGGCGCAATGCGGCGAGGGCTTGCTCGATGGAGGAGTAACCGGGAGACGGGCGGTCAGGATCGCCCTCAGCGTCGCTGACGAAGAAATCAATGGTTTCTTGAGTTATCTCTGCTTCGAGCGTTCCAAAGAGTGAGCCATTTAAGTTTTCTTGCTCGATCGAGCCCTCGTCGGAATTAATATTGTTGCCTGATAATCCCACAGCCCAGCAAGTTGCCAGCTTCCATGCCCTGTTTCTGCTAACGAATCCATGTTTATGAGGAGAAAATGGTGGGTTGTGAGTGAAATAATAATGTGAGGGTTTTGATGAGTTGATGAAAATGTGAGGAAACAGTGAATATTGCTGAAAAGCAATGCAATCCATTGGCAATATGGATAAACACCGCCCTCTAGTTTCTCTCTTGTTATCCAGTCCAAAACCACTGTGTATGTACGGAGATTTGGAGCCACATGAATACAAGAGTAGTGACAAAGAATTCTTTTTGGATAGAAAATTATTATTATTATTTTTCCTTCATTGTTCCCGTGATTATTTTTAAAGGAATTTTTGGTTGTGTTGATAGGAAAATATTTGAACACCCTTCATATGTGTATATATATATAAATAATTTATTACAATCAATTGATAATATTAATAAATAAAAGTAATATATAATTAATACTTACATCAAGGAAACTCAATTCTACAATTTAAATATCATGGTGCTCCACCTTGCCTTGCCTCATTGAAAGGAAAATATTTGAATTTGAATTAAGAATTCTTCGGGATTACTATAATTAATGATTCCTAAAGTGTGAAATTAAAATCTTTTTATTTCTAAAAGTTAAAATCAACACATTGTAGGCCCCAACTAATAAATTATTAACACATTAGTTATTGGGCTTAGAGCCGAGTGGTGGGGGTTCGAAAGTGGTATCAGGAATGTCCTGAGTTCGAACCCTCTTGTTCTCTACCCCTTTCCCTTTCCTTTGAGTGAGTGTGTGCAGTGTGTGTGGGGATGTTTTTCGATTGACATGTATAAGGGTGTCCCGAGATGATTTAAAAAAAAAATTATTAACACATTAGATCCTTGGGTGAACTATCCTTGGAATTAATATGATGTAACTTCTCACTACAGAAAAGAAAAAAAGATGAATATTCCATGGAAAAGACATTGGTGGTAAATTGCAATTGAATAATTCTGACCGAAAACTGGTGGATTCCAACGGTGTATATGATTCCTTATTCCGACGAAATAGTTGTCGAAATTTTGCTGGACAACTTTAGCACAACAATAAGTGCCAGAATAAGCGGTGGAAAATTTCCCTAGTATTTTAATTTTTTTTCTTTCCGTTATTTGACAGCATTCCTACGGGAATTCTCAAGCGAATTAAAAATAAAGATATTAATCTTCCATTTTCATGGGAATTCCGCTCAAAATTAAAAATAAAAATAATTTTAAAAATTCTGTTGGAATTTCACCAAATATTAAAAATAAAGAAGTAATTTCAAAAATTTTGTTGGAATTTCATCAAAAATTAAAAATAAAACAATAATTTCAAATTCTAGCGGATTTTTTTTCATGGGAATTTCACCAAAATATTCAAAATAATCTAACTTTTTTTTCCCCTTCATTTCTCTCTCTCTCTTTTTTTTTTTCCTTACTCTTCCTCATTCCCTTTCTTTCTTTTGTCCAAAATCCACTACCACCTCACCACCACCACCAACAACAACCTGCCGCGCAGCCGCAACCTCCAACTGTAGCAGCCATAATGTAAGTATAATATATATATATATATATATGTGTGTGTGTGTCTGCGCGTGCGCGCGCGTAAATAAGTGTTATACATATGTGTGTATATATATATATTAAATATATGGATTATATATCTAAACGAGTATAATATACATGCAGTGTATATAAATATAAATGGATATTTCTTGATGTATATATGTGTATATAAATTAGTATATTGTATATATATATATAATATTTATTTGTATATTTATATAGTAGTATCTATATTTTATTTTTTTTATTTTCATATTTTTGAATTTTTGGCAGAATTTTCATCGATCTTTTTTCTTAATATATATATATATATATATATAAAGTTCCAGGTGGGATTCTTGAGAAAATATCCTCCGAAAACTTTTTCCAATGAATTTTTTTTTTCACAAAAAAAAAATATATAGAAGCCTGTCCGGCAGCTTTCCGGCGGCTTGTTTGTGGGAATTCCACTAAATTTGAAAAATTGAGGCTTCTTTTTCTTCTTTTCTGATTAAAATATATTATCAAATATATTATATATATTTTTATTTATTTAATTATTTATATAATATGTATTATAATTTTTTTTATCAAATTAAGAATATATCATATATATTTTTATTTATTTAAATTTTTTTGTATTTATAAAAACAAAGTTTATAATATCATAAGATATTTTTATGTATTTTGTATTTATTAAATATAATTTACATATAACAATTATATATGTTAAAGTCTATGTTTATATATATTTATATATTATATAAAAAGATTTAATTTTTTAAAAAAATAATATGTATAATATTTTTAAATTTATTAAATATAAAATAGTTGTATATTTTTTAAAAAATAACAAAAAAACTCCTTGAGGGCAAAATAGTTATTTTGCTATGGTCAAACACCTATTCTTACTTTCAGAAAGGTAATTTTGGAAGTTCAAATTTTTTTAACTAATGGCAACCTTTAGTCAACTACCGACCGACAATTTATTGGATGGAATGTAAATTGAGGGGGACAATTGTAATTTTTCATATGTTGAAATGTTTTTGTAAATAGGATATACCTCGGAGGATGTAAACGTAATTCGCCCTAATATTAATGACTATTATTTTTATAATGTTTGTATGTAGCACGGGTTTTAAATTAGTTTTAAGTAATGTAATAAAATAACATTATTCCAAGCAAAGAAGACAAATAAACACAAAAAAAATTATATCAAATTCAACACAACAACTCTAAATCCACGCATATTTAAACAAGTAAGAATGTCTCCCACCGCTATTTCACTATGATCCCGCCACTTCAGCTCCCAACCCCTGCTATTTATCAGCTCACGCTGCTCTAATTCTCAGTCTTCTTGATTTACACAAATATATCAGAACAAAAAATTAAACAAAAAAGGAAACCCCAATAGATCATTTATTAAGAGGGTCGAAAATGCAGATTGATATGACACCGAGACTGGGCAGGCGGGTCTACGGCGGCGAGGGTTACGGAGGCGCCTACTATGAGTGGTGTCCCAATGACATGCCCATCCTGCGCGCACTCAACTTCGGCGCCAGCAAGCTTGTTCTTCAGCAGTTCGGATTGGCGTATCCGCGATATTACGATTCTCCAAGGATCGGCTATGTTGTTCAAGGTACACACATACACTCCTTTTGGTTTTTTGCCATGAGTATATATTTTGTGTGTATGATTTGTGTACATCTCTCTGGATCTACATGTTGATTCCTGGGTATGATTTCTTTTTCTTTTTTTTTTTCGTTTTAATTTTCTGCTTTTTATCTGATTCAAGTATAGTTTGATTGTTTTGGGCATCTTCTTGGTTTCTCTATTGAGGGTGTTAACTATCCCATAGAATAAATATTGAGATATAGCTTAATTTATAATAGTTTGAACAATTCTTAACTCACAAGATAGCTTTTCGGATGAGTTTGGCCCAAATCCCTAATCCTTTTATATGGTATTATAACAGATTAGGTTCTGGTTTATTAATTGGGCTATCTTCTATACTAACATTTTTAATTGGGCTCCTCGCTATACTATTTTCATACTCCATATTGTTTTCTTTATATTTGAGCTTGGGTGTGAGCGGGCGTGTTAAGGTTGTTTTCCGTATATTCAAACTTGGGTGTGAGCGAAGTGTGTTAACTATCCCACATTGAATAAATATGACCTACTCGAGCTTGGGTGTGACCGAAGTGTGTTAACTATCCCACATCGAATAAATATTGAGATATGACCTATTTTATAAAGACTTGGATAACTTTCACCTCACAAATTAGTATCGCATCGAATAAATATTGAGAGATTGAGATATGACCTACTTCATAAAGACTTTGCCAATCCTCACCTCACAAATTAGCTTTTGAGTTGAGTTAGACTCAAGTTCTTAATATCTCTACAAAGGGCCCTGCAGTTGCTTCGATTGTTAATTGATTTGTTTAACATTTTTGTCATTATGTTGATTAAGGAACAGAGTAACGTATTTATTAATCTCTTTATGCTGAAGATTGATCATATAAGTGAATGGGGTTATATATATTTGTTTCTACTACTGCAATTAAGTCCAATTTATAATCTGTGCCTTCTTTGTTAACTGAAATATCAAAACAGTTTTGAGCAATCTACTATTATGATTCTGTTTTAAGCTGCAAATAGCGCAAAAACTAGAAGTAACTCAATGATGCTTCTTCTCTGGTTAATCTCTTAAACTTTTTGTGTTTTTTTCATTATTTGTTGCTTGCACCTTGCTTAAAAGATATTATTTAATTGTTACAAACATCTAATAAGATGTTTTGAGGAGCTTATAAGCTTAGCCGAACAATCTCTTAGTTTACTCATCCAGTATATGAGGTGGGATGAATTATCTCAACTATCACCCACTCGTCACCTATCATGCCTTATATCCTTATAAGATGTTTTAGAGTTTATAAAATGTGATAAAGTGTTTGGCTAAAGTTTAAAGAAAAGAGCTTATAAGTTTCAAAAATAAGATAGTTTAGGGATTTATAAACTTATTTTAGAAAGTAAGGAGGTACTTACTTATTTTTAAGATCAACTAACATCCTATGTTTTCAACTAATCTAATTAAAATATTATTATTATTAACATTTTATAAGCTAATACCCAATTTATTTATACAAATACTTTAATAACTTATTTTTAAAATAAGGTTCAATATCTTATAATCTTCTATAACATCTTATAAGATGTAAAAACTTATAAAATGTTAGAAATAAGTTTAGCCAAAAACCCTGTAAGTTTAAGTAAAGACCAGGCTTGCTCATTTATCACGGGCGTGCAATTATAAAAGTAAACAAATGTTGAAACTAGATAATAAATCATATCCCACCTATAACATACAAAATAAACAACCTGAGTTGATCACTTTGGACAGGTGAAGGCACAGTCGGAGTAATCCTTCCCGAGAAAGAAGAAAAGGTGTTCCAGATGAAGAAGGGTGACGTTATCGCCCTCCCCCACGGCGTGGTAACGTGGTGGTACAACAAAGAGGACCTCGACTTTTCAATCTTCTTTATCGGGGACACCTCAAAAGGGCACAAGCCCGGCATTTTGACTGAGTACATACTGACTGGCCCCAATGGCATGGTGACCGGATTCTCAACTGAGTTCGTGAGCCGGGCGTTTGATTTGGATGAAGACACTGCCAAGACTCTTGTGGAGAGCCAAAAGCAAAAGGGCATTGGCAAGCTGACTGAAGAGCAGAAGATGCCCCAGCCCAGGGAGGCAGACCGCGAGGGCATGGTGTTTAGCTGTGAGGACAATCTTGTTGAGACTATGGATACTGGCAAGTATGTGATGGTCGATGCAAGCAAGTTGCCATTGGCCGCGGAGGCCGGTTTGTCTTTGGATGTGACGAAGGTATACAGAGAAGGGTCGTATGCCCCTACTTTTTCGTGCGACGGAGCCTACAGGATCAGCTACGTTTTCAGGGGCAGTGGCAGATTTCAAGTTGTCGGGCCTGACGGCAAGCTTGCGTTTGAAAACACCTATAGGGCTGGCACAGTTTTTGTTCTTCCTAGGTTTTACGTCATCTCGAAGATTGCCAACGTTTGTGGGATGGATTGGTTCTCTATCTTGACAAATCCCAAGTGAGTAGCATTTCTTGATTTCGATAGGGTTATTTACAACCTGCAACGTTGAATGATGCTTTTGGTCGAATATACCTTTGAACTACAAAATGTAACAAATTAACTCCAATTTCGGGCTGGTTTATTACGTTCAGTATTAAAATAAGGACGTGATTTGTTATATTTTATAGTTCACGGAGTATATAGTTTGTCATATTTTGTGCCTTCTAAAACTATTATTATTCTTTATGCAGTCCATCGTACAGTCGTTTGGCCGGAAAGAGTTCGATTTTGAGAGACATATCTCCCGAAACTCTACAGGTGTCTTTTAGCGTTCTACCACATTTCGAGCAGAAGATGCGCTCAAAGAGGAGGAATGATGACATATTCTTCCAGTGACGGAGGGAAGGGAGTGGCGGCCGCCCCTCAATTTTTTAAAAATCCATTTGTTAGTAATATATATTTGTTAGAATTTCCAAATCTCCCCTCCCCCCCCAAAATAAAAATGTAACTTTTATATAAATTATATAATAAAAATTTTAATTTTTTCTACTTTATTTTATTTTTGGATGATTTATTTTTACCCAATTTTATTTATCCATAATTAATTGAATTCTCCCTCTTTCTCTTTCTTATCTTTCTCCTAGCTTCTTCTCTTCAAATTAAAACGCCAAAAATTCTATTAAATTTTATTTCTCTCTTTTATTCCAGTTAAAACACAAAAAATCCTATTAGAATTTTCTTCTCTCTTTCTCTTGAAATTAGAATTTAAAAATAAACAAATCCTACAGCATTTAACTTTTTTTTCAAAGCAACGTATCAGAAGTTATTGTGTACTAATATTGAATTTATACATTTATTTATTTCTTTTAATATAATTGATTTTTATGTAAAGATTTGAATCTTAGGATTGTTGATATGAATCTTGATAGTTATTCAATATTAACTTGATGAATTTTGATATTTATTTGTTGGGCTATTGAACTTGAATGAATTTTATTGATTTGAGACTTAATATTTAATTGGGAATAATTTGAAAAATGTGATTTTAGAGAGAAAAGAAAAGATGTTTGTTGAGCTTTCAATATATTTTTTGATTGTGAGAATAAAGAAAGAGAATAAATCTATTTTAATATTGTTTGAGTTTTGATTACATGTCTTATGTGTATTTACCGTCAATTTTGTTGATGATTATTAAAATATTTTTTTTCAAGTATTTTTAAAAGCAACTCATTGCTCATTATATTTGTTTTTTTTTATAAAAGAGAATTGCAGGGTTATTTTTTTCATTATCATTTTTTATATATTATTTTGATTGTTGCACTTTTATATTGATTATATACGCATAAATATGATAACTTTGGTTATTTTATATGTCAATGTTATATATAATCCTTATATTTATAAATTTTTATAACTAATGATCTCGAAAAATTTCGTCCCCAATCAAATTTTTGGTTCTGTCCCTCTCTTCTTCCGAGTATAATTCATCTAAGCATTACTGGTTTTGTTTTCTTTACTCTTTGAAACACTAATCCCTTAGCAATAAGATGAATTTTACTTTATCAGAAAGCTTTACGTGTCTTTGTTCAGATATTTTGTAGTACTATGATGCTACCTGCTTAACAAGAATATAACCATAGCTTTTTACTTGTAGTGACTTACAGTGTCTAGTCCTAACACAAGTATGTCTTAATTTACGTACACAATCTATGCAAAAAAGAAAATGAAAGTATTGTTGGTGTGAACCATAACAGTTTCTTCTGTTGTAAGTTGTAACGCATGTCAGTTTCCATTAGCAGGCACATAGCCAGAGAGCTTCTCAATCATATTATATCTGCAAGTTCTAATGGTACAGTTCTTCAATTTTTTGAATTTAGTTAATAAATGAGCTCTTAAGAAGAATCAAAAATGTTAAAAAAAAAAAAAAAGAAAAAAGTTGAAGTGAGGCTAGGGCTTCATATTCATTGCAATATTTATATGCAAGGTGCAAATTTGTCCTCCATAGAGCAAATTTGTCCTCCATAGAGAATTGTAAAAGATGGAAAATGAGTAAAATTCTTATATAAACTGAGTGTTAGACACGACATGTATATCAAGTTGTTCAGATTCTGATACATTTTGTATAATAATAATAATAAGTTATGCATATTTCATAAATGAATTCATATAAATTGCCTACATAATCATCCGCCATAAACCTATTTGTATTTTCTGCTGTTTTGTGTATTTGTAATTGAGTCATATTAGAAGCCCATCAAATACATCAATCATGCATACGAATTTTGCACGTAGTTGATAATTTTAGTGGTTCATTTATGGTGAACTTTGTTTATCAATCTATATTATAATTAGTTTAGTTTATTAAATTAAATACAAAGTCCATTAAATTAGTTTACGCTAAAAATAATGCAAAAATACATTTAAAGACATATAGATCAAATAAATTTCTTACCATTTCCATACTATCGTCTATTGGTAAGTGCTAATTTATTTTCTTAAAAATGTGTTACCTTTTTTATATTTACTCTTAATTATTGTTATTTTTTGTATGAATTTGAACAAGGTTAAATTTGCAAGAAAATTTAAAGTCTTTATTGAAAGAAATAATTGTAACTCTTGATTTTGTGGTAAGTTTATTTCACTTACATTTTCACATTTTTTTTTCATTTTGTTCGTATATCTGTATGTACTTTTTTTTTTATTTAATTCGATGGTACATGAACTTCTAGAACAAATTTGTAATAATTCCATATAAATTATTGCCTTAATTTATGTTCTTACTATTTAATGCTATCATCTATTTAGTACTATTATTATTACCTTTGAACCTATTTAATAACATTATTGTCCTTGAAGTCAAATTCTACTAATTGTTATTGCCATTGTAATGTAGATTTAGAAATATAGACACACCGCATCAAAAGGGCATTGGAAGCAATTAATTATTGTAATTTAGCCTATTATATGAAACATGTTTATTGTCAAAAGATTTAACTTATATATATGTCCTTATGATTTTCATGAAATACTTATGCCATATTATGTTTTTAGAACCTTTGTTAAAGTTAAATCAAAATTAAAAATCTCTAACATTAGCCAAAAATGTCTTAAAATAGCATTTTTACTAAAAATATTTTTTAAAATTACAATTAACATTTAAAGGTAGAAAGATCGTTTTTTTTTCTTTGCCCAACCACCTTTACCTATCAATCTCTTGGTAAGAAGATTTCCGTATCATTTAAGATATTTCTATGACATTATTCAAGTTACTCTTTTGAATTTTAATGAATATTTTGCTTTGAAGTATGATTGTTTGCAAAAGAAAAAAAAATAGAAGTTCTTTGTATGAGATAAATTAATATATGAGAGTTTCTTTTTGAGGGTTCATAATATTAATATTTCAAAAATGCAAATGTTAACTGGAATCATGTCAAACTTTTTCATGCAACGATGTTTAGCACGTAATTCAATCGCACTATTTTTTTCAATATTTCTAATTATTTAAGAAATAAATGTCATCACATATATATATATACACACACACACACACACATACATGTTTATAGTCATCACAGTATGCTTTGCATTGAAGTGTGATTGTGTGCAAAAAAAAATAGAAGTTCTTTGTACGAGATAAATTAATATATGAGAGTTTCTTTTTGTAGGTTCATAATATTAATATTTCAAAAATGCAAATGTCAACTGGAATCATGTCAAACTTTTCATGCAACGATGTTAGCACGTAATTCAATTGCCCTATTTTTTCAATATTTCTAATTATTTAAGAAATAAATATTTAATACTCAAATATTTTATATTAGAGAGATAATCTATATAATTAAATCATCTATATGTCTATTGTTCAAAACTTTTAATGCAATTTTACAAATGCATTAAAATAAATAGTAATTGATGAGTATAAATAAATGTGAAATATCCGCATTAACAAATTCAAAGCATATAATATGATAAGTTTTCTTCTTTTTGTTTTTTTTCATAAATTTTACATTTTATATGTTAGATTATCAATATTAAATAATTTTTTATTCTAAATATTACAATTTCAAATATTTATTTTTTTCGTGCAAGCAAATACGAAGTTGTAAAAAATTGTGCAACTCCTATCATGTTGGATCTGATAAAAATAAGTCATATTTATATGAAATATTCTTATTTTTTTATTTCAATAATTAAATTGCATTCAATAATTTTTTTGTTAATTATTTTGCATTTGTAATGTTTGTGGAAGAAATTCATTATCTATATTATATCTTAAATTAAATATACTTAACTTTTTTTAAATTTGCAATCACCATCCCGTGCAACGCACAAATAAAAAAACTAGTCATTAATATTTATATTAATTTGAGCTAAGTAACTTGATTACATTAAAGTTATGCAATTTTAAGGGAAAAAACACTTTAAGTATTTTGAAACTTAAGTTAAAAAGAAAAAGGTTTTTGTCATTTTGCAAGAAACAAAAATTTGTTAAAATGCATAGTGAAATCAAATAGATGCCATTAGTAAATTAAGAATGTATTTAAAGCATAATTGTTGATCTCCTTTACTGCACATCAGACAAGGTGCAAATGTGATTTTTTTTTATGCCAAGAACTTTATATACTTAGGCTTGGGTTTTAACTCAAGAATCTTTAACTAATTACAAGAAATTTAACAAGAAAAATCAGTTATAGCGTACCAAAAAAATCAAGATTTTTTTGATCTTATATTTTGTAGAAATATTTTGTAGTTTGTTAAACAAATAAGAATTTTTTTTTTCAAAAAAACGACTCACTGGTTCAAGTGGTCGAACCAGCACCGGTTAAACTGGTTATTAGCTGGTTTAGGCCGGTTTACACTGGGTCAATTGGAGGGTGATTTTTTGGGATCAATCGGAACGAATAGGCTTTTGGTTTCGATCAAGCCGGCGAGTCCGGTTTGGATTTCACAACATTGGGTGATGATTGGTATAAGGGAAATGATTTGAATGTGAATGAAATGAATTTTGGAATATCTAATTTTCCAAATAAGTTTCTCTCTATCTGGGAGTCTTTTTCTCTTGTATGAGATTCTGAGCGTGTCCATGGCTTGTAGATATCCGGGCTAGAGCGTGAATGTGTTTTCCCTTTTCTAGCTATTCCTTATCCTTTTTAGATTCATTGGGACTATTTTTGTTTTCTTGCTCCTTAGCTGTGTCTCATTCTCTATTTTTGTTTTCAATATCACTTGTTCTTTTCTTCTCACGAGATCTGTTTTTGTCGTGCAGTGCCTTTCGCTAGCGGGTGCGGTTCTGTCTCAGTAGCGTGGCCTTTGTTCTAATCTCACGACTCTCTACCGAATCAGTGGGGATGGACCATGAACTTGAGAGGATGGCGAGAGCATTATCTTTGAAGGATGTGGAGGAAGTATCAGACACTGTTCCGGTTAATGCATGGAATGGCAATTTGGATGCGAGGAAGTTTTATGCGGTGGGACGTATTATTACATCAAAGAGTATCGCCTTTGAGTACTTTAAGAACACGATGAAGGGATCCATTAACCCGCTTCGGGGAATGGACATTCGTAAACTTCCGCAAGGCAGATCTTTATTTGTTTTTGATCATAGGTTTGATCATAATCGATTCTTGGAGGGGGCGCTTTGGGCGTTTGAGAAACAATGTATTGTTACTGCTCCGTAAAGCGAAGATAGGATCCCAGGGAGAAATCACTGGATTGGTGTTCATTTCATATACATGTTCATCAGTTTTCGGTTAGTAAGATGAATGCGGCCATGGTAGAATATATTGGGAACAAGATTGGGCAATTTGTCGCCGTGGATGAGAGCAGTATGGCAAAAGTGTGGGGGAGAGTGTGCGTATCCAGGTAGTGATCGATGTCACTCAGCCGCTAAAACGGGCTCTAAAAATTCATGGAGGGGACGGTGAAGAATTGATAGTTCAATTTACATATGAACGCCTACCCAATTTTTGCTATTTTTGTGGTAAACTCTTACCATATTGCTCGGAATTGTGACCTCCAACTTGACGATGACTTCGTTGATCCCGGCGATGATGCCTCGTTCGGTCCATGGTTGAGAGAATCCGTTCAAGGGCAAAATATTCGGCAAGTGAATCTTTTGTCACGGGTCGACACGGCTCTCTCTAGGCCGAAATTCATGTTCAGCAGAGGGAAGGGAATCTACCATGATGAAGGCGCAGATTCTGTGGGAATTGTCACGGCACTAATTATGGACTTGCCATTCCTAAACTAAGTATGGAAATGTCCTGTGGATCCCATCCAAATGACTAGGGCTGTCAATGGAGCGGATTTTAATCCGAATCCGATCCGAATTTTAGTATATTCGACCGATTAAAATATTCGATGGGTCAGATCCGATAGCAAATATCCGTAATCCGAAATAAATGGGTTGGATTTGGATTCAATGAGTCCGATCCATTAAAGATCCGAATCCGAATTTTTATATTATATTTTATTAAATTTATACATTATATATAATACAATAGTAATAAAGATATTTCAATGTAATGTATATGTCATTGTAATTAATAATATATTATTTATTAATTTTTAAGGTATTTTTTTTTAACAAAACATTATATAGTTTTCATACATATTCTAAAATATTTTTCTACATTATTTAATTTTATTTTTAACATAAAGAGGCATTTTTTTTTATAGAATACTAATTAATTAGTCTATATATTAAAGATCTCTATTACATACACCATATATATACACATATAGGATATGTTATTAGAGATATGTATTATATACTATCATTAAATGAACAACTAATAATCTCTATAGTTATTAGAGATCTTTACTAAATATATTATACATAAACGTATTTATATATAATTCTAAATATATATTGTCATTAAATGAAAAATTAAATATGGTGCATAATTATTAAAGATCTCTTATATATATAATATATTTTTACACGTTTATATATTTATATAATAAAGAATTTTTTATTATTTATTTTTTGGTTCAAGCATAAAAAAAATTTGTCATATCGGATCTCGAATTTATTTTGGATTCGGATTCGGATTCGGATTCGGAATAAAAACTAAAGATCCTATAGGATTTCGGGTCGGATTCGGTAGTCGGTCCTTGTAATCGGATTCGGATCCGGATTGCACTAATTTGCTCCAGATCCGATCCATTGACAGCCCTACAAATGACAACCATAGTGGTTTCAAGGTTAATGAAGCCCAATCAGGCCAATTTTTTGGTAATTCCCTAGACCAGTCGGTCTCACTGCTGCACATCCGAGCCCACCCCTTCATGCCCAAAGCCTAGCTTTTTACAATTCCCCACCTCATAAAATATCCACCCCAATATCAGCCCAATATCCTCCACTTCATCAAAACCCCTTTTGTACGAATTGGGCCAATCCAATCACTCACCTATTTTCACTACTGGGCTTGAACTTGTTGCTGTTTCAACAATGCACCACTCATTCTTTAAGCCTAATATGGTTGGCCCACACTCCGTTAACCAAATCTCTATAACGATAACCGATCAATCTTCTCTCCCTATCCTTAATTCGTTTATTCCTTTCACTGATAAAGAAAATCACCCTTTCACCCACAATTGTACAGAAACTTTCCAGCAGCCATTTGCTCGATTTAATCCTAGAAAATTTTAACCAATCAAAATTCACCACAAGCCCCATAAGTTTATCCAGATTTCAGGGAAACGCAAAGCAACGAAACAAATATTTTTGATGATAGGATGAAAAAAGAGGCAAAGAAGAAGACTGTGTGTGAACATCTAGAACCGATTGACATTTTTGTTTCTCCGGTGGAGACTGCATCGATTGCCATGAAAATATTATGTTGGAACTACAGGGGCTTGAGGTGGCCCTGGACAGTTCGAAGTTTGGAGAATCTTCTCCAGGAGACAGATCCATTTCTGGTTTTTCTATTAGAAAAAAACTTGACTATAGGGGTTTTGAGCGGTTGAAGACCAAATTGAACCGGTTTGGTATAGGCGTCGAGGCTAGGGGTAGGAGTGGAGCACTTGGTTTGTTGTGGAAAAAGGAGGTGAAAGTAAGATAATTGAATTTTTCCAAATATCACATAGATGCTAATATTTTGCTTGACACGCATACGGTTGATTGGCGTTTTACGGGCATTTATGGTAAACTGGTGACTCAGGATCGTGGTATTTCTTGGGCGTTAATTAGGCAGCTAGGACAACTTCAGCAAAGGGCTTGGTTGTGTTGTGGTGACTTTAATGAAATTATATCAAAAGGCGAGAAGGAGGGGGCTGGATTGCAAGAACTGGTTTTCTAAGGTTTTTGATATACTTGGTCAAATAATCATGTTCATCCTTCCACTGTTTGTGAAAGACTTGATTATGCATTTGGGAATGTCCGTTGGTTTCAAGAGTATCAGAGATCTTGTGTTACTCATTTATCCTGCTTCGAATCACTGCCCCTTACTTATCCAGTTAACTCCTTCTAACAAGATTTTGAAGCTAGGACGCAAAGCTTGAAGATTTGAGGCGATGTGGGCCCGTGACGAGCAGTGTGGCCAGGTCATAAACTATATCTGGCACCCCACACATGAATCCGCTGCGCCAGACGTAGTCGTACACATGCTTGCTAATTTTTGGGTGCACTTATCGAATTGGAGCAAGAATAATTTTTGAAAGTCGGGGCTAGAGATCCGACACGTGGACTAGAAAATTGTCAGACTTTAGGAAGGTGTTGCGACTACCAATACCAAGCTGGAGGAACCAGGGCTAAGACGTAAATTGGAGGAATTGGCTCTGCGTGAGGAGGTGTTTTGGAAGTAGTGTGGGAAAGGCGATTGGATGCGAGAAGGAGACAAAAATACCAGTTTTTCCATAGGAGAGCATCTTACAGAAGAAACTGAAAGGAGATTTTGGGTCTACGGGGGTGATAAGGGGCAGTAGGTGGAAGATCCGAACGGCATTATGACTATTATTTCGAGCTACTTTGAGGGCGTGTTCGAGTCCAAAAACCCACTGATTCGGGAGATCGATGATGTGCTTGACGACTTAGCGCCACGGGTGGATGATGAGATGAGACGGAACCTTGATGCACCGTTCACCGCCAGCGAGGTCACTATTTTCCTCAAAGACATGTTCCCCCTAATATCCCCCGATCCTAATGGTTTTCCCCGGTTATTTTTCCAAAAGTACTGGCATATCATTGACCCTGACATTATTGATTGTACTTTGCATTTCTTGAATTGTGGTGCGGATATGACTTGTATCAATTATATATATATTGTGCTTATTCCTAAAATTAATAGCCCTGAATTCATGAACCAATTTAGGCCGATTAGTTTATGTAATACTGTGTATAAATTGGTCTCTAAATGTATTGCCAATCGTATTAAACCGTTACTATCTAGAATCCTATCTCCTACACAATCTGCTTTCGTGCCTAGACATTTGATATCTGATAATCTGCTAACTTAAAACTTAAAAAAAGGGAAACAAGGCTTCATGACTCTGAAACTTGATATCAACAAGGCCTACGACAAAGTTGAGTGGTTATTTCTTGAAAGGGTCTTACTTAAAATTGGGTTTTCTGTTTGGTTTGATTGCCTTATTATGTCTTGCGTTGCTAGTGTGTCATTTTCTTTTCTTTTGAATGGTGATTATTTTAGTTTGCTGAGGCCTGAGAGAGGTGTCCGCCAAGGAGACCCCCTTTCCCCATACCTTTTCTTCTTTTGTGCGGAGATTCTATCTTATTTGATCCATGTAGAAGAGTTGAGACGTAACCTTACAGGGAATGCGGTGTGCAAGCAGGGACCACAAGTTTCTCACTTATTTTTTGTAGATGATACGTTAGGTTGCTATCAAGCATCTAGAGGAGCAGCTATGAGTATTAAATCAGTTTTGGATAAATACGCTGCAATTTCCGAACAGGAGATCAACATTGGGAATTTTGAGATAGTATTTAGCAAGAACGTAGCGGAGGCAACATGGCTAGAGATTCTTGAAGTCTTGGGAATCCGTTAGGTGGGTAGTAATGGTCTTTACTTGGGTCTTCCTTCGGTTGTGGGCAAAACTATACGCATGGTGTTTGCTTCGATCTGAGACAGAGTATGGAGTAGAGTCATGGGGTGGCAAGCGAAATCTTTGTCTATAGCTGGAAAGGAAATTCTTATAAAGTCGATCTTCCAAGCTATTCCTACTTATGCTATGATGTGCTTCAGGTTACTGGATACCTTTGTGACTGAGATTGAGGGTCTTATAAGAGCGTTTTGGTGGAACAGTGTGGCTAACCGGAAGATTCACTGGACTGCATGGCCTACTTTATGCGAAAGCAAGCAGGTAGGAGGGATAGGTTTTTGGGATTTGAGAGCATTCAACCTGGTGCTCTTGGCTAAACAAGCTTGGCGATCAATTCAAGCTTGGAGATTTCTTTAATGCAAAAATTGGTTTTTGTCCATCCTATACATGGCGGAGTATTTTTGGTTCTCGAGACTTACTTGCCTCAGGCGTTCGCTGGAGAGTGGGCTCGGGGAATAATATCCATATTTGGGAAGATAAATGGTTGCTTCGCCCTTTTATATTCCGACCTTTCTCCCCCTGTGAACCAACGGGTACGATCAATCGAGTTTTGCAGCTTATCGAGCCAAGCACGCGAGTATGGAATGAAGATCTCATCAATCAGTTGTTTTGGGATGAGGATGCTCAAGCTATCCTCAATATTCCTCTTAGTCGTAACCATCATGAAGACGTGTGAGTGTGGCAAACGACGAAGACGAGTTTGTTCTCGGTCTGAAGTGCTTATTTTCTTGCAACTACTCAACTTTCCCAATTGCTGCAGGTTCGGTTTCTGAGGCTTCACATCATAAAGGTGTTTGCATTGCGTGTTGCCCGAGATAGCCTCCCCACATCCGTAAATCTGCGTAAATGTGGTTGTGGAGAGAGTGCAAGCTGCCCTTTTTGTGGGGATCACAATGAGACCATTGAGCATGCCTTGTCTTTATGTGTATTTGCTACACAAGTGTGGGGGTGCTCAAATTTTGCAATCTCTAAAATTCAAGTTTGGGGTCCTGATAATTTTGAGTGGATCAAACTAGTTCACTCGGTATGCGATCGACAAGGGTTTGGTCAGTTTCTCACGTTGATTTGGAGTATATGGTGGGGCAGAAATAAAAAGGCAATGGAGAGGGATTGCATGAATCCTCTTGAACTTGCTCAATTCGCCAACTCATACTATGAAGCTTGCTGTATGTCCAGTCCAGTGGGTGCCGTGGAAGTCCAGGAGTAGCGACAACAAGGCTGGACTAGACCTCGAAGAGGAAGGCTTAAATTTAACTTTGATGGCGCTCTTTTTAGGATGGAAAATGAAGCCAGGATAGGGGTTGTGGCACGTAATGGGGAAGGTAAGTATGTTGGGTGGCTAGCTACAAGACTTGAGGGGTGGTTGATGCGGAACACATTGAGGTATTGGCTGCACTTGAGGCTACAAAACTGGTGCATCGACGGGGTGGATGAATGTATGCATTGAAGGCGACTATTTGAGCATCATCAAGCGGCTTAATCAGTTTGGTCAGGACTGGTCTACTATCAGTAATATTATTAGTGATATCCAATCATTAAAGAATTGTTTCAACTTCATTGAATTTTTTTTTGTCCGCCGAACAGGTAATAAATTAGCTCATGTCTTAGCAAGGAATGCATCGTCCCATTTTGAGGATGATATGAATATTCCTGCAAACCTTTGTGACATCTTGTATTGGGATTCAGACTTTTAATAAAGGTTTTTTCCATTCAAAAAAAAAAAAAAGAAATGAACTTTGGAATGGAATTAAAATGGGAAAGGAATAATGATGATATTAGCATTCCCACATTTGGTTTGTCCAAAGAATAAATTATGGCATAAATTAATCACTTCATTCATATATTTTCTTATTAAGTAATGATAAATGATAGAAATATAAATAAATTAATTATACATGATTAAACTAATGTTTGTATAAAAATATTTTAAATTTTCATTTAAATGCAATATATAAAGTGTATTTAAATAATATATTACTATTATATGTAGATGTTGAATGTGTGGATTTATAGTTGTATATATGTTGATATATCATTTTTTTTGGGGTAAAAACGCATATTACGTTTTATATACTCGTTATAAAATGTGTAAATATATTAATTATTTAATATTTATATGGTATTATATGCACATTTTCTACATGTAATATATATAACTTAAAATAATATTGATATATAACCTTATGATGAATATCAAATATATCAAAATAATATTAATTGTATATTATCAAATATGCTTGAATATTTGTTAGCATGTGAATATATTATACACTGCAGGTTAATGTAAATAAAATAAAAAATTAGATATATATCGAAGATATATATGATTTTATGTATAAATATATATATATATATATATTATGTATAACATATACAATTTAATACATAGTTTATATATATATTTGAATTTAATTATTTCGGGCATAAATTTTATAGATATAATATATTTAATAAGTCTTGTTAAAAAATATAAAAATATGGTTCATCGCCAATCATTAGAAATAGTCAAATCTGTGGGGTGGTGGAATGAATCACTAACCCCTTATATATGGAAAATGTTGGGAATAAGTATACCCAACTCTAAATTACACCAATCATGTCGTTAGAAATGGACGTGTAAATGCCCATTCCATTCTTACTCCATTCTTGCATACCAAACATGTCATTACTTAATTCACTATGAGAAAATGTTACCCCATTAAAAATATTTGAATTTCATATTAGATCACATATGAAAAAGATATTTTTTGAAAGTTATCATTGAACTAGGTTAAAAAATAAAAATAAAATAAACTTAAATAGTTAATGTGTTGATTACTTTAAAAAAAATAGTAAAATACAAGAATCCCTAAAGTAACTTTTGGTATAATCGTCACGTATAAATGTATATAGAGATTAATCTATATACATAATGATTAATTATTAATTTTATAATAATAAATTTATTCAATTAAATTGAAAAAAACCGTCCAATTGACACTAAATTTGGCATTTTACACAAGATAGCTGATACACGCTATGTAGTGCATATCACTTACCAACTACCCATCCATTCATTATCTGAAACTTTGCAGAAAGAAGCTCATGCTTGACTGATGGTAGCTTGTAGCAGTTCATATGATCTGCTCGGGTTCCACCTAAGATCCAACTTCTTGTATGGAAGATATGTCATAAGGCGCTCCCCACAAGAAAAAGAATTTGTAGCGACAACACTGTGGAGAGAATATGACTTTCCCAAAGTGTGGACTATTGAAAATTTTAATAAATATAGATTCAAACAAAATAATTCATAATTTGAAACAAAAATACGATTGCTATGAATCGTTTATACACAAGATCTCTAGTAAATAACCAAATAATGTTTAAACCATAATCACTAACCTTGATCTATTAGAGATGCGGAAGATAAGTGGAGCTAGGGTTGGTGATCTTCTAAACCAAGGAAAAACGGCGTAACTTTTCTGTATTCTCTCTATTAGATGGGAGAGAAACAAAAAAAACGTCGTTCTATTCTGACTTAGGGACCAAACCCAAATATACTTGATGTATCACACTTTAATTTTTGGGTGAATCAAACATAATTAAAGTATGATCGGACTTTTACACATGAAAGGCCCATACTCAATGTAATATTTCTATTAGCCCATTAAATTTATTTTTTAATGGATCACATAATTAGGCTCCTTTTAACGAGATAACAGGTCATGTACAATAAATTAATATGTGAGACCACCAAATTAGAGAAAACCCCCAAAAATCTACCACTTGGTCCATATATGTTTTTGAAAATTGTACATAGTTGAAACTGTAGGGTGGGCAAACTTTGTGTCATCTCAACCTCAAAATATCTTAAGACAATCTGGTCCGTCAATTATGCTAATATAGGATCAAAGCGGCTTTCATCACAAAACTCGTAACTAAATCGAACAATGATCACAATTCTAGTAAAATTAACGACATAAATCAAGTAAGGATGTGTAACATGAAAATTACATGTAATGTGATCTCAATCATGTCTATTTCCAATTAGTCCTACCTCATGACTCAAAGAGTCCCTTAATACTTTCAATCTTTATACAAAACCGTAGCGAAAAGTCAATATCCTTATTTCAAAGTATTCAACCAATTATAAAACCTTAGCCTATACAGAACATAACCATAAAAATATGTGCAAAGAGCATGCAATCAAGTAGCAAACTCCCACTAACATGGTATACCATAGATCCCTATGATACCTATTAAGCTACACAACCACGTACCACTTTAAGTGGTGATTCCGTAGTGAGCTTTAAACTATTGAGTTTGTATTAATGTGCTCTATTGACACCTAAATACTCTGAACTCATTTATTCACAACCAGAAAACTTAATCTTTATATATTAGACTTTCCCAAAATCTAGTTGGTTTTTCGAATATAACTTAGAGGCCTTATCATCACAAATGATCCTTTACGGTGTCAACACCATTGATCACTCGCAATCTAGTGATAAAAATCCAAGTACTATTCCTTGATTGTATGTCTTATAGCAAATTATGCATTCAACCTTCTTAGTTGAAAAAGCTATTGATGTTTAACACTTTCTAAAATACCTAATATAACTATTGTGAACACATAATGTAATGTGGATCTCTTGCTATCCAGGCATCCAACAAAAAATTGAATCGGAATACCACACTATCTTTAATTGATTTTATTTCCAATAAGTGAGCAAATATTTGCTAATTCTTTATAGATAACGCATAACCCATTACTTTAATGACCCACCTTTGGGTTACTAAAATATCTACCCAATGCCCCTATTATGTATGCTAAATCCTGATGCATACACACTCGTATATAATAAAATTGGAATAAATTAAACTTTATCATCTTTTGCTATAGTGGTGTCCCCTAGCATACAATTTTACATGCCAAAATAGCTAAGCACCTTACTAATATGGGCCTTTTGCATCTGAGTATACCTTTATGCAATAGGCCTATATTGTTGCTTGCGGTAGATTATCATCTATACACAACACCAAGAGAGTAAATTTGCTCCCACTTACCTTGGGATATATGCACTGATTAAGGGTGTTTTCCTTGAACCAAAAGAGGACATCACCCCATTTGATTATCGTGGACTTCTTCAGTTTTGAATACCTACTTTGAATTATTCATGGACTTCTTCAGTTTACATTAGGTGCTTTGAGTCTTTGGACTCAAAGTTATCTGGTTGCACCATGTATATTGGTTCTCTAATGTCTCCATTGGGAAACATTGTCTTTATGTCCATTTGATGCAGCTCTAGATCGTAATGAGCCACAAGTACTATAACAATTTTAAAAGAGTCTTTCGTCTAAATCGGCTAGAAAGTCCCTTTAAAATCAATGTCTTTCTTATGAGTAAATCCATTGGCATGTTTTATATCTTTCGATGTTACCATTTGAATTCCATTTGGTTTTGAAGTTATATTTATAACTAGTGTAATTCATCCCTTATAGTAACTTGACAAGATCCGAAATGTCATTGTCCCTCATTGATTCCATCTCCTCATTCATGGCCTTGATCCATGGATCAGTAATCAAACACAATTTGATTTGACTAAAAGATGTAGGAACATCTTGTAATCCCATATCAAATTCGTATTCATGGAGATAAACGATGTAATCTTTTGAAATTGTTTTTTCTTTTTTATCTCATGGATCCCCTTATTGGCATTCTAGGTTTGAGGTTGTTGGGGTTCATCAGCTTCAATAGATGATGATTCCCTATTTGATTAGTAGGCATTTCAAATATAGTTGTGCTTTATATAATATCCCAATTTACAAGTTGAAGAGTGTTAGGATAAACTATCCAATCCCTTTCAGCTACAACCGTAGTAGGAATGTTAACACATTCCTCTTCAAACACAACCTTCCTATTTTGATTTGTCCCACTATAACCAACATCCTCTATTTATTTGTCATCCTATTTTGAAAAAAGGACATATGTGAGGGATCATAGGATTTAAAATCCCTCGATTATGAATATCCTATAAAGTAGGAACTATTGTTCTTTAGTCCAGTTTATTCTTCCTTAGGTCTCTTAAGCCTAATCGTAGTTGGACATCCCCAGACATGCAACTAACTAATACTAGACTTCTTACCCATCCACAATCCGTATGGGGGTTTTAGTTACTATTTTGCTTGGAATTCGTCTTATTGTATTATCTGTTGACTTTAGTGTCCCACTTAAAAGTTATTTTCAAAGGCTACCCCTACTCAGTAATCAAGTACAAGTAACCACATAAAAGTAATCATCGATAAAGTTATATGTATATATTCTTCATACATTTTATATAGATTTTTTCAAGTCTGTAAGAATAAGAAAATAAAGAATTCCCTTTGACATAAACACATTTATTCTCTATTAAGATAAATTACCTAATTACTTATGTTGTCACACAAATGAATTCTGATTATCCAATTTGGCTTTAGAACCAAAAACTTTTAAAAGGTGTCTTTTCGCTTGCGTTAAAGTTGTTGGTGTCTAATATTCACAATATAACAAACTAGAATACAAGTTCCATTAATATTTAAATTTAGAGAAATAATGAAAAATTCATTTCCAGAAGGACAAGTGGATCTAGATTTGTCCAAACCAAAAATAGAAATTAAATTCCATCTCATTGACGGCGTAGTCAAAATTTTTCTCCAAATTCAAACACAAACTAGCCTTCAACAAAGCCTTGTTGCCATTTCCATATAGATGTATCTTTCAACACCAATTGGTACTAGACATCTTAATTAAACCTAAATTATGAGACTGTTGTGAATGGTTAGTCCTTTATCCGTCCGCTAAGTGTCAACAAATACTAAAGTCAAATTAATAAAACAAACAAAATTGAGAAGTCGATATTCTTTACACACCAAATGACTTGTTTGGGATATTTTTTCTTTATGTGCACTACTAGAAAACATCAACATAGCTACAGATTTTAGCTACGGATAAAATCGGTGGCCAATAGCTAAGGTTCTAGCCACAGATTTTGAAATTTCAAGAAAAAACCTAGCCACGAATTTTTCCGTGGCTAAATCCTCAAAATCCATGGCTAGATGGGAGCCAAATTTGGAGCCCAATTTTGATTATGTGGCGACAAAATTAGCCACGAAAATTTCCGTCGCCACGAGATAATTATCTTCGCGACGACTTTTCCATCGCTAAGTTTTGCATCACGTTGTTCAATCCTATTTTTCGGGAGTTATATTGGTTTAAATTATTTCAAAATCATATTGTTTTCATCATAATTATTATATTTTACAATATTCCTGAATAAATTTTATTTTATGAGTTAAATATTGCAATTTATTTCAAGAAATACGTTTTCCTTTTTAATGATATATACGAATGACTTCATAGTTCGGTAACAATTGTATACTAATATCAATTAACTTGTCACAAATTATCAGAAAACTTGATCAAAACAATTAGTTCAACTATATTGAGTAATTATCAAGTTATATTATTCCAATTGTACCGCGTCTAAACTAATTGACGAAAACGTTTGATTCTAAAAAAGTCAA
Source organism: Petrea volubilis (assembly GCA_026212405.1). NCBI lineage: Eukaryota > Viridiplantae > Streptophyta > Magnoliopsida > Lamiales > Verbenaceae > Petrea > Petrea volubilis. The sequence goes on along the minus strand of CM047886.1, from coordinate 5,494,904 downwards.
CTATTAATTTTTAACTTTTAACCATGAACCGTGGCTAAGAAAAATAATTATTTTTTTAGAAAAAAATTGCACTCTTAGCCCTGTTTTATATATTGCACTTAGCCACGGATAAAACCGTGGCTAAGAAAAATAATTAATTTTTTTTAAATGGCTCACTTATCCACGATTTTATCCATGGCTAAGGCTAATTTTTTTTATTTTTATATAGTGCACTTAGCCATGGATAAAACCATGGCTAAGACAAATACTTAGCAAAGGTTTTATCCGTGGCTAAATGTATTTTTTTTATATTGTGCACTTAGCCACGGATAAAACCCTGGCTAAGAATTTTTTTTTTTTAAAAAAAAATGGCTTAATTAGCCATAGTTTTATCCGTGGCTAAGTCTAAATTTTTTTTTTTATATAGTGCACTTAGCTACGGATAAAACCATGGCTAAGAAAAATAATTTTTTTTAAAAAAAATCGCTCACGCAACGGTTTTGTCTGTGGCTAAGTCTAAAATTTTTTTATATAGTGCACTTAGCCATGGATAAAATTGTGGCTAAGAAAATTGATTAATTTTTTTTTAAAAAATGGCTCACTTAGCCATAGTTTTATCCGTGGCTCAGGCACTTAGCCATGGATAAAACCGTGGCTAAGAAAAATAATTAATTTTTATAAAAGAAATCACACACTTTGCCACGGTTTTATCCGTGGCTAAGTCCAATTTTTTTTTATGTATATAGTGCACCTATCCACGAATAAAACTATGACTAAGAAAAATCATTTATTTATTTTTTAAAAAATCGCTCACTTAGCCATGGTTTTATCCATGGCTAAGTCTTAATTTTTTTTATATAGTGCACTTAGCCACAGATAAAACCATGGCTAAGAAAAATAATTTTTTTAAAAAAAACAAATAGCTCATTTAGCCACGATTTTATCCGTTGCTAAGTTTGAATTTTTTTTATATAGTGCACTTAGTAATGGTTTTAACTATGGCTAAGAAAAATAATTTAATGTTTTTTAAATTTCTTATTTAGCCACGATTTTATTCGTGGGTAAGTCTAATTTTTTTTTTCTATATACTGCACTTAGCCACAGATTAAATCGTGGCTAAGAAAAATAATTTTATTTTACAAAAAATGGCTCAAATAGCCACGATTTTATACATGGCTAACTGCTGATTTTAAATCAGCACTTAGCCATTTTCACATCCATTTTCTCTCTCCCCCCACCCCCACCTCCCTAGTCGGCGGCGCCTCCGTCCCCACCCCCTCAGCCGCCCAACCCCTTCCCCCCAACCCTAGCCGCCAGCCCTTTCAACCCCCCCCCCCACCTCACCCCCCACACACTTTTGTTATGTTTAGTTTTTTTTTTTTTTTTTTGAGATTGAATTTTAATTTTGTTTGTTTTTTTTTGGTTTATTTGTTTTTTTTTGTGTGGATATTATATACACAATTTGTGGAAGTGAAGTTTGAACAAGATATAAATTTTTATTAAAAATGTAATTTAATATTATATAATTTTATTTAATTATCAAATAGAGTATATAATTTTTATTGGGGTGAATTTTATTGTTGAGGTGGGATAAAATTGAGTGAAATATGTTTGATAGGAAGTATGTTGAACAATGTGTGAAGTAAAATGTATATAGTTTTGTTGGGCAAATGAGGAAGGTGTGTATCTCATTTTCTTTTGTTAAAGTTTGGGAATGTGAGAAAATAATGTAGTAGTTATGTGTGAAATTTACTAAGGATATAGAAGAGGGTTGTTGTTTGTTAGTACTTGGAGTGATCTACGTTAGAGAACCTGATGAAATAATTTACTTTGTTTTAAGTCTTTATGAAATTAGACTCCATTTCTAGTTACATTAGAGTTGTTGAATGTGATATCGATGAATTGTGCTTGTTCTATTAATGACTATACTATATGATTTGAAGTAACAGAAAGGCAGAAAACATACTAGTCTGCAAATATGAATAACAAAATTAACAAATATTAATGACTAACTTGTTCTATCTAGATATCAAGTCTAGCAATACTCTATTAACTTACCCTAAAGTTTGTTAACAGTTATAATATCATCAGAATATATGTTTGTGTTATTTGTTTTTACATTGAATATGATTTGAAGTAATATTCGTTTTATGATTACAGAGTGTGGATATACGAAAAATTCAAGGCTGGATGTATAATCGGTTAATTGTTAATTGAAAAAATTACACCAAACAATTTATGAATGACCTTAATCAGTTTGTTTAATTCACAACTACACAACCGTAGTGTATAGCTGATAAAGGCCTTATTAGGTGTCCGTGTTCAAAGTGTACTAATAGGAAATATAAGGATGCTGGTAATGTGCAATGCAATTTGATGAAATTTGGGTTTCAACCTGAATATTGGTATTGGATTTCACACGTCGAGTTAGCTCCAGAAACTTGTAACGTGGAGGTTGGTGATTCTAGTTCTTCGAATGAGGCTAATTTTTTAGACGGATTATGAACTCATTTCACCATGGTATGCATTACCATTTTGATTCGAATGTCGATGTGAGTCATGATACTAAAATTGAGCGAAACAATGAACAACCTCCTAATATGCAAGCTCAATAGTTTTATGACATATTGGAGGTTGCACATTGGCCATTGTAGCCAGGTTGTGACACTCAGACGGAGTTATCATTGACTCTTCAAATGATGTCAATAAAATTCGATTATAATTTATCTCAGGGCTGTTTTGATCGAATGACAGAACTTATGAAATCGTCAAATCCGTCGGATAATCATGTTCATAACAAATGTTATGAAGCAAAAAAAAAATAGTTAAGAAGTTAGGTTTAACGTCGGTGAAGATTGATTGTTGCATCGAGGGGTGTACGTTGTATTACAATGAAGATTCATGTTGAGAGGAATGTAAGTTTTGTAGGCATTCAAGAATTAAATCATCTAGGAGAGGAAGTAGAAATCGTGTTCGTTTTGCACGTGACCAACTTTCTTGGAAAAGTAACAAATAATTACTGAATTGTGTTTTTTTTGCACTTTATGTTGGAATGTCACAAGTCCTGCAATTTCTTTAGCCTAAGTCCTTTTTCATTTCTTAATGGTTGTAGTTTTTGAGAAATTATTGTCAAATTAGTACATCATCTATTTCTTGATTAAAACTAGGTCCACAGGAATGTTTTTCAACATTCAAACTTTTAAGAACCTTTATTTTATTACAAGATTGGACTATTTTTTGATGTACTTCTTTATGTTTCCTTTGCATTTATACTGCATTGAAGTGAGCCTTCTAAGAATAATGCCCGTTTCAACCTTTTCACTAGAATGAATTGGTCTGCCATCTTTGCTTTTGGAAACTTTGGCATTTTCTTTCTCAACAAATTACGACCCTTTATGGATACTGAGAGTTTAAATGTTGTATTACTATTATACTAATATAATTTGATTGATTCTACTTCTCGTATGCGGCTTTCTATCAGTAGTACTAATACTAACGATTAGATCCGTAGCACTGTCAAATCCTAATGTATAGTCAAGTTTACGCAACCAAGCACATCATAAGTGCATTTTTCTATTTCTTAAGGTTTGTGCTATTAGGCACGTGGGATGTTATTCATAATGGCAAAGATTCAAGATATTATAAAGAAAATTAAATATGTTCAAAGTAAATCAACTGTATAAAGCACGCACAAGTGTAGGTAATAAATATATTAAACACATTACATGAAAGTGGGCCACATCTCAAGGTACCTAGCATAATATTGTTATTTAGTCTTTTGACATAATAACAACTTGTAAGTGGTACTCTTGTCCATAATTCATGAATGTTGATAGTTTCCTAAGATACCCAACATGGCATTATTATTATTTAGTCTTTGGATAGAAATAACAATTTATAAATGGTATCACATAGTTCATAAATATTTCATAATTGGAAAATGACCTAGCAATATGCTTGTTCTTTGGACCGAAAAATTGCTAGCATGTTAATCAAAATAATTTTAATATTTATAACTATCCTTTGTCTGGACAAAATAATTGTCCTTTAGGCCGATTATCTCACATAGACAAAATAATATAAAAAAATTACATATTCATGAATCAACCATCTGGCTAAAATAATCTTCCGTTGGATCAATTATTTCGCATAGATGAAACTAATAGGACAACTTACATATTTATGAATACTATACCTAGCCAAAATAATTTTCCTTTGGGACGATAATTTTGCATAGGTAAAAGAGTATAAACAACATATTCGTAAAGATTAACCATCTGGCCAAAATAATCTTCGTTTGGGCCAATTATTTCACATAGATGGAAACATGCCTAATTTTTCCAAAGTGATAAATTTTACTTAATAAAGGTTGCTTTGGCAACATATTAGTTAATAAAATTTCAAAATAGGCATAAGATGACTAAGTCCCAAAAGCACCGCTTTAAAAAAGGACCTTAGATATACAAAGCTAAATATGCAAATTGTATTGCAATAGTAATATAGTCAAGTGGTACATATACTGTAATGCCAAACTTCATGCCATATTCAAACCTGATCCTAGGCAACCTTTTATTTATTTGACCATTGAACTTAAATTGTACGTGGTATTGTTATACCAAGACACGAGTCATCAGAGATGGTTCTTTTCATCTAGCTGTCCTAGTTTCCAGCCAATATACTGTTCTTGTTCAAGTTCCACAAGCAAAACTTTAAATAGACCTCATATATGTAAAGCTAAATACACAAATTGCACTTGTAACAACAATATGGTCAAGTGATGCACATATTATAATATCATACTGTATACTCGAGTTCAAACACAAATTGATGTAGATTTCTTAATGGTTTGTACTCTGATGTGAATACCGGCTATTAAATAAAGACTAGAGTTCAACTCTCGCAAGGTGTAGCAGAGGCCTCCCCCCCCCCCCTCTTGTCGATACATTGGACTTAATCCAACAAGAAATCATCCGAAATAAAACTTTATGGGTAGATTTCCTAATACTTGATCGAACAATACGGAAGGTCACATAATGATATAAAATCAATCAAAATTTTTGAACATGAACATACATCCACAATATATGTATCAAACATATATATATATATATATTGTAAATTAACCAAAGTATGCTAAAAAAAATCATAACCGAATAAATCAAAAAATAAACATATTTGATTAGTCCTGCTTTGATACCACTTGTTGAAAACTTTAATAAATATGGATTCAAATAGAATAATCCATAATACAAAATAGAAATACAATTGCTATGAATCACTCATACACATGATCTCTAGTAAATAACCAAGTAATACTTAAACCATTAATCACTAACCTTGATCCATTAGAGATCCAGAAGATAAGTGGAGCTAGGATTTCGGGTGCGTGCATACACCCGCGTTAGTGTGCCGTGGAGGTCCTAGGTTCAGCAATTGGGGGCAATTTGAGCTTTATTTTTTGAAAAAATTAAAAATATTTCTGGTAAATTTCATCAAAAATTATTTCGGCGGAATTGTTTAGCCGAAAATCAAAAAGTGACGAAAGTTTTTTCGGCGGAACAGTTCTGCTGAAAATGCCGCTTTTTCTTATAGTGTTTTTACCAGCCCATTAAATTTATTTCTTAATGGATCACATAATTGGGGTCTTTTTAATTGATTCAGCAATTGGGGGCAATTTGAACTTTATTTTTTGAAAAAATTAAAAATATTTCTGGTGGAATTTCATCAAAAATTATTTCAGCGGAATTGTTTAGCCGAAAATCAAGAAGCGACGAAAGTTTTTTAGGCGAAACAGTTCTGCCGAAAATGCCGCTTTTTCTTATAGTGTTTTTATCAGCCCATTAAATTTATTTCTTAATGGATTACATAATTGGGCTTCTTTTAATGAAATAGCAGGTCATGTATAATAAATTAATATGTGAGACTACTAAATTAGAGAAAAAAAGTAACATGGACTACCGAATGAGGATGAAGCACATGTGTTTCTAGAATCCTTGTTCTTGCAACAAGTGTGGGCGTTAAGCAACCTCCTTTGGAGTGTTATATCAGACTGACGGGGTTCAGCCGAAACACGGATTCGGTATGTTCATCATGAACTTGACTCTACAAGTTTCTTTTTATTTCTCACGATTCTTTGGGCGGTGTGGGGTAGTCGAAACCGGAAGCTTATTGAAAATTTGGATTAAATGGCTATGGTTGTCATCACGTTTGCTGGAAATTATTTGACTGTGTTCTCTGATACTATTTCAACCATGGAAATGCAAGCAGGTCCATGATCGCCCGATCGTTGGCTCCCACTGCTGGCCACATATGTAAAACTTATATCTAAAAATAAACTTTGATGGTGCTTTGTTTCCCGCATACAATGAATACGGGGTGGGAATTGTTGCTTGTGATGAGTCGGGCAAATGCATAGGCTGGTGTTCTCGTCTCGTGTATGGAGCTCCCCAACCCGAATTTGCAGAGGTGTTGGACAACTTATGAGGCCGTTTTGCTGGCTCGAAGTTGAGGATGGACAAAATTAATTTTTGAAAGTGACTGCCAAAATCTTATTCATCGGCTAAACACAAAGGAAGACGATGACTCGGACTATGGCAATCTGATCCAAGATATAAGGGAAACCATATCTTTTATCCTACACTGGTCCTGCCATAGTGCCATCTAGTGCGTCGTTCCTACAATAGGGTTGGTCATGTTTTAGCTCGACAAGCATCATTATTCATTGAAGGGGACTATGATATCCCCTATTATTTTCTTTCCGTTGTATTATCAGACGTTGCTATTGCATAAAATTTCATCTTTCCTATCACAAAAAAAAAAAGAAAAAGATAAAGGCTTGTTCGAAAGGGTTTTTCAGAAGACAAGTGCTTATTGTTTTTTTATAAAAAAGTATTTCTATGTAAAAATTTGTATTAATTGACTGAGCTTTTTAAAAAATATATATTAGAAAAAAGCTCAAAATTAGCTTTTTCTAAAAATTAATCATAATAATTTCAAATAAAAGAACATTTTAAAATTCTTTTTTATTTAAATAAATATTTATTTATAATTATTATATCTAAATGTAAAATTACTTGATTTAAAAAAAATTTAAAAAAAAAAACTTCGATGAATTATTTTTTTTTAAAGAAAAAACCTATTCAAGTAGGCCCAAACATTAAATTATCGCCACTCATTGCTTGTACATTTGTGAACATCTTGCTAAAGTGGATAGCGTTTGAATATGGGTTTTCTAGAAGCAAGATTGCACTTTCGTTAATTGGAATTCTACACGTATATTGCAAACATATCTTGCAGCTGAAAGCCTTTGTGTTAGGTGGAATAAGTGGTGAATACGGCGTTGCACGTCCTACTCTAATTTCGTTTCTTCGAACCACTTTAATTACTGTGTTGTGCGTTGATATCTTGTCTTTTTCAAATTTAATTTGTTTTCTTTAATTGCTATAGTCGCACTTGCTTCTCTAGCCGTTCACATGGGGTGTACTTTGCACCTCAATAACATTCGGTGGAAAGTTCCTATTAAAGTAGAAAAAAAATTATTATTATAGCAGAATATAAATCTCTATGTTTTAGTAGAAAATCGAATTCAAAATTTCATATTTTTAAGTTTTGCCAACGGAGGTAGACTTCTTCGGCACATTTGGCTCCCTTGATTCCCTTTATAATTCCATGTTTTAGAATGTGGTTATATTGCCATTTTGAGTTGTAGCTCAATAGTAGAGTTCGAGCCTAACACCATTGAGATATCAAACGTTTTGAGTTTATTGTATAAAAAAAAGGATGAGGTTATATTTTGATTGATCAAAATTTAAATTCGATGAAGTATTCAAAGCTCAGATTTCAGATGACAAAGTTTATAATGATTGAATAATAATTTGAAGCAATTACTAAAATCTAAGATACATAAATAATTTTAAGTTATCCAAACAAGCAACACAAATGTAATCAATACGAAATTGAAATCTTATGTGCTAGTAGTTAGCCGGTTGTCGGGCACCAGAAAAGATGTTTCTATTTATATATATTATAATGAATTTTATTAGACAAAGAATAAATTGATGAAAATAAATCATTTTTCTTGTAGTACCTAAATTCTAAAATCATACGATAGAAGTAAATTAAAAAAATCAATGAGATTTCAGTATAATAACGACGTGGAGTTTTATTTTTAAATCTATGTAGAAATAATTAAGTGGCAGATCATACTAATACTTCAAAATTTAAAATAATTGTCAAATATTGTAAATATAACAATATGAATAAAAAAAGTGAGAATAAAATACAATTTGTCCATTTGTACTATGACATTTGCAATGCTTAACCCACGGTGTTATATAAAATACCAGTTACCAATTATACCACCCTTAAGTTGACTACTCTAAATATTATTCTTTGAATTTGACAAGAAAACCCTTTAATGTGATATGTATTTGTTTTATCTTTTTATTTTAATATCAAATTTTTATATAAAATATTAATCTTAAAACTTATAAGGTATTTATTTTTCAAGTGAAATAAAATTATAAAGCATACAATAGATGGGAAAATAAATAATTAAAATAAAATTCAAATCAGTTGTCTTTAGCACGATCTAGCTAATACTAATTAGTCGTAGCAATTGGTTGATTTTTTTTTTTTTTCAAATAATATATTCCTATAATTTGTGAGCGGTGATTTGTGCATTAAAACTATGTACAAAGTGAAAATACAATTATTTCGGAAGCAAAATACTTTGATCAATTAGACTTAAGTAACTAATACGAGAAAATTACATCCTTCTCCCCCAAATTTAGGTAAAATTACAAATAACTTTCTCTTATTTGAAAATTACAAATACTCTTTAATGTATGTATAAATTTAACAAAATTCATTATTCATTAAGGTGAGACGTAATTACAAGTTGTATTTCTTGTGTGCTTCCATGGTGTTGTCAGATGAATTCACATTATTTTAACGAGTTAAGATGTAGAATCTATATATGAAGTCAATTTAAGAAAAATAAAGTAGAAATGGTGTCGAATATTATGGTAATGCTTGATAATGATTGTTATAGTATAAAATGAAATTTGTCTACCAAAGTTCATCAAATCACAAAATTGATTGAGGGATTTTTTTAGGCATGACAAATTAAATCACATCACTTGGTGGTTATGGTGACTACTATCATGTAGAAAAATTATTGATGATTTCAAAAATTATTGCCAAATTAGGGTTTTTTTTTTTAATAAACGACAACAGATGTTAGAAATGTATTGGTAAATTTCGAAAGACGAAAAGGTCATCTATAATTTCATCTAAACTCAAGGTAGGTGGGTGTAATTGTCCCAAGTAATAATAATAATAATAATAATAATAATAATAACTTGTGCTAAAATAATTTATTTTTGTATAGACATTTGCAAGTTAAAAATTATTTGACATTCTTAAAGTTTAATGTCTCAACAAAAAAAATTGAAGAATAACTTTTTATATAAAAATTTAATTAAGATAATAAGACAAAATACATATATATATATATATTATAATACGGGGTGCTTTTATCAAATTTAAAAATTAAAAATATTATTTTAACTAATCAACACGATGGTATCTGATAAAATTGCCCTTTTTTTTTACATAGAAAAATAACGACTCAACGTATTGGAGCGAAAACAAATAATATCCTTATTGAAAATGGAACAGACAAATATAATTTTAAATAAAAATAAAGTAATAAAACAATAAAATAAAAATAGAGACCAAAACTATAACTGCACACCAATTAACAAAATGTAAAGTAGAGTAGAAAAGGAGAAACAACAACTTCTTGGGTGGCCTTAAATTGCCGAGCAGCTTCTGCACTACTTATGTTGTCATGTCCACTTTGGTGCTCAATTAGAGGAAATTACGTGTACATCCTTTGAGATATGATATAATTATAATTAATTTTTTTTATTTCAAAAATTATAATATTTTTTGAGGCATGTATTAATTTATCAAAATTCATCTTTTATCAAAGCGAAATATATTTACAAATTGTATTTTTATTGTTTTAAGTGAGATTTTGAAATATGATTCGCATGATTTTGACAAGTTTAATATGTAAAAGTTATATATGAAGTCAATTTTAATAAAAAAAAATAATAGTTGTATCAGATTATAAATAATGACGCCTAGTGATGGTTATAGTAGTATATTATTTTGCGAAAATTGGCGAAACAACAAATTAATTGAAGAATTTTGTCAAACACGATAAGGAATATTTCTTGATGGCTAGAATGACTACTATTGTTGTAGCAAAGCTATTTTGATCCATTCCTTCACGTTTTTCCTATTTTTCTCTCCCCCCACCCCGCAAAAAAAAAATAAAAAAGAAACACCCGAAAACTCAGTATGCAATTGTTGCTTTAGGGGCCTACACGAAATACACCTTTTCATGCAGCAAAACATCTCCTTCGCCACCTAATCTAAATCTCCAACCTTTTTCAATTATTGCATGCCTAACTTCATGACTTCTTCGCAGATGAACAAATGACTCAATTAGCGCTCAGAGTTAGGTACAACGTATGGTCCAACGAAATCGAGAGCCAGGCTCATAAATGAAAATGGTCCAAAAAGAAAGTTCGAATTCGTATTCACGTGGAAATGTTAATTTGACGCATTTAACGTGATATTATTTAAAGGTGATGCGGTCCGGATTTGGTTGGTCCACGTGTCCGAATACTGCGCTTTCCGAAATAGTATTTGCTGGTGGCCCATCTGCTAAAGAGGGAGGAACGCACGTGAGACTAGCCGGTTTTGCCCCGGTGTAGGCTCTCCGACGCTCAAGTTAGTGGTAGGTTCAAGAAGAAGAAGAAGAAGAAGAAGATGAGCAGTAGTGATATCAGCTTGGTTTGCAAGGCAAATGAATGTCTTACCCTTGAGTGGAGAGCCGTATGGAGCTTTTATATGAGAGTGAGGAGCCTGATGTGACGTGGTTGGTGGGATCCGGTCACCTTTAGCCCTGTAGCTGTTATAATAAGTGCCTTTTGTCCCCCTTTTTTCAGTCTTTTGGCGGCTGCTCTCACTCATCATTAATGAGGGGTCATACCCGATATTAAATGGATATCTTGGGCATTTATGACCAAGGATTGTATTTATGACTTGGCATTTAATGCGCCCACGTCTGATGGGATGGACCCATGTGCCAACGTGATGCAGTAGGTGGCAGTGGGCTGCGCCTGCCAGTAATCTCCAGTTGTACTCATCCCGTCAAAGTTCCCATCTTTGCAACGGTTAAGTCTGGGATTTGGCCCTCGATAGGAGCGCCATCGAGGGCAATCTCTCTATTCGAGGGCACCCTTGTTAAGCTGTTGTCTTGTGGGTCTTCCTAAGGGAACGAGGCTGGCGTGTGTGTGCCCTTTCGAGGGCCTTGACGGCTTCGAGGGCGGCAATTCCATACTTAGTGGATTTGTGACTTTTGGGAGATTACGATGACGTGGCATGGTGAAATGGCACTTGACTCATCATTAGCCCCCCCACACTTGAGTGTGACGAGGACGTCAGCCTTCAAGAGTGTATTTATTAGCAGGATGTCAGACGTCCTTTCGTTTTTTGAATTTGAAGCGCCATTAGGGTATGAAGAGCCGCACCTTTTCAGCCTGTCAGCCCACGCGTCTGTTTGGGGGGACGTGTCATGTCCCCAGCCATTAATTTTGGCGGCCGAAGGGTTTTCACGCGAAAGGGAGTGTTCTGTCGCCTTTATTGCAGGCTTTTTGGGTCATCGAGCCCGAGGTGCCATAATGGTGGGTGATTTCCCGTATAACCTATAAATAGTTGCGGGTTTCACCACAATCCGATTTTTCTTTCCATCTGCTATATTCATTCAGATGACTGGCTTAAGGATTTCCACCACATTCACGACATTCTCAAGTTCTCGTCGCCATTTCAGGTGAATCTCCTTTTCCTTCTCAAATTTCCCCTTCTTTTTTGTAAAAAACCCTAGCCGCCATGGGACCTAAGAGAAAAATACTGGACGATTCTGACCCCACGCCTGAGGACTTGGCGGTGGAGAGGGAGGTTCACCTCCCCTCCCAGTCGGTTTTAGGCACCGGGGTGGGTCGCGCCAGTGAGGACACGGGAGCCACGCTGGCCGGGGCACCGTCAGAGGGCGGCACGAGAGGTGAGGCGCCAGGCAACGCGCCGGAGAGTGTCCGTCCTCGTCCGAAAAGGAAGATGACGGGACCAGCCAGAGGGGACGCAGGACCAAGCGGGTCGCTGGCCAAGAGACCAAAAGCACGAGGCGCCGAAATGGGCAGATTTCAGACAGCCTCCCTCCCCCGGGATATGTCCAACAACATCACGGTGGCGGGAATCGAGAAAATCAGGGAGGAATATGGGGTCCAGTTCCCTATTCACATGCCGGGCCCGACGGAGAACATGGTGGAGCCAAGGGAAGGGTGTGTGGCCCTCAATCTTCATCACTTCGAGGCAGGATTGCGCCTTCCTTTTCCTCCCGAAGTCCGGCGATTACTGGAGTTCACTGGGGTTTGCCCCTGTCAATTGGTGCCGAACTCCATCATGATCATCATTGCCTTCGTGGTGATCATGAAGTGTCTAAAGGAAGAGGCAAGCCCCGCTAATTTTTTGGAGTTTTTTAGATCGAACGAATCGGTTCGGTCGGGCCCCGGCGAATCGGCGTATGATGGGCCCGGATTCTTGTACTTATCAGCCTGTTCTGGCTCCTCGAAGGTACTGGACGGCTTCAAATCCTCCCACGGGTCGGGATGGAAAAGGAAGTTCATCTTTGTGGAGGATCGAGGGCAGTTGGGTATGCCTTCGAATTGGCGTCAGCCTCCAATACTTAATCGAAATCAGTTCCACGAGGAGCCAAGCTTTGACGAGGGGAAAGTGGGGGACTTGGCGAAGATGGGGAGGATGTGCGTGGTTTATCTAACCTTCGAGGACATACTTCGCACGTGCCGCCTCTCGAGCGCCACTGGTGACCCCGGCCCCGGCGAGCGTCCCGGTACGCGGTGTCAACCCTTTATCGAGAACCACCTTAGGGCCTAAGTCTTCTTCCCCTCGTTTTTTCTGCATTTCATATTGCTTGTCGAGGTTCTTGCGGGATAATAATCTTCTCTTTTTGCAGCTTTACAAATTCTCATGGACGCACGCAAAGCACTGTTGGCGAGGCTTGATCGCCAAAGGCGCCAAACCCAGCCCCCGCGACCCAGGGTGACGCCGTTTCACAGACCCGTCACTCAGAAGGCGAGGAGGCCAAGGAAAGATACCGGGGCCGGAGAGGGTTCCAGCCAAGGGGTTGGGGCCTCCGAGGAAGAAACAGAGGCTGAGATCCCTCGATCAGCCGAGGGGACTACACCAGCAGAGAGGGCGTCACCGGCCGAGGAGGCGACGGCCCCAAGGGGCGATGAGGGTGGCCCATCGCCCCCAGATCAAGCAACGCCTCAGCCAGAGGCCCCCACTTCGGTGCCGACTCCAGCTCCTAGGGGGTCGGCCCCTGCTACTACTCCTTCAAGGCCTTCGCCCAGGCCAATGTCAACTGGGGCTCCCACCGAGGCTACGCCTTGAACTAGGATGAGTTCTGCCAGCCCCCCCACTGGGACAGCACAGTCAGCGCCTTCAACCCGGCCAAGTCCCAAAGGTGCCGCCCCTCGAAGGGTTTTGCCAGGGGTCTCCATCCGCGAAGGGGGCACTGAGGGCTCTCGGAAGAGAGCGGCGGATGAGGAGGCTGCTCGGGGGGCCAAGAAGCAGAAATCAGTCCCCACGGGAAAAGGCAAACGGGTGGCAAGCCCCGAGCCCCCGGAGTCGGACGAGGAGGACGAGATTCTCAAATGCGTAGACGTGGGGCCCAGTAATCCTGTCCACCTCGAGCACCACCACTCTAATCTTCGTATCACCAGGATAGGGGCCAACGAGACTGATACGAAGATGAACTTGGCCCTTCTTCGGGGTCTTCAGTTTCCCAACGACCATCGGGCTCTATTGAAGTGCTCCATGGCTGATCTGGAGACCAATCTGGCTAACGCCCTAATTGGGGTAAGGATACACGCCCCAAACTTCAGTCATTTTCATTTTTTTTTTTTTGAACCCATTATTCATCTGTTCGACTTTCTGGATAGGTGGTTGCCCCCTTGTCTCATTATTTCCTCCGCCGTGCAAGCGTCTTCCGGCGGGGGAAGAATAAGTACAAGAGGCTCCTCTAAGAGGAGAAGAAAAAGAATAAGCAGGCGCCTGTCGAAGTAGAGAAGCGCCTCGAGGAGACCGTAGTCCTTGCTGGGGAGCTGGCCTCGACAAATGATAATCTTCGAGGGCAGTTGCAGGAGAGTCAGCAACTCCTCGAATCTGCCCAAGACTCGCATTGCTGGAGCTCGAGAAGAGATGTGCGGGTCTGGACGACGAAGTTAAGCGCACGGCCCAAGCTTGGGAGGAAACGCAGGAGTTGTGCGAGCGGGCCGAAATGGCTCGCGACTTTGCGAAAGAACGCCTCGAAGTAGTTAACAATAAAGTTGCCGAGGCGGAGGCCAAGGCTTTCCGCAACTATGGGGAAGGCATCAAGGCGGGGCTTCAAAGAGCGGAATGGATGTTGCCCGCACGATGCCATAAGAGAATCAAGCGGGCCTTCTCGAGGTTCTTCGTGAGCGAGGCGTTCGACTACATCAGGACGTACCTCGGTTTCCAGGATTCTGCGGAGGCTATAGAGCTGGTCCTCGATTAGCTCCAAACTCGAGGCGAATTAAGGGAGGACTTTGATCGAGAGTCGGTGGGGCTCTCCTTTGACCGCAGCGGGGCGCCGGTGGAATGAGGCTTCGCCCTTGATGGGGAAATCCAAAGAGTTCGACTTCCAAGGAAGCGAATTCAACTTTGCCTTCCGCCGCCTCGAGATTCCAACGCCGGAGACTGCGAAGGGCGAGTCATCGGGGGAAGAGGACGTTCAAATGCCTTCTGTGCCGGCCCCCGAGACCTGGAAGGAACGGATGGCCGAGCCTAGCACTCCCAATGACCCCGAGGACGGAAATGGAGAGGACGGAGCGGGGGCATTTGCCGGTGACGGGGGCGAAGAGGGTCAGGAGGATAGGCCCGTCGAACTCAGCGACTAGGTCCAGTAACCCCCACCCTTTTTATGTAATCTTCCCCCCTATTTTTTGTTTTTTGCCCGCCTAAGTCCTTGTAACTTTTTCGTCCTAGGGCATCTTTTAATGAAATGGCCCATTCGAGGCTTCCCCTATTAAGTAAAAAGATTAGCTCTCACGTCCATATTACTGTTATCACTGTTTTTTCTTTATTTTTGTTATTGAATGATATTTTGATGAAATCGAGAGGCGCTATTCCATTTGTGAAATGAAATTCGTTAAAGCATAAGTGGAATCGAGGGATATAGAAATTTTATTATTGCGCCAAGCCATATTTCACCAAGGCTTAATTGCAAATGTGCGAGAACACTTCAAAGATAATCGAGAGGAAAGGGATTTTTATTAAAACATCTCTTTACATTCGCTTTCCTCGAATCAAAAAGCGTCCTCGACACAAATTTCTACTAACTATCGAGGAAGGGGCGAGCAAACTTATCTTATACATAGAATTTTCTGAGATTCGAAGCATTCCATGATCGAGGTAGTTCCCTTCCTTCCATGTCCTCGAGCCGGTACGCATTATTTTTTGAAATCTTCACAACTCTGTAAGGTCCCTCCCAGTTAGGGTCTAATTTTCCCACATGTTTGGATACTTCAACCTTTTTAAGGACCAAGTCACCAAGTTAGAAATTTCTGGGGCGTACTCCTTTATTATATGCTCGGGCCATGGAGGCTCGATATTTTTGCATCCTCGACCAGGCTGCACCTCTTCTCTCCTCGAGCAAATTTAGTTCCGTGGCTCGGTTCTCCTCATTTTTGGACTCGTCCAAAAATGCGACTCTAGCTGTATTATGTAATATTTCCGCTGGAATGACTGCCTCGGACCCGTACACTAAGGCGTACGGGGAGTCTGCCGTCGCTGTTCGAGGGGTGGTGCGATATGCCCACAAGACCCCCGGTAACTCGTCCGCCCATTCTCCCTTGAAAGCACCCAGCACAGTTTTAAGGTTTTGGAGAATGATGCGGTTGGTTACCTCCACTTGACCATTGGCTTGGGGATTTCCCACGGATGTGAACCGTTGCTCGATGCCATGACTCTGACACCATTCCGTCGTGGCTCGACTTTGAAACTGGGTGCCATTATCTGATATCAGCACTCGAGGGACCCCAAAACGGCAAATGATATTTTTCCATATGAAAGACCGGATCGAGGCATCGGTAATTTTGGGAACGGCCTCAGTCTCGACCCACTTAGTGAAGTATTCCACGGCCACTATGGCGAACTTCCTTTGGCCTTTTCCCATGGGGAAAGGTCCAACTACATCGATCCCCCATTGATCGAAGGGCCATGAAATCTCCACATTCACCATCTCGGCCACCGATTTGTGAGGAAGGTTGGCATAAAGTTGGCACTTCGGGCACTTCCGAGTGTAATCAAATGCATCTTTTAGAATAGTTGGCCAATAAAAACCACTTCTCATGATCTTTTTGGATAGTGATCTCCCTCCCGCATGATTCCCCCAACTCCCCTCGTGAATAGATTGCATTACCTCTCGAGCTTCCGATGGGAGGAGACATCTGAGCGGGGGTCCTAGAAAAGATTTTCGGAATAACCTTCCCTCGCCGTCCAAGGCATATCTTGCACACTGTCTTCTTAGCCTCCTCGACTAGTTTTGGTCAGAAATCTCTTCTCCCGACAAGAAGGCGCGAATTTCATCCTGCCAACTAGGTTCGAGGGGCTGGATAGGCAGAATTGGGGCGCCCCCCTTATGGATTGCAGAGGTGTCAAGAGTTTGAAATCTGACTACATGATCCCTCGTGCCTTTCAGGGCACTTGCAAATTTAGACAAAAGCGTCTGCACGCTCGTTTTCTTCCCTCGGAATCTGCTCCAAAGTGAAAGATTTGAAACTTTCCTTCAGCTTGGAAACATATTCGAGGTACTTGGTCATCATGGCATCCCGGGCTTCGTATATTCCGCCGATCTGATTGGAAACTAGTTGAGAATCTGTGAAGGCTCGGATATGGGAGACTCCTTCTCGAATTGCCAATTCGAGGCCAGCTATGAGGGCCTCATATTCCGCTTCATTGTTTGTGACGGGGAAAATTGAACCTGATAGCGAACTCCACCACATCACCATCTGGGCTCTGTAGGGTGATACCTAGGGCTGTCAATGGAGCGGATTTTAATCCGAATCCGATCCGAGTCCGATCCGAATTTTAGCACATTCGACCGATTAAAATATTCGATGGGTCAGATCCGATAGTAAATATCCGTAATCCGAAATAAATGGGTTGGATTTGGATTCAATGAGTCCGATCCGTTAAAGATCCGAATCCGAATTTTTATATTATATTTTATTAAATTTATACATTATATATAATACAATAGTAATAAAGATACTTCAATGTAATATATATGTCATTATAATTAATAATATATTATTTATTAATTTTTAAGGTACTTTTTTTTAACAAAACATTATATAGTTTTATACATATTCTAAAATATTTTTCTACATTATATAATTTTATTTTTAACATAAAGAGGCGTTTTTTTATAGAATACTAATTAATTAGTCTATATATTAAAGATCTCTGTTACATACACCATATATATACACATATAGGATATGTTATTAGAGATATCTATTATATACTATCATTAAATGAACAACTAATAATCTCTATAGTTATTAGAGATCTTTACTAAATATATTATACATAAACGTATTTATATATAATTCTAATTATATATTATCATTAAATGAAAGATTAAATATGGTGCATAATTATTAAAGATCTCTTATATATATAATATATTTTTGCACATTTATATATTTATATATTAAAGAATTTTTTATTATTTATTTTTTGGTCCAATCATAAAAAAATTTTGTCATATCGGATCGGATCGGATTTTTTTATCGGATCTCGGATTTATTCCGGATTCGGATTCGGATTCGGAATAAAGACTAAAGATCCTATAGGATTTCGGGTCGGATTCGGTAGCCGGTCCTTGTAATCGGATTCGGATCCGGATTGCACTGATTTGCTCCAGATCCGATCCATTGACAGCCCTAGTGATACCAGCTCCCCCTCATTGCGTGGTGGACGATCCATCTACATGTAGGAGCCAAGGGTCGGTGATAGGCGGACTTTCTTCCGGCAGCCCCACTCTTTCGAGGAGGAAATCAGCCAGCACTTGGGCTTGGATGGCGGTTCTTGGTTGATATAATATATCAAACTCCCCGAGCTCTATAGCCCACTTGATAAGCCGGCCCGACGTGTTAGGCTTTGAGATGACTTGCCGGAGAGGTTGGTCGGTAAGCACTACCATTGAATGTGATTGAAAGTACTGTCTCAGCTTCCTTGCGGAGTGGATGAGGGCCAACGCAAGTTTCTTTATCTCCAAGTAGTTCTTTTCTGGCCCTTGCAACACTTTGCTGAGGTAATACACCGGTAGATGCTTCCGATCTCTTATGACCACAATTACTGAGCTGACCGCTTCTGGAGATACAACGAGATACACATACAGCTTTTCTCCTGGGTTCGGTTTTGCTAGCAGAGGCGGGGTGGCCAGATATTCTTTGAGCTCGCGTAGGGCTTGCTCGCATTCGGGGGTCCATTGAAAATCAGGAACTTTCCTCAATTTTTTGAAGAAGAGGAGGTTCCTGTCCGCCGACCGAGATATGAATCTATTCAATGAGACAATCCGGCAGCAGAGCCTCTGGACGTCCTTGATGGATTTGGGGGACCCGATTTTTTATAGAGCCTCGATTTTCTCTGGATTGGCCTCGATCCCCCTCTCGCTGACCATGTAACCCAGAAACTTCCCTCCTCGAACTCCAAACGTGCACTTCGAGGGGTTGAGTTTTAAACCAAATTCCCTAATTACTTGGAAGACCTCTCTACGGTGCTCGAGGTGGTCTCTTTCCTCCGGGCTCTTAAAGATCATGTCATCCACGTATATACTTCGACAATCCGTCCTATCAACTCTTTAAAGATAAGATTCACCAACCTTTGATAAGTCGCCCCTGCGTTCTTGAGGCCGAATGGCATAACCAGGAAACAGTAGACCCCCATCTCTACCACAAACGAAGTCTTGGATTGGTCTTCCGGGGCCATGGAGATCTGATAGTACCCTTGATAGGCATCCATCATACTCATCATTTCGCAGCCCGCCGTCGAATCGACAAGCTGATCGATTCGAGGGAGTGGGTAGGGGTCCTTTGGGCACGTCTTGTTGAGGTCCGTGAAGTCATTGCACATTCTCCACTTTCCTTGCCCTTTAGGGACCACTACCACTTTGCACAGCCACTCCGGGAAGTATATGGGCATGATATAGCCGGCCTTTAGCAACTTATTCACCTCCCCCTCGATTATCTTGTTTCTTTCGGCCCCGAAGACCCTCTTTTTCTGTTTAACAGGCTTGAAAGTGGGGTCGACATTCAAGCGGTGTACAATGACCTCGGGGCTTATTCCAGGAAAGTCCGAGGGCTGCCACGCGAACACGTCCTTGTTCTCTCGCAAGAAGTGAACAAGCATCATCTCCTTAGTCTGATCGAGTTGAGCCCCTATCTTGGTCGTTTTCTCGGGGTTACCAGGCTCCAACTCGATGGTCTTAGATTCTCCAGTGGGCTCGATCCTGCTGTCCTCGAGCTTCCTCGTTTTCGTCGGGGGCAGCTCTGCCCATCCGGAGTCGCTATCCGAGCTGGCCTCGGGTGATTTCCTTTTCGAGGACCCAGGCTTCATCCCAAGTGAGACTGAGTAGCAGGTCCATGCGTCAACTACATCGCATCTCACCTGTCCGATCCCGGTCTCGGTGGGGAACTTCATCATGAGGTGGTAAGTCGAGACCACTGCTCAGAATGCATTAAGCGCCGGTCGGCCCAGGATTAGATTATAGGCAAAGGGGGCGTCCACCACCAGGTAGTTCACCATCAAGGTCCGTCGGTGGGGCTCTTTGCCGAGGGATGTTGGCAATTTGATTTGCCCCAAGGGGTGAATCTGGGACCCCCCAAAGCCTACCAGGGGCGACCTCACCGGCTCCAAGTCAATTTTTCCCATGTCCATCTTTTTTAAGGTCGAGTAGAATAGGACATTGGCTGAGCTTCCGTTGTCAATCAAAGTCTTGGTAATGGCGAAGTTGGCTACGTCGGCCGTTACCACCATATGATAGTCGGGTTGCTCAGTCAGACCTTCTGGGCTCCGGACAAGGATCCTGTCATTTTCGGTGAACTCGATCGAGCATCCCTCGATAGCATTGACCTGCTGGGGGTAATCCGGATCCTCGAGGGCAAACCGGTCATACCGGAGCTTCCTGCCAACTTTCTTTCGAGAGGATCTAGTATCACCCCCTGCTGGTCCTCCCGCGATCATAAGGATCGTGCCCTTTGTGGGGTGATTGTTGCTCAGGGGCCTCTTGCCGGCTCTTTTCGAAATTTCTTGATGCTTTTGAGGGCTCGCCTTTCTAGGTGACCTCGACCGATCTCGATGGATCGGGGAGGCCCGGCTGTCATAGTACTCTAGCTTCTTAACAAATTCCTGGAGCTTCCCACCACAGATCAGGGCCTCGATCTCGTCCTGTAAGTTATAGCAATCCTCTGTGTTGTGCCCATGTTGTCGATGATAGGCACAATATTTTCCGCTCCTCCGGGCTTTCCTCCCCTGGGGCATCCTCTTAGGCGTTGAAAACGCGTGGCTCCCAAGGAGTGAAAAGATCTCAACTAGGGGTCTTGGTAAGGGGAGAGTACTCTTTGTATTTCCTGACCACCTCCTTCCTTTCCTTGCGCCTTGATTTGTCTTCCCGGGGTTTGGTATACCTTCGCCCTTAGCCTTGGGCGGGTGCTTTATGAGGTTGAGCTCCTCCATCTCCATGTACTTGGAGGCCAGCTGCTGAATCCCGGCAATGGTACGGGGGGCCTGCATAATAATGGCCTCCGCACATTTCTCATTCTTTAGGGCTTGATATAGCGCATGCCGAACAAACTCGACCCCCACATCTTCCACTTTGAGGAGCTCATTGTTAAATTGTTCCATGAAAGCACGCAGGCTTTCATCTTCTCTCTGGACTACTCCATACAAATGAGTATGGGACAGCTTAGTAGACATCTTGGCGGCGAAGTGGTTCAAAAACCTGTCTGCTAATTCTTTATAGGAGGAGATGGACTGTGGCTCCATCTTCTTAAACCATGTAAGGGCGATCCCTTGGAGGGTGGTAGAGAAGAGACAGGCCCATATATGGAGGTTACTGGTTGCCACCCCTACTACGTCCTCATAATGAGTCAGGTGCTCCAGCGGGTCCGTAGTACCGTCATAACAGGGTAAGCTGGTGGGCATGTGTTCATCCGGGGCCAATCGGGACTCGGCAATCTCCAAAATAAATGGAGATCTCTCCAATCGGTGGTTGTAAGGAGGCAGTTGTCGCGTTACTTCCACCCTTAAGCTTCTATCTCCTTCGCGACGCCTGGACAGGCGATCTATCTCATCCTGTAGGTCGCTGACCTGTTGGCGCATGCGAGCCAGCTCTTTCGGCTCCTCCCCCCTTCGAGGGCGCGGACGATGATCGCCGGACCGGGACCTGGCGGGAACCCTGGACCCGGCGGGTGCATCCATGGCGTTTCGGCCAGGAGGAACCCTTTGAGTGGCTATATTACCTGATTCAGCGACCTCTTCCCTGGGGTTATATCTATGACTCCCTTCACGCGGGGATTGGCTACGGCGGGGATCATGATGCTCGTTGCGGCGAGATACAGCTGGAGGCCCTACCTCATTAAGGGATGGAGATAGATCCCCGGATAATAACCGGACTAAGGTTTGGTCATCACAGGCCCCCAACAGCTGTCTGATCCAGCTGATGGGGAGGGTGACCGTATGCTCAACCTGCTGCGTCCCTGCTGCTTGAGCTGGTGCGGGATCGTGAGAGGGTCCTACACCCGGGCCAGCGGGCAGTGCGGGTGCTGTAGGTTCCTTTCCTCTGTTTACGACGTTGACGACTTCCTCTGCCCGTTGAGTCACTTCGGGAGGTTCGCGGTGGCCCCTCTCCGATGTGGAGGACATGTGAGTTCGTCAGGTGTTCACCATTCTTCTTGCTTGAGAAAGAATCACCTCTTGAACAGGATTAGGCCCTCCTTCTAGCGCCAAATGATGCGGTCCGGATTTGGTTGGTCCACGTGTCCGAATACTGCGCACTCCGAAATAGTATTTGCTGGTGGCCCACCTGCTAAAGAGGGAGGAACGCACGTGAGACTAGCCGGTTTTGCCCCGGCGTAGGCTCTCCGACGCTCAAGTTAGTGGTAGGTTCAAGAAGAAGAAGATGAGCAGTAGTGATATCAGCTTGGTTTGCAAGGCAAATGACTGTCTTACCCTTGAGTGGAGAGCCGTATGGAGCTTTTATATGAGAGTGAGGAGCCTGATGTGATGTAGTTGGTGGGATCCGGTCACCTTTAGCCCTGTAGCTGTTATAATAAGTGCCTTTTGTCCCCCTTTTTCCAGTCTTTTGGCGGCTGCTCTCACTCATCATTAATGAGGGGTCATGCCCGGCATTAAATGGATATCTTGGGCATTTATGACCAAGGATTGTATTTATGACTTGGCATTTAATGCGCCCACGTCTGATGGGATGGACCCACGTGCCAACGTGATGCAGTAGGTGGCAGTGGGCTGCGCCTGCCAGTAATCTCCAGCTGTACTCGTCCCGTCAAAGTTTCCATCTTTGCAATGGTTAAGTCTGGGATTTGGCCCTCGATGGGAGCGCCATCGAGGGCAATCTCTCCATTCGAGGGCACCCTTGCTAACCTGTTGTCTTGTGGGTCTTCCTAAGGGAACGAGGCTTGCGTGTGTGTGCCCTTTCGAGGGCCTTGACGGCTTCGAGGGCGGCAATTCCATACTTAGCGGATTTGTGACTTTTGGGAGATTACGATGACGTGGCATGGTGAAATGGCATTTGACTCATCAAAAGGTAATAGCGTAAAATCCGCGCATGATAAGGAATAATTTTTAGAAAAAAATTAAAAATTAATTGATTATATTATATAAATAATTACTTGTTTGTAATTATTTGAATTAAATTGAAGGGTGAAATAAAAACTTAAAAGAGAAAGATACTTTTAAGTTATGTGATAAATATTTTGGTAGGAACTTGAAAAAAAAAAGAGAGAATTCTTGCTTGTACTAGATGAAGGAATAATATTAGTGATGAAAATTGTAGCGCTTTAGAATATTTAGCTTGTATATAATTCAAAAAATGAAATCTTCATATGACACAAAAAAATATCATGCATAATACGTCAATTTAGGAATTGAAAATAGTTATCAGATCGAGTCCACTGGCTATTTCTTATGCGTGTTCTACGCGATTTTGGATTTAGCGAACACTAGATGAAGCTGATAAAAAATTTTTGTAGAACATTGTTGGTTTTCTGTTCTCGTCAATGGGGCGAATCCTCGATATTTCCAGTTGACCTGAGGCATACATCAAGGGGACCCCATTTTGCCGGCGCTATTTATTCTAGCGGCCGAGTGGCTATCAAGAGGATTCAATGATCTCTTCGGCAGGCATCCTTCCATGTCATACACGGATTACTCGGAAGTCTTGGTCTCTCACCTTGCCTACGCTAATGATGTCATTATTTAAGGCTGGCTTAGAGGGCATTCGTCGTTTGATGGATTTCTTGAAGGAATATGAGGAGATCTCGGGACAAAAACTGAACACGACAAAGAGCTCGTTCATTGTCTTCCGCCACTGCCCCTGAAAACGGACTAGTCAACTTAAATAGCTCACGGGATTCACTCAAACTAATCTCCCGATCACATATCTAGGTGCTCCTCTCTATGTGGGCCGTAAGACGAACTCTCTCTTTTAGGATCTCATCAAAAATTGAAGAACAAGCTTATTTCCTAGGGGAATAATTTTCTTACCATAGGGGCACGTCTCCTACTTATCAAGTTTGTTCTAGGTTCGATTCCTCTCCACACCCTCCAAGTTCTTGAGCTAAGTCGATCATGGAAAAGATCTCTAGGCTTTTCAACCGATTCCTTTGGGGGTCTTTTGGCAGACAGAGTAGAACACACTGGTGCGCTTGGTCCGATGTTTGCACGCTTAGGAGCAAAGGAGGGTTGGGGGTCTAAAAGTTGGAAGATATGGTGCGCACTTTCTCGTGCAAACTATGGTGGCAATTTTGCTCCCAAGACTCATTGTGGGCGAGATTTATGAAGCCCAAATATGCTCGGAGTGGTCACCCTATGGATTTGGAATTCAAGAGAAGAGGTTCCCATATGTGGAAGCGCATGATGATAATTAAACAAGAGGTCGAGCCATATCTTTTCTGGAGTCTTAGGGAGGGTAGCGTTTCCTTTTGGTGAGACTAGTGGCTAATGGAGGGCTGTCTCGCTGAAGTTGTCCCGTCTCAAGTCCACAATGAAGATAAGGTTCGTCAATATTGGAGCGGGACATCTTGGGATATGGAAAAGCTTGCAAAGATCCTGCCCCCATATCTGGTTGAGCGAGTTGTCGTTGTCCCAATCCAATTGAACAATGGCGATGCACTTATGTTGAAGCGGGAAGCTTCGAGCTTGTTTTCTACTAAATCAACGTGGGAGATCATACGTGAAGGAAACCCACACATGACCTGCTCGGGTAGCTCTGGTCGTCTTTACTTTGTCCCAACATCTCAGTATTTATATAGAGAATTCTCAAGAGATAGGTGCCCACGGACACTCGCATGCAGCGGAAGGGACTTTCTCTTGCCTCTCGCTGTTAGTGTTGCACAGATTATGAGATGCTTGAATCTTTTTCTCCTTGATCGGTCTAACACGACTAGGGTCGATCTTACTTTACTATATTGGCTTAACTCTGCTGCATCACACTCGCATATGCATGCTCGTTTGTTGGTTGCTATTGTGATTATTTGATATCTCTGGGAGGCAAGGAACATGAGCAAATATAAAGGGAGAAGGATTCGAGTTAGCCAGGTTGTGTATTGAATTTGGCGCCACGTTTACCTCCTGAGTTGTGGTAAAACGTTTAATGCTGGGCATTGGAATGGATACGTCTGGCAACTAAGATCGTGCGATGGCTCAAACCGGACCAGGGCTGGATTAAAATCAACACGAATGGAGCGTCGAGGGCTGGCATGGTGGTCGGTGCCAGGGGAATTGCCCGGGACCACGAGGGCCGAGGGGTATTTACTTTCTACACATTTCTAGGGGCGACATCTAGCATTCACACGAAGCATCGGGCAATTGCTGAGGCACTTTGTATTGCCAAGGATTGGGCATACGTGAGGATTTGGATTGAAACGGATGCCAGGACCATCTTATCTTTTTTTATGGGAACCCAAGGTGGTCTTTGGCATGTGCAACATGATCTTCTTAATATTCGAAACTTCATGGCTAGCTTGACTATCGAGTTTACCCATATATGTAGAGAAGCAAATCAAGTGGCCGACCACTTGGCTAATGTAGCATGTGACACCAAAGACACTAGGACTCTATCAATTCAGTGGCTGGAGAGAAGAATGCAAGGACTCATTTGAATGGATCAGCTCGAGCTTCCACACTTTCGTAGCAAAGTTTGTGAATTTAGCATGGTAGGCTAGATTAGGTCTTTTGTTTCTTTTTGATTGTTTAGATGGCTAGGAGTTTGGTTCATTTGGCTTTGTTTAGTTTGTTAGGTTTATTTTATGTTATAGTTGGCTAGGATGCTTGTACTCAAAAACT
The DNA here is from genome assembly GCA_026212405.1 of Petrea volubilis. NCBI lineage: Eukaryota > Viridiplantae > Streptophyta > Magnoliopsida > Lamiales > Verbenaceae > Petrea > Petrea volubilis. The sequence continues at coordinate 5,469,155 of CM047886.1, read as the reverse complement.
TTGTAATCTTTTGATTATTACTATTAATAACACCGGGGAGTTGGGGGGGGGGGACCCTACGAAAAACCCACGGCGGGCACATGCCGGTTTTATTAAAAAAAAAAAAAGAAAGAAAATGGTTATCATTGGTTGAAGAAAATAATAAAAGATAAATTGAGCTAACTAAAAAATTGTCAATCTTTTGCTAACTATTGTTTTTTTAAAAGAGCTGAAAAAGTGGGAAAATGTATAAGTATGTATCTATACTATTATATTAAGTCGAGGACCCTTTAAGTTTTCTTTTCATTTTTTTAAAGATAAAAATTGGACTTTTTATTCAATAATAGAATCCATCAAAACTATAGATGATAAAAAATCAGGAGTATCGCAGCTCCTTTCCATGAAACTTGAAGAATGTCTAGTTAATGAGCCGCTTCGTTTCCAGTGCGGCGCACCAAATTAACATAAACTCTTGGAATTTTTCTAGTACTTCTCTCGAATGTCTAGTAGTAGATTCCCTTACTCTGAGCTATCTTCATTTAAGACCTTCAATTTGCTAATGAGACCTTGACAATCTCCCTCTAGGATTACGTTCGTCCAGATGGTACGCCCATGAGACTGCTTCATAGGTTGCGAGAGCCTTGACTACTTCTGGGTTGAAATTGCCCCGTTCCCTATTTGAGCGCCATCCCAAACACTGTTCCGATGAGTCCCGTGCAATAATATCATCCAAACCATATTCGGATTCGGCTGCAAACAAGGCGCCATCGAAATTAAGTTTAACGCTAGGAGCAGGAGGAGGGCGCCACCTAGATCGGATCCGATTATGTAATTGGATCGGTTGAGTCGATATTAATTCCAAAAAAGACTTCAATAGTTCGTTGAAAATAGGACTACATCTAGCGACCTCTGGGTTATGCATATCCCTTCAAGTTTTCCTTTGGTGTGTTTAAATGTATTGTTCCGAAAACATTCTTTGTCATCTCTTCTCTCTCAACATATATATATATTTTTTTTCTTTTTTTTCTTCCCTTCATCTCTTCTCCTCTCTCCTGTCTCACATTCCTCCTTTTATTTTCTGTTAACTTTTTGTTTCAAAATTTTTCAGCCATACAATTTAATCTTATTTGTAATATTTTTTTCGATTATCATAAGTTTAATAAATATATTAGAAAAAAGTTAAAAAGATAGAATGAACAGTAAAATAGTTAGATATATATATATATGGGAAAATATCAAAAGCAATAATTTTATTTTATGACTTGCACATATATCGAGTGTATCCAATAGTCTAATTAAATTTTATTAACAGTAGCATGCATATAGAATCAAACATGACATTTCTACAAGATTTCTAAGATAATAATAATACGTCCTAAAAGTGAAAAAAAGATGAAGACATGGAAATGAAGTGGATGTTTAGAATGGAATTAGAATTATATAAACATAATGGAAGTAGAATATAATAAATTAAGAATAAAATACAATATAGATAATACAATTTAATCTTATTTTAATTTTCTTTGTTTTTTTCTTTTCTTTTAATATATCATAGATTTAATAAATATATTAGAAAAAAGTTAAAAAGGCACGAACAGTAAAATAGTTAGACATATATATATATATATATGAAAATATTAAAAAAAATAATTTTATTCTATAGCTTGCACACGTATCTAGTGTGTCCGGTAAGCTAATTAAATTTAATACAGTTGGATGTTTAGAATGGAATCAAAATTATATAAACTAAAATGAAAGCAAAGTATAATAAATCAATAATAAAATCCAATATAAATCCACCGGTACAAATGGAGATAGAATAAATAGTTTCCCTCCTTTCGTAAGATGCAATTTTTATTTTACTGAATCTATATTTTCAATAATTATGGCGTAATGATTCTTGCAATATCAGTTTAAACAAAAGTAAAAGAAACGAGTTAATTCCATTTTTTGGTCTCATAGGAAACGTTCATTTAAGTCTTGTAGAATAGGTTTTTGTGCTACATTTAGTACCACCGTCCAAAATTTGATGGCAGCTCAACAAAAATAGCTAAGTGTACGATTGCTAAGTCTGTGTGGCATTTTATTGCTTATGTGGCATCTGATGTGATAGTGACAAAGCAACTAATTCACTAAAAATATAACATATAAAATAATTAATAGAAAATAATATATAAAAATTAAATAACATCACTTACATAATAAAATATATAAATTTAAAAATAAAACTTAAAAGCTATAATATATAAAGAAAATTGATACATAACATATTATATATAATACATATAATGGATGAAGCACATATCAAAAATATAAAATTTGAAGTAATATAATACATGTCTATGTTGCCTATGAGATAAGAAATAAAAGTATGGAAAATTTTCTTTATGTATTATATTTTTTAAGTTATATTTTTATTTTTAATATTTTTTTATTATATATATTTTATATTATTTAATTTTTATATATTATTTTATATTAATTATTTAGGTATTTTATATTTTTAATAAGTTGTTGCCAGAGAATATCAAAACAGACTTACCTGTCAGACACATGAATGATTTGTGTTAAGCAACCATCAAATTTTGATCGTTGAGGCTAAATGTGTCACGAAAATCTATCCTATAGGACTAAATGTGGGAAATTTCATCCTATGGAACTAAATGTAAAATGAAACATTTCCTATAAGACCCAAAATAAAGTTAACTCCAAAAGAAACTTTTCACTTAGCAATGCTATTGGTGTGTGGCCGAAAGCCATAAACACCAATTTTGTACATTAATCATACAAATTGAAACTGGAAAAAAAAATGAAAATGTTATATGCTGATAAATTGAAATAATTCAAAAAAAATCATAAATAAGAAGAAAAAAACAACAACAAAGAACAAAGAACAAAGAACAAAGAAAAAGAAAAAGAAATGAAGAATTTAATGGATTGTGTAATTTAGAAAAAAAAATAGTTACACACATAGAGATATGACCTTTATTGGCGCATCTACTAAGTCCAAAATTTTTGATATGATCAAATATAAATTTATTAAAATATTTGATGATTCCCATCAATCTAATTATCAGATCAAAATAAGGGGGAAATAGATGAGACCGAGAATAAATGATAAAATGACACACACCCAAAAAAAAAAAACATAAACAAAGTAAGAACGAAAGGAAAAACTTACAGAATACGGTGATGATTATCATACATGAAGAAGGTAAAATTAAAATATAAAATGAATTTAAATAAATAAATGATTAAAGAAAAAGACACAAAAAAAAAAAGAAAAAACATAAACAGAACAAGACTTAAAGGAAAAACTTACAGAATATGATAATAATCATCATATATATGAATGAAAATTAAAATGAATCTTAAGAAATTAAATAAATAAATAAATATTGCTAATAAAAATCTACATTCAATGATTTTATGTAGAAATGACATCTCCACTTTTACCCAATTATATTATACAAAGTATTACATGAAAATGTTAAAATAATAAATATAATATTAAGATTACAACCAATGAATACATGTCCATACAATTAACAAAAAAAAAAAGTTCATGCCTAGATTGTTTATTTCAAAGAAGGAAAAAAAAGAAGAAAAATAAAAAATGAAAGACAAATAAGTATATACATAATGAATAATAAAAGAAAAAAGTGAAAAAAAAAAATTATTACAAAAAAATTAACTAAATTTATAATGAGCACATGCCCAAATTTAATAAGAAGCAAACAAAAGTACTTTTTCCCGCAGCGATGTGAGTTTATTATGTTGGCCATCTCAAATCGATGAATTTGACAAAAACTTTGATGCTAGTTTTAGAATCAACTCATGTTGCATTTTAAAATCTATTTTGTATCCTTTTTCAGAAGCATGCATCACATTCAGTGTGTGCGAGTTATGTTGCCCACCAGAAAAGCTATGTAAATTTGTAAGATATAGGACATATAGGAAGTATTATAAATTCAACCTTTATTTTAATATCCGGTAATTTTGTTAATCATCTCACAATGGCTAAATATCAAAATATAAGTTAATTAATAATGACGTGTGTAATCCTCACATTATGAATTAATTTTTAGAGTTGAGTTAGGCCTAAGCTTCTAATTTTTATGTAGTATAAGAACAAATTAGGTCTTGGATTATTGCCTGGCCTCTCATGCTCCAAATTGTTTCCAACTATATTTAGCGGGCGTGTAAATCATCCACATTGACTAAGAGGGTGATATGTTGGATTTTACTTTTAAAAATAAGTTATTAATATGTTTGGATAAGTAAGATACGTGTGGTTCATTATATGTTAATAACAACAATGTTGTAATTATTTGATTAAAAATAAAGAAGTTTGGTAGAGTTTTAAAAAATAAATTGATATTACACACTTTTTGAAGAGAGCTTCTGGGCTTTTAAATATTTTATTTTAGGATGTTATAAGATTATCCTTTAAAAAATTTGTCAAACACTTTATGGCATCTTTCAAATTATCAAACATCTTATAAAATGTTTTGAAAAACTTTCAAATCTAACCAAACAGGATTTAAATATCAAGATATGGATTGATTAATAATGACTTGATAATTAAAAGCATGACTTTGGTAATTAACACAAACACGGTAATGGCATTTAGCACTAATATATACCATTATATCTTTGAAGGTGAGATACAAATGCAATATTCAAATTTCCAAAATCCTCTAACCTCTTTAAAATATATCTCTCAGATACACATTTATTGCGACATTTCATACTCTTGAAATTTTGAATTAAATTATTAATTCCCACAGTATATTAGGTTTACATGTATATATATATATATATATATATATATTCAATAAAAAGGAATAAAAAAGCATTCAATTTCTTATTAAGGATTTTTAAATGATATTTTTAAAAATGACAGATTTGATGTGTGATATTATTATTATTATTATTATTATTATTATTATTATTATTATTATTGATACAATATCAAAAATATTCTATTTTATGGTTTAAAATATGTTTATAAAAAAAATCACAAATAATCACTCTATACAATATAGTAAAAGACGGGATATTAAGATTAATTCACTTTAATTAATAAAAAATAATACAAATTTATTTCTCTTTATTATTTTGGGTGGTTTCATTCTCTTTATTTTTTTGGGTGGTTTCATTTTTACTATCTTATTAGTTTCAACAAAGTAGACAACGTAATATACTTTGTCAAATGTTTTTCCACTGAATGCAGAGCTTTAACACTTTTAACTCTTTAATGAAATTTCAGATCCACTAAATTAAACTCTTGAAAATTGAGCAAATGAATGTTTCATTTCAATTCATTCTTGAATTATGTTTTGTAAAATATTATATGAATCCAAACGGTACAATTCAAATTAGCCCCACTTGAAAGCAAATTAGTCTATCTCTGTTTAATTTTTTTTTTTTTTCAATTTCATCCTTCACTCCACTCTTTGATGGGAATTTCAGATTAATATATATATATATATATATATATATATATATATTAAATTAACCAAGATCCCCTAGGCAAACTTTCATCCACAGTTAACAATTTAAAATCATCTTACGCTTTTTACAAAATTTGTAATTTGATTCCCGATTGGACAAATTAGCATTTTAGCATTAAAAATCCAACACACACACACACACACACACACACACATATATATATATATGTTATACAATGATGTTCAATTCTATTTTCAATATATGTTTTATGTGACAATTTATATGACATTAAACACTCAATAAGATTAAACATTTATTTTGCTTTAGAATAAAAATAACTTTGATGACCAAAAAGTTAGAATACTTTTCATGTCCAAAAATTCCATATAATTATTTTTCAATTTGAAAGATCAGTTATATCATACTTCTGTTCCTAAAATCTTAATAGTAAATTTTTTTGACTACATTATTCTACACTTCTTAAATTAAATATCGTAAATTATTTGATAGTTTTCTCTTTTAAGATTGAAACGAAATTTATTAATTTTTTGGACTATAAAAATTTATTCGACAGAATCATTAGTAACTTCTTTTATTTTTCTGAACGGACATATACTTTACTATTCCTATGAATTGTGTGCCAATTCCACAATATGACATAAACTGATGTCTTATTTATTTAAAATTTAATTTGGATATCAAAATAATTATTATTCAGCTATCAAATTCTGATTTTTTTCAATGAGAGGCCTAGATACAAATAGTGTAAAAGATGATGGATGATTTTGAATCATTAATTGTACATAAAAGTTTGTTTAGGGATATTTTGGACAATTTATATTTTCTAACCAAAAAATTCCACCAAAATGTAGAGAAAATGATTAAATTAAAGAAAATTAAAAAAACAAGGGCTGATTTTCTTTTCAAGTGAAAAGTCAATGACTAATTAGATATATATATATATATATATATATTAATATATAACAAAAAATTTATAAATATACATTTGAAGTATTATGTATACATAAATGATTAGCTTGTTTTATTGGTTAAAAATGAGCATAGATTTAGTTGATATTCTGTCCAAGTAGTAAATCCAATTATAAAGTGATAGATTGGTAAAAGATTTTTATATTTCCAGTTGGTAGCGTCACTTGTTTAATTGATAGCCATATCACAAAGTTACAAAAAATTAGCATCCTATAAAATATAAGGTGCAACATAATCAGGGAAAACAAAGTCCCCTTCTTGAAATAACAAGGCATATCTAGCTAAAGTATGGGCAGCCAAGTTACCCGATCTATGAGTGAAACAAAATAAAAGCCTAGTGAGATTAATAGAAAGTCGCTGGATGTCTTCAATAACCGGACCAATGCTGGAGAAATCAACCTGCATGGAGCAAAGTTTGGTAATAAGGTTTTGGCAATCCCCCTTAAGAATGACGTTGTGCCATCCTCGATAGATGGCAAGCTTCACCGCTTTAAACGCTGCCAGGGCTTCCACATGCTCAGCATCAAAAGCACCAGTGCTGCGGATTGACATCCACCCAATACATTCTCCAAGAGAATTCCAAGCAATACCCCAACGCTATGTGCTTGTTGATCCTGAAAACTCGCACCGTCAAAGTTCGCCTTAGCAACACCCTCTGGCGGCGGATCCCATCGAGAAGCAACGTTTCTTGGTGTTTGTGGAGTAGCCGCGCCTAGCAATGGAGTTGTACTCACTCTCAAGAATGCATCAAGATATGAAGAAGCCAACTGGATTGTGTCAAGCGGGGAGACCGGAGTCGAACTGTCCGACCATTTTCTATTTCAACTCCACCAAATTGACCAAGCGATAGTGAGAAATAAGTCGAACTCCCGAGAGTTCAGCCATTAAACACATGCACGATCTACTCTACCAACGAGCCCCCCAGACGACCAATAATATTCCACGGCAAAGAAGATAGTGCCCATACTTGTCTGCTGAAAGGGCAACGAATGAAGATGTGATCCGTAGTCTCGATCGGATCTAGACAAAAAGGGCAAGGGAAGTCTCCTCCATTGTGGTGACGACGAAATTGACCGTTGTAGGTAGAATATCCCAGCTAAGGCGCCATCCGAACTCCTTAACTTTCGGTGGGACATGAGCATTCCATAGAAAACCCCAGCTAGTTCCAGTCCCGATAGAAGTAATGGCCAGGGATTGATCCAAATCCGAACAAGCGTGCCTATATGCGCTACGTACACTGAACCGGACATTCTCCTCAAAGTGTCAAACCAAGAGGTCACGCTGGGACGAGTCACCTAATGAAATACGTAGAATTTGCTCAGCATCAGAGTCATCAAAAAGAGCCGAGATGACTGACGTATTCCAGTGTGCCTTGTCCAAATATCGTAGTTGATCAACGGTGTTATAAGGACATTGGCGTGGTTTAACAGTGATGGGCCAAAACGTATGTGGGCGTGGGATCCAGGGGTCAGACCATATGTTAACACGACGCCCGGACCCAATTCTCCACCGACACCCCTTATTAACAAGAAGAATCACCTGCACAGATGCTCCGCCACGTAAAGCTCGGATTCAAACCCGGTACTGCGTGAAAAATATCACAAGGAAAATATCTGACCTTAAGAACCCTACTGAGTAAGCTTCGAGGAGTCGTAATAACACGCCAGACCTGTTTAGCCAACATTGCCAAATTAAAAGCTTGAAGCCTCCGAAAGCCCAAACCGTCATCCTTTTTACTGGCACATAGTGACTCCTAAGCTACCCAATGTAGCTTCTTGTCGTTGCCTTTATTCCACCAAAAGTTAGCCACCAAAGATTCAAGTTCCTGAAGAAAAGTGTCAGCTAGCTTGAAACAGCCCATCGCATAAGCCGGGATCGCTTGGAGGATAGACTTGATAAGAATCTCTTTCCCCGCTTGTGAAAGAAGCTTCTCTGACCACCCTTCGATATGTTGCCACACTTTGTCTCGGATTGAAGAAAAGATCTCCTTCTTAGATTTACCCACAACAAAAGGTAAGCCTAGGTACTTTTCGTGTTTCGCCTCAAGGGTCACCCCCAATCTCGCTACCATCGCCTCTTGGTCCACCATGGGTACATTACGGCTAAAAACAACTTAGACTTCTGAATTTAATCTCCTGCCCTGATGCTATCCCATACCTCTTCAAAATTTGCACAATACTATCAACCGCTGTTGACGAAGCTTTGCAAAAAATGAAAGTGTCATCGGCAAATAGTAAGTGAGACACACGAGGGGCCCGCTTGCAGATCGCAACCCCCTCAATCCGCTGCATGCGCTCCTGTGCCTGTAAAAGACTCAACAACACCTCTACGGTACAAAGGAAAGGTATGAGGAGAGAGGTCTCCTTGACGGAGACCCTGCTGAGGTGAACTATGACCAAATTGAAGTCCACTCTGCATAAACGAATAAGACACAGAAGAGACACAAGATATAATCAACTGCACAAAACTAGAAGAAAAACCTAATCTCACCAGAACTCTCTCGAGAAAGCACCATTCCACCTTGTCATATGCCTTGCTCATATCCAATTTAAGGGCAAGATACCCCTCTCAACCACTCATCTTATTTTTGAGGAAATGATTGAGTTCAAAAGCTACTAAGATATTGTCTGTAATTAAACGGCCTGGAACAAAAGCAGACTAGAAGAGAGACATGATATTATCAAGAACCGATTTAATACGATTAGCAATGGCCTTGGAGCCAAGTTTATATACAACATTACATAGACTAATAGGCCGATATTGCTCCAATATTAGAATCTCCATTTGTAAATAGTTCTCTTTCCTTCAAAAAAATATATATACATGACTTAAAATACAATTCTGCCTTATATTAATAAAGGACTATAATTCTGCATTTAAAATATGAAGATTCACTACTAGAAAAATGCTAATTTGCGATCAAAATCTGCGACCGAAAAAATTGGTCGCAATTTGCAACCATGTTTGCAAAAGATTTAGCAAAATTTGCCCAATTTTGGATCAACTTTTTTGTGACAGATTAAATCGATCACAAATATCATAAATTCGATCGCAATTTGGGCGCACATTCTATAAGGTTTTAGTGCTACTTTGCCACAGACGAAGTCTGTCGCAAATGCGATAACTTAAATTTCCAACCGACTGTATTGGTGGTGAATTTTGTCATTTCTTTTGCGACTAGGGTTATCAATCGCAAAATTCTTTTTCTGAAGTTGACCATGTCTGCGACCGATTTAGGTTGTCGGAACAGTTTTAGTTTTTTTTTTCTTGAAACTTTTAGGCCATTAGCTATCAATTTAGATCTCACCTAAATGTTTTTTTTTTTTTTTGAAAAATTTGTTTATTCGTATGTGTAACTAATATTATAAATTTAAAAGAATGAAAAATTCTATATGCTAATGATTAATTTGTACTAAAACTAAAAATATATGATTAATAGAAGTATACTTGAATATGCAACTCTATCTACAGTTTTATATGATTTTTTCTCATCACTTTGTAATTTATTTAGCCACATAACAAGAATTAATACACTAATTTGACATGCGTTATCCTACATGTAAATTAGTATCTGTGTAATTGAAACTAAAATAATTACAAATTAAAAAAAATAAAAAAATAAATTATTATTTTACAATATTGTTAAAAGAATAAATATTACTATTATTATTAATTAAGAAGAAGAAAAATAATAATTAAGTTAATTATCAAGAAGAAAAGACTAATTTGTGACTGATATTGGGACCTCGTTTATCCATCCCAAAATTGGAAAACTTAACTCCAGCATTTTTCCTAGCTGCCCAAATTTGGTTCCCCCCAAAATTGGTATTGCCTAGTTCTCTGTCCCTCTCTCTGTGTGTGTCCCGCACGGGCGAGACCATTCCAAGACCATGCCGGTGACCCGACTCCAAAACCGTCGGCCGCCCACGCCGGCGACGCCTGCTGTGTTTTTTTTTTTTTCAATTTCCCCTCCACATTTAATCTTTTTTGCTTTTTTTTCTTCTAAATTTCAGCGAGTGCTGGAGCTTTCATTTGGGAGTATTTGTTCTTGGTAAGGTCTAATTTCAAATTTGTTGTTAAGTGACGGTCATGTTTGTTTGTATTTTCTGATTGTTGTTTGCATCTGTTGCTTATGAGCTCTCGGTACTTTGTGATGGTGGTGACCGTAGTGATGGTAGAGGTGGTAGATAATGCATGCATATTCTTTGGATTAGTAACGGATGTATTGGACTCGTATTTTGTTGGTATTAATATTGTCGATCTTAAGATGTTTTTACATTTTCGTTGATGAATGTTGTTGGACTACTTATATATTGTTGCCCTTGAATATTAAACTTTATTGTGAAGAAATTTATTCGTATTTAAAGATTGATAACTTGTTAATTTAAATAATTTTCTTTGGAGTTTAAATTGAATCGTTATTGTTGCTTAATTGTTTTGTTGGACAGGGGAACCAAAATATAAATAAACTGCATAACAAGAATGTTCATATATTTGCGACCGAAATTGCGACCGACAAGAAGTTGGCAAAAAAAAAAATCATTTTGCGACCGATCAATTCCGTCGCAAAAATGTCCTTTTGGTTAAAAACATTTGTGAACAACCAATTCGGTCGCAAAAAATCACAAAACTTGCGACCAATTTTATGACGGATGCAGTTGGTCGCAAAAAGGTACCAAAAATTTTAGCAAATTTGCGATCCCCTTGTCCTGTCGCAAACTTCGTCACACAAAATTCCACATCAGCATCCTTTGCGGCTCACTTATGTCGGTCGCAAAAATAATCGGTAGCAAACTTGGTATCAAATTTTGCGACTCGAGTTTTTACCACCGACTGTCGTCGGTCGCAAATTTGGTGGTAAACACATTTTGCGACCGATTTTAAGCAATAATCGGTCGCAAAATCCGGTGCAAATTTGCCTTTTCCTAGTAGTGATTTAAAATGAATCAATAGTTAAACACAAGAAATTATAATAATGTATGTTAATTATATCCCACATCAATTAAATTCCAAAATGTTATGATGTTTATCGACCAATTTATAATTATTATTTCATCTCCCGTTGTACTAATTTCGCACTCCGCATTATTTTTAACTATATTTAAGGGAACATGTTGGCATCGAAATTGGGGGTGGGGTTGTTGGTGAAGGGTTTTTCTTTTTTAAATTATTATTTTAAATATGTATACATGCATGTATATAATAATAACTTACATATTATACTTTATCATATAAAATTTATTTCATACATATATTAGTTTTTTATACATATTTTTTATTTTTTATTTTTTATTTCAAATTCGTATTAACTAAACGATATTCATATAAATTAATTTAATTTATGTAATATATTTCATGTATAAATTTTACAAACGTGATATTTTTATTTATAAATTGGATGTGTGTGTGTGTGTGGGGGGGGGGGGGGTGTTGGTGGGACTTGTTTGAAAATTTTCC